>CM077246.1:3163031-3413031 GCA_039654775.1 Spinibarbus caldwelli | reverse complement strand
ACATTATATCTATACTTTTATTATTTAAAAACTAACAAACTTGTGTTTTGTGGATGTTTTTCCCCCTAAAAAGTGTGATTGAGCTGTTTCTTATAAATGCCACTTGGTTTAATGTTTTGTTGTCTATGCACTTAAACACTTAAACATAATGGTGAGCGATTTTGAGAAAAAAACATCTCAATATTTGTTTGGGGATTTTGTCGATATCAGTAACTAGATAATATTTTGCTGTCTGTGTTTTTATGCTGGTAATTTAGGCCTGTCGTGACTCCCAAAGTTTTTCATATTCATATTATATTATGTGTGATTTTTAGCTCACAGCAGTGACAGAAATAACATGTTCATTAAGGTGTGATATTTGCCACCTTAAATTGATTTCTAGGGACATTTTTACATTTTTCACAGGTGTGTTTGTTTTTCAGAGTGAGTGATAAAGTTTACTTGTCAGCTTCCACACTGTTAAAACAACTATGATATTAGCTGACACATATCTCTCACCCCTGCTCATAGATTGTGTCTAAATAATCTTTGGGGTCACTGTATGATTGTCATTAAATCAACAGCAGATGAAGGAGGAGACCCACCTGTCCCTGGTCCAGGACCATGATCCTGTCACAGTTCAGCACAGTGTTGAGGCGATGGGCGATCACGAGAGTGGTGCAGCCACTGAACGAGGTGCGAATCGTGTCCTGTATGAGGCGGTCTGTCTCTGTGTCAATAGCAGCTGTTGCTTCGTCTAACAGCAGGATCTGAAACAAGATTGCATACAGCACATGAATCACAATACAAATCTGTTTAATGGCCAGTTGTTGTTGTTTTTAAATTAACTTCTAGACCCCATGAAATGGTTTGAAGAGCATAGTTGTTTTTCCTGTGTTGACATGTCGAACTGACACTGTGGCAGGACACATCGAATGGCTTGTCTTGTCATTTTTAGAATAGCCAATAGTCACGAAACGTGTTTATTGTTTAAACTGTAACATTGTCTAAATCAGTGGTTCTCAACCAGGGGACCTCCGCAAACTTTTAAGAGGCTCTTACTTGATAACTTAAATATGACAAAACAAATATTAAAATAAGCTGAAACAATTAAAAATAAGATATTTCTTAATTTACCCCCTCAACAACTGTTTTGTTTGAAGAACCAGAATTCCCACTGTCCTGGAAAACCCGGAAATATGAGACAGTCTCATTTTAAAAATGATTTCTACTTTTCTTTCTTTCTTTCTTTCTTTCTACATAATTAAATAAATAAATAAATTAATTAATTAATTAAAAATAAAACAAACCTTTAAAATCCATAGGATTATTAATAATGAATACATATTTTTCTAGTCATGCCATGCTCTAAAATAGAGTAGAAACTGGGAGTAAAAATATGTTTAATATTTTTAAATCACAAATTAAATGTAAAGTCATGTAAATTCATTGGCTATAAAGAGTGGGATCCTTGAAAATATTCAATAATTTACAGAGACTAGGAGTGCCCATAGTTGAGAAAACACACCTAGGGTTGGGGGCCTTTTAATATTTTTATGCAAAATGTGGGGTCTTGAAGTCAAAACACTGAGAACCACTGGTCTCAATTTTTCCCTGAAGAGGAATTATATATCTGTGTGTCACTGACATAATTCATGTATTCTATGTAAACTGTGCTGTACATTGCACATATTGTGCAAAGCTTCCCATGTTTACATTTTCAACAAGTTAGAAAAAAAGAAAAGAAAAGACTGGAATGAACTTTACACTTGTGATTTTTCAATAGTCATTCACTGTCTGCCATGTGGTGGCAATGTTTCACCACTTTACAACAGCTGAGATTCACCAGTGCATCTCAACAGCAGGGGAAACAATGATGAATGCAAATAATACACTGCAACTAACCATATAATCAAATATAGTCAAAGCAGCTAAATAAACCGGTTTATCCATTTTAAAGGGGGAGAAGAAAGCTGTAACTTTAGTTGTTGATATTTTGGCACAAATTCTCTTACTTGATAGAGGCTAGTCAAATTAGGCAGATGCCAACAATATATACTAGTCAACATTTGAAATGGATCCAAACCTTTCATCAAAGTTGTGCTAAAACCTAAAACCAAAATGCGTTCTAGTCTTAGGACAACTTTGATGAACTTTTTTGATCCACTTCAAATGCTGACTACTGTAGTTCCTGGCCACAATATAGTTCCTAGTAGTATTAATATGCTTCAAGATTAAATTTTAAGGACCGGTTTGTTTACTTTTGTAAGAACAATGGGTTGTTTCTTATTTAATTCCGGCTGAGAAGCAGTGCTGGAGAGCGTATCTGATCTCAACCGTTACCTTGCTGTGTCTGAGAAGAGCTCTGGCCACACACAGCAGCTGTCTCTCTCCCACTGAGAAGTTCTCTCCGTTATCTGTCACCTCTGAATGCAGTGAATTCGACAGCTGGCTTACCTGAAAATAAATCAACATGTGACTAATGCACAGCTACTCCAAAGCCAATACGAAGTCAGACTTTGGAAAATCAAAGCAAAACCTTCTGCTCTTACTCACCATGTCCTTAATATGCGTTTTCTCCAGAGCTTCCCAGATCTGTGCATCTGTATATTGATCCCAGGGATCCAGATTTGATCTGTTGGTGATATAAGCAACTTATTCAACATAATCTGACCCTAGTCTTACTGCGCACCATTCATCAAGTGGATGTTATTCTTAAGGAAAAAATTGTTTGTCTTTGCAATCTTTCATCAAAATGCAATAACTTGCTCTACTTCTGAAATGACACTGCAGTTCAAACGTTTGGGATCAGTAAGATTTTTAATGTGTTTTTAAAGAAGTCTCCTCTGCTCACCAAGGTTGCAGCAAAAACTGTTTTCAACACTGATTATAAATCAGCATATTAGAATGATTTCTGAAGGATCATGTGACACTGAAGACTGGAGCAATGATGCTGAAAATTCAGCTTTGCATCACAGAAATAAATTACATTTTAAAGTATATTAAAACAGAAAACCGTTATTTTAAATTGTAATAATATTTCACAATATTACTGTTTTTTTTGTTTTTTTTGGATGAAATAAATGCAGCTTAAATGAGCATTACAGCCTTCTTTAAAAAACATTAAAAATCTAACTGATCCAAAATGTTTGAACGACAGTTTATATAATGCCCACTTTTCTCAATCCAATCAATCCTAGATGGATAAAATGTGTAGTCCTACTTTTTTTTTTCTTGTTGGATATCCTGTTTCACATTGAAGTACTGTATGTGACATTGTGTCAGTGAAATGGGTTGCATCATTTTGACTTCAGGGCTTCAGGAATGATAGCACACGGCTAGTCTTGGTAAAGTGACGTGGACCGTACCTGACAGTACCAATGAAAAGAACCGGCTCTTGGGGAATGACTGACAGCTTGCTCCTCAAGTCCTCCAGACCAATGTGAGCGATGTTGACACCATCAATGATGATTGATCCTCGGCTGAGCTCCGCTAGTCTGAAGAGTGCGACGCCCAGTGAAGATTTCCCTGAAGAAACAACCCACCTGTGTCACAATCTATTTCCTCCATCAGTAATATGACCCGCAGTACAGACGAACATAAACAACATCTGATAGGATAAAAAAAGCCAAGTAGACAGGCGTACCTGAACCCGTTCTGCCAACTATCCCTACAGTCTCCTCTGGAAGCACACTAAAGGAGAGATTCTTCAGGACCAGAGGTAGGTCATCCCGATATCGCATTTCCACATTCTGGAAGGAGATTCGTCCTTCTTCTGGCCAGCTGGAAGCAGAAGCGGAGGAGCCGCAGATCTGTCGAGGGCCTTCACTTTCCAGGTTCTGAGTGAATAATGATTACATTTAAATTTACATTACATTTAGTCATTTAGCAGACACTTTTATCCAAAGCAACTTACAAATGAGGACAACGGAAGCAATCAAAATCAACAAAAGAGCAATGATATGCAAGTGCTAGGACAAGTCTCAGTTAGCTTAACGCAGTACACATAGCAAGGTTTTTTTTTAATTATATAATAAATAAAAATAAAACAGATAGAATAGAAAAAGAATAGAGCAAGCTAGTGTTAGAGGCCTTTTTTGCTTTTGTTAATTGAAAAGAAAACAAATAGATAGAATACAAAAAGTTTAGAAAAGCTAGTGTTAGTTTTTTTTTTAAAGAAAACAAGCAGTTAGTAAATAAATAGAGTGCAAGTCTAAAAGGGACAAGTTTTTTTTTTTTTTTTTTTTTTTTTTAGAATAGAATTAGAATAGAGAGTGCTAGAGTTAGGTGCTAGAGAGTGCTAGAGGGTCAAATAAAGATGGAAGAGATGTGTTTTTAGTTGATTGTTGAAGATGAATTATGAATAATTATGAATTATCTGCATTATTTTTCATGTAGGAGCAGGTGTGGCTATTAGTAACTTGAATGTGTGAGGCTTCTGGTGTCATTCACTTCCAGTTGTTTTAGCTGTACAAAATAGTCTGTTATACTGCTTGATCTTACAACTATTTGTTATCATATTATTTCAATGTATAATTATAAACACACTGGTTTGTAGTAGGGATGTGTGAGATTAGTTGACTAGACGATACTGCTGTTGCTAGTCAACTATGGAAATACTAGTCGTTTTTTTGCACTTATTTGTTTTGATTTTTATTTGTTCGAAGGCTTGTTATACTACCAGTTATGCAGGACAACACTTGTAAGAAATTTTTTACCAGTTTAGGGGAAGCATTATGAAAAAAACTTACTTGATGACAACAATAGTTGCTTTATCAAAATCCTTACGTATAAAATACCTGTAAATAATGTCTAGCTGCCAGTACACATCAAGCTTCTCTTGCGATTTGTTTTATTTACAGGTACTTTACATGCATGAGAAATGTGATCAAACAGCAAAGGTAAAGCTTCTCCAAAGTCCGATTTGGTGAACTGATTCAGCTAGTTCACTAAAAAGAACCAGTTCAAAAGAATGATTCGTTCGTGAACCGAACATCACTCCGGACCGTTTGCCTGAGGCTCTGGATCACAGGTAATAATGTTGTAAATAATGTACAGTTTCTTGCACAGACCAATCGTTTCGCTTCATAAGACCTCAATATATCATCAGGAGCCACAGGTATTAATATTGTGCTCCTTGATATGCTTACTTTTTTTATTTTCAAAAACGGGCAGCTGTTGACTTGACTGAATCACCAAGGACCACGGTTTCAGCTAAAACGCTTCTTTACTGTTCTACTTACATGTACATCTTGGATGGCCTGAGGGTGAGTAAATTAACAGCAAATTTTCATTTTTGGGTGAACTAACCCTTTAAGAGTGTACAATGATCATAGTGCAAGGCAAGCATGTCAACTGTAGGTTATATGACCTATTTTAGCAGTATTCACTTTGGGATTTGATTGTTTGATTCATAGAGTAAGCAAGCTGTTTTTAAACGGATCAAATAGTTTTACTGCACTTTTTATACTTACAGTTACTTACCTATAGCAGCTTACTTTTGCATTGCAAAATAAGCTGGATACTTTGTGCTTCAGAACTCAGCGAGACCATTATTGGCTTCATTAATCACTGTAAAATGCTCTCCGCCACTTGGGCGGCAGCTAAAACAGCTGTACTACTCTGCTTTGATAAGAGGCTCCTGAAACAAGCTGTGTCATACGCTATGATGTTCTGTCTGGCAATAAACGCGTGCCATGAAGCCTGCTGAGTGGGATGTAGCAGGCTCACTATGCAGCGTGCTGACCGCTGGGCTCAGCCGCCTGTGCAAAGCAAAGAGCTGGTGTCTTTTGTGAGCTGTGTCAATTGAATAACAAACGGTCAGTCCCTTTCTATTTGCCATTGACACAACCAGCACGCATGTGTCACAGGAGCTTCTACCTTTATGTAATGATTGATCCGCTCCACTGATGTAAAACGGGCTTCGGTTTCAGAAAGCAGCCTCACGGTGAACTGAAACAGGCCGGTTAGCTGGATGTGGGAAGGGAAAGAAAACGAGCAGTGAATAATAACTGAGCAATAGTAAGCAATGGAAATTGATCACAGCACAGTAAAGGTCCTGCCCTATAAGCTTCCTCACTCATATACAGTAAGTGAGAGCGGCGCACCTGTACGGCGTAGGAGATGGCCAGACCGGCGTAGGCAGGAGGAATGCGGCCGTGCATGAAGACGATGAGGAGGGCGACGGTGGTGATGAGAGAAATGCTGATGAGGTCCAGACGCACAGCCAGCCAGCGCATAGCACAGCTGAACAGATAGTGACACGCTTGATTTGTGTCAAGCAGGACTTGATTCCTGGTGGAATATAACCCATATTTAGCCTTATTTAAGTCCTTACTTTGTAAGTTTATTCATAACATACTTTTAATCTTGTGTGTGTGTGTGTGTTTGTGTGTGTGTGTGTGTGTGTGTGTGTGTGTGTGTGTGTGTATAAACACACACACACACAAACACACACATACATACATATAGTTAGGTAGACAGAAAGAAGTCTCTTCTGCTTACCAAGGCTACATTTATTTGATTAAAAAAAACAAAAAAACAGTAATATTGTGAAATACCTGTTTTCTATTGTAATATATTTTGAAATGTAATTTATTCCTGTGATCAAAGCTGAATTTTCAGCATCATTACTCCTGTCTTCAGTCACATGATCCTTCAGAAATCATTCTAATATGCTGATTTGTTGCTCAAAAAACATTTCTGATTATTAATGCTGAAATATTTTTAACATTACAAATGTCATTACTGTCACTTTTGATCAATATAATGTGTCCTTGTTGAATAAAATTATTAATAAATAATTAATAATTAATTAATAAAAAATATTAATTAATTAATTTTAAAAATCTTACCGACCCCAAACTTTTGAATGGTAGAGTATGTATGTATTGATTATACCTTACAGTACATAATTGTAATCTTTATCACAAAACAAAAAAGTTAATTCTATCTATCTATCTATCTATCTATCTATCTATCTATCTATCTATCTATCTATCTATCTATCTGTATTTAAATATACAGTGGGTACGGAAAGTATTCAGACCCCCTTCACTTTTTTCAATTTTGTTATGTTGCAGCCTGATACTACAATTGTTTAAATTAATTTTTTTTCTCATTAATCTACACTCTGTACCTCATAATGATGAAGTGAAAACAGAATTTTAGAAATGTCTGTAAATTTATTAAAAAGAAAAAACTGAAATATCACATTTACATAAGTATTCAGACCCTTTGCAACAACACTTGAAATTTTGCTCAGGTTCCTCCCATGTCTCTTGATCATTGCAGAGATGTTTCTACACCTTGACTGGAGTCCGCCTGTGGTAAATTAAATTGATTGGACATGATTTGGAAAGGCACACACCTCTCTGTAAAAGGCCTCACAGCTGATAATGCATATCAGAGCGAAAACCAAGCCACGAGGTCAAAGGAACTGCCTGCAGAGCTCAGACACAGGATTGTATTGAGGCACAGATCTGAGGAAGGCTACAAAAAAAATTCTGCTGCACTGAAGGTTCCCAAGAGCACAGTTGCTTCCATAATTCTCAAATGGAAGAAGTTTGGCACAACCAGGACTCTTCCAAGAGCTGGTCCCCAGCCAAACTGAGCAATTGATGGAGAAGGGGCTTGTCTAGACTGGTGACCAAGAACCTGGTGGTCACTCTAGTTGAGCTCCATGATCATATATGCAGATGGGAGAAACCTACAGAAGGATAAACATCACTGCAACACTCCACCGATCTGGGCTTTGTGGGAGTGTGGCCAAACTCAATCCTCTCCTCAGTGAAGACACATGAAAACACACTTGGAATTTGCAATAAAGCACCTAAAGGACCCTCAGACTCTGAGAAACAAGATTACCTGGTCTGATGAACCTCAATTCTAAGCATCATGTTTGAAGGAAACTGGCTCTTCTCATCACCTGCAGAGTACCATCCCAAAAGTAAAGTGTGGTGGTAGCAGCCTCATTCTGTTGGGCTGTTTTTCAGCGGCAGGGACTGAGGAACTCATCAGAGTAGAAGAAAAGCTCAATGCACCAAAATATTGAGATAGCCTTAATGAAAACCCAGTCCAGGGCATTCAAAACCTCAGACTGGGCCGAAGGTTCACCTTCCAACACGACAATGACCCTAAGCACACAGCCAAGGCAACACAGGAGTGGCTTAGGGACAACTCTGTGAATGTCCTAGAGTGACCCAGCCAGAGCCCTGACTTGAACCCTATTGAACATCTCTGGAGAGACCTGAAAAAGGCTGTCAACAGACGGTCCCCATCCAACCTGACCGAGCTTGAGAGGATTTGCAAAGAAGAATGGCAGAAATTCCCCCAATCCAGTTGTGCAAAGCTTGTTGCGTCATACCCAAAAAGACTCGAGGCTGTAATTGCTGCCAAAGGTGCTTCAACTAAGTACTGAGTAAAGGGTCTGAATACTTATGTAAATGTGATATTTCAGTTTTTTCTTTTTAATAAATTTACAAACATTTCTAAAATTCTGTTTTCACTTTGTCATTATAAAGGACAGAGTGTAGAGTAATGAGAAAAAAAAATAATTGAAACAATTGTAGTATCAGACTGCAACATAACAAAATTGAAAAAAGTGAAGGGGGTCTGAATACTTTCCGTACCCACTGTAAGTATATAATGCATTATCAAAGTAATTCTTTATTATTACAGGTTTAATTTAAAACTTAAACCTCTTATTGTGAATTTTTCTTGAAAAAGTATGTATAATAAAGTTTCTTTAAAATAAAAGTCACTAGGCTCTGTATTTGTCATGATTTTCTGATGCAATGCCATTTGTGAGTGTGGCTTTTATGTACTGTTTGCAAACTTTCTGAAGCCACAGTACATGCAGACCTCAAGTAAAGTTTCACTGCAGTGTTTGTTTCAGAGAAAGTTCTGCAAAGTCATGGAGGACGTTTTGTTGTCTGAATATTACCTTTGTATGAAGTCAGCACCCCTGCCGTAAGCATAGATAGTGGACAGGCCTTGCAGACTGCTGGTGATATGAGAGGTGAAAGGGGATTGGCTGATATTTTCCAGGCGCTTCAGCTCACGAATGAGAACCCTTTGGGTAAAAAGGACAATCAGAAAAGTATATTTATATATATATATATTTTTCAGTCCCTGACAAAAAGTCAGCCAGTCTTAGAATATGAGTGGCGATATACGGCTGAGTTTTGATCAAAGCTCTGGCTCATCTCATCTGCTTATCTGTGTGGCTCACAGAGCTGCCTGTGATGTGACAGGTTAGTGGCTTATGAGATGGAGGCCCACAGGGGACAATAACGGTGAGACTGAGGGGATCTTCCTGGCTGAACTGCAGTCATTTCTGGCTTCTGAACTGATTTATACGGGGCTTTATGGGGCCTGTCACACGTCAGCGCTAACACAGACAGGACAGCAGAGTCTACCTGCAGTGTCAGGCAGATCCAGGCCATTATTGATGAGCAATCAGGCTGATTTCAGCTTGTAAGTGCATATATGAAAAAGGCATTGCATGTGAATAATGTTGTTAATGATTCATTCTTTTCTTAAAAAGAGGCCAAGCGAAGGAGGACAAACATGCCCTTAACATGCTTTCTTGACATGCAAGGGTGGTTCTGTTGTCTTTTTAGACATATTTAAAAAATAAAATAAAAAATATATATACATAAATTCATTTATTTCTATTATAACCATCATTTATTTAAAATTATTTAGCAATTTTACAAAATTAGTCTAGTAATTTTCACTTAGAACTTGCTAGTAAATTTTACAATTACAAATAAACGGCAAGTAAAACATTGAATTAAACATGAAATTTAGAAGTAGAAATGGCATGAAATAGCAACTAAAATAGCATTTTTTGTAAAAGATTTTTTAATAATTGTCTTATTTACAAAGTCTATTACAAAATCTTTACAGTCTATGTATTATATATATGAATGTAAATATTATAAATATTAAAATATTAATATAAACGTTATATATATATATATATAAACATTAAAATGTTTAATTTTATATATATATATATATATATATATATATATATATATATATATATATATATAAAATTCAACATTTAAATTTTTACATTTTCAAATAATATAATTAGAACTTATATAACATAAGTTTCTTTAAGATAAAAGCCACTAGAGTTTGATGACTTGTTGATTAATCAGCCTGACCTATATATTTAGTTCTATTTTATACAATGACAGAGCTCAACTATCTGTTTGACCCAATAAATCTGTAAGACCAAACCTGGAGATGCGGTTGACGATGAAGAGGAACGCCCCTAAAGGAATGATGGAGATCAGGAACCAGGGAAACACAGCGCCCACCATGCCCAGGCAGAACAGCACTAATGTCACATTCTGGAGCAGCATTTCAGCTTGCATTGCCAGACGCACGTCAACTACGCAAAGAGGAAGAACAGAGAGCGAACGTGTGAGAGAGCAAGACTACAAAACGTTTCGAGATGCCCCGTCATCCTGCATTTGAAAGGATTTGTGAAGAAAGATACACAGAGAGGTTCCTCACCCTCATCCATGTCCCTGGAGAATCGGTTAAGAATGCGTCCCAAGGGTGTTGTGTCGAAAAAGCGCATGGGGCTCAGAAGTAGAGTCTTAAATAGTTTATCATGCAGAACCGAGGCTGCCCGCACAGTGCACTGCAAAAACAACAAAACAACACACACAACAGTGTTAATAATGCATGCACCCAGACACAACCAAAATGCTAATAAATGGGCCGGTGATTTAAAAAACCTACAAAATTCTTTAGTTAGGGTCCATAAAGAAAATAAACAGGTCAGGGACGCACACAAACATTTAAACAGCCGTAATAGCTAGATTTATATGGGGAAAACCTGGGCAAGCATACAGGAATACTTCTGCTCTGTAAGGCCCAGCCTGAGACGTCACACACATCCTCAGGAAAACAGGTGAATTTCCTGCTTTAATGACAGATATTCACTGGAATAAAGACTTTTCATGGCCTTTTCAGAACAGCAAGACAGCTTAAACAATGTTCACTGTTGTTCCCTCCTGAGGACACCCCTGATACATCTGGTTAGAAACAACAGATGATTTAAATTAAGAGACCAGAGACCACTTTACCAGCTTTTTTTTGGTGCAAATGAAAGTTAATGTACAACATATTTAATATCAGTGCTGGGGAAGATTACTTTTAAAAGTAATGCATTACAATTGGGTTACTCCCTTTAAAAAGAAACTAATTGTGTTACTTAGTTACTTTTTATGGAAAGTAATGCCTTGCGTTACTTTTTCTCATCTAGTCTGGGCTTTCTTGTTTGTTTTTAATATAAAAATGTTCTATTTTTGGCAAATGTAAAAGACCTTTCACACCAAAAGTGAAATAAATACGCATCAGGCTGAAGAAATTAATTACATAAAGGATTTTTGTGTTAACATTTAATTACTGCAGGTTTGTGTCATATTCTGAGTTTGCATTTCACTGTTTTTATTCATTTTTTGAGGAATACTGAATCTGTTTTTGTGCAAGTGAGATGAGTAAATGCATGTTCACATTTAATCTAGATCTAGAGCAGGGGTGTCAAACTCAATTCCTGGAGGGCCGGAGCCCTGCAGTGTTTAGATGCAACCCTAATTAAACACACCTGATTCAGCTAATCAAGTCCTTCAGGCTTAATTGAAAACTGCATAGTATGTGCGTTGGAGCAGGGTTGGAACTAAACTCTGCAGGGCTCCGGCCCTCCAGGAACTGAGTTTGACACCCCTGATCTAGAGTAACATGATGTTCACACAGCACACACAACACCTCTGCACTTACAACCCATTTCTGTCAACATGAGGACTGGAGAGCAGTCAGTATATAAATGGAAAAACAAACTGGTGTTAATTATTTGAAAAAGTATCTCAGATATGTGCTTGTAAATTAAAACTTTACTAGTCACTTGAAAAAAGTATGTTACTCACATTACTTGTAATGTGTTGCCCACAACACTTTATTTTAATATTTACTTGTATTTATGTTTACCTGTATGCATTTATAGTAGCTAAAGGTTTTATCCAAAGCACCTTACATTAGAGGAGCATTAATAATTCGTCACGTAGCCAACAATATTTGCGGTACACAATGTGATGTTGCTAAGAAAGCTAGTTTAGGAAACTAGACAGAACAGGGGAGAAATGGAGAAAAAAGAAAGAAGAGGATTTTTTTTTTGTGCAAGTATATTGGTTCAGTGTTGTGTAGTGGTTAAGTGAAAATGTGTGTTGTTTGAGGTCAGTAAGATTTTTTTCCCCCCTAAGAAATTAATAATTTAATTCAGTGAGGATTTCTTAAATTCAGAAGTGACAGTTAATACACTGATAACATTACAAAAGATTTCTATATTAAATACTTGCTGTTCTTTTGAACTTCCTATTCTTGAAAGAATCCTGAAAAATAATATGTTTCCACAAAAATATGAAGCAGCACAACTGTTTTCAACATTGATAATAATCAGAAATGTTTCTTAAGCAGCAAATCAGCATATTAGAATGATTTCTGAAGGATCATGTGACACTGAAGACTGGAGTAATGATGCTGAAAATTCAGCTTTGATCACAGGAATAAATTACATTTTAAACTATATTAAAATTGAAAACAGTTATTTTAAATTGTAATATTATTTCACAATATCACTGTTTTTTTTCTGTAATTTTAATCAAATAAATGAGGCATTGGAGAGCAAAATACTTCTTTTCATTAAAATAAGACATGAATGATAGTGTATCTAATATATTAAATATATATAAAAAATAAAAGACATTTATAAATAAATTCATTTTGTCATTTTAAGTCACGCAGGGAAAATAAAGTGGCTGGGATTGCAGTGCATCAGAAATAGAAAACAGTCATTGTGAGCTGTACAGTGAACAGACAGGCCGTGCTGCAAAGAGCACATCTAATGTAGACAGCTTCGTTAATTATAATGAAAGTGATCTAATTTAGGCCTAATGCACAGACCGTACCAGCGCAGACAACATGATGTCACTTTACACAACTAACACACACGAGGCGTAGTAAATGCATGAACGTCATCACTGCAGCAGCACATATAAACACACAGTTACATAAGTACAAATATTCTCAAACACATGTCAAGAGACCATTGAGAATATGCCAGACATGCCCTCATAACAAAATTCCTCATGTTATCCTCATGGGAAAAAATGTTACCATTTGGATTTGATGCTTTCTGGCACTAGGGAACAAATTCGTTCCATTAACAGAATATGTAAAGTTCCCAAATTTGCAATCTTACCTCTGGGTAAAAAGAGATTAGCCATCATCGAGGAATTAGTGAATACAAGTGGCACACAATTACACAGACACATAACCTCTCTAATGTGCTGTCGGCTCTGCTTAATGCAGAAGAGGGCACGGGTTCCTGAGGGGACACATATACTCAACCTCTCCAGCTCAAAGTCAAGACACTGGACAGATAAATGGATTTAGCCTGCAGGCAATTTCAATTAAAGAGCAGAAAAGAGAGAGAGAAAAGCAGACACTTGGCAATGTCATGGATTGCAGAGCAAGGATTTGCTGTGGAAATGAAATTGAAACTATGGAAAGTACACTGTTTTAGATTTTTCACTCCACAATTTTTGTGGCCAAAAGAATTCACAGTAACAATATATCACGAAATCTATAGAAGTCTTGGAAAAATAATAATAAAAAAATAATAATGCTATCAATCAAATACTTCATTTAAAAAAAAAAAAAACCTGCAAATTAATAAAATAACGTTATACAGACACTTCATATGTAATGGTATTTCATGATTTGTTTATTGCATTTACTATATTATACTTTCAATAAAACATTTGCATTGGGTTTGTAAAAGCTGTTTTATAAACGTTTTTGGCCTGAGTTTTTGTTGCATTTACAGTTTTGATGAGCAGGCGTCATCAATGTGTGATGTTTGAGGACTCCGAAATAGTAAATAATTTTGCAAAGCAATTGGTTCAGTTGATTCAAAGCTTCAAAAAGTTTTGTTTCTCCCAACACCACTTAGTACAGCGTCAAAGTACAAAAACATATCAGAAAAACAACATATTTTTACTCCAAACGTGTGTTAATCAAGTTTTTGTAAATTAAATTAAATTAATAAAAAATGTATTTAATTAAATTTTAATTAACTTCCTTCCATGAACTGATGTGGCTTCTTATCACAGAATGAGGCAGAGATTATATTATTTTATAGTATTCTGTAGAGCGATAAAGGCTGTGTCAATTACCATTGCATTATAAATATACATTATAATTCTTTTGGAAAATACCAGAGATGACTTGAAGAACACAGATAAACCAAATACTGTTGCATTCATCGTGTGTTGAGTCTCTTCACGTTTCATCAGTCAAAGTATTTCTTTGTATATTTTATTCAGCTACAGCGATAGCTGGACAAATGAACACGTGACAGTTTAATGCGGTGCACTTTTAATTTTTTGGTGCATAGTTATCGCGATATATTGTCACACCACTAATTAACACGATAACGATATAAAATTTTTAAATATCACAATTATTGTCAAAACCGGTGTATCACATGCACAGTCAATAACATATCGGTTTACAAAGACTACACCACCATGGGAAAAAGGCATTATTTGCAATGCCCCCTTGACAGATTAACCTGCTACTCTCAGGTAGATTCAGGCAGTGATGAATAGTGCATGAGCAAAGAGGAAATGCATCTGCCTAAGGGCCCAAGTGTTTGATAAAAAATTCAGCTGTGTGTAATGGAGACAGGAAGCCTGAACAGAGGAATCTCGTGCGCTGACAAATAAACTCCAGATTACCTTGACGAACACCAGCCCTCGCACCGTCTTCAGGAAGAGCGCCGCCCCCATGGATAAGACGTACACCCTGGAGTAGTACTGGATGTGCGGATTCAGTCGCATACTGTCGCTCTCGGCAGTCTCGTTTGCCTGCAGCAGTGAGGAATTCTGCAGGGACAAAGGAACATCACCTTGGAAACATGATCCTTCCCTGGAGATTCCCAACAAACCAGCTGAACTGTGTGCACCAGTCCCAGTCTCAATTATTTTACAGAATGCGAGTTAACTGCAACATCTGTTGCCGTGATTGTCCCTCTGAGTAAATCGTGTGGAGTCTGGCACTTCTAATTAGTTTCGGGATTGATGTTCGTTTCAGCTAAGCATCAAAACTCAGCGATTAAATCTGGTGGTTTGTCGTCTTAAAGGAATAATTCGCCCAAAAATGAAAACTGGCATAATTTTTTTTTCACCATCATGTTATTTTCCAAACCTCCCTGCTGAAAAAAACAACAGACACCATCACAAAATTTGTTGTGGCTTTACTGGTTATAATGGGAATTGTATTGGTTTTAATGGAAATTGTAATGTGGGTCTCTATTGGTAATTGGTCGCCTTTTATTGGTGGCTTGTTAAAACCACTAAATCCTAATGGAATATGTCCCAAAACACACTACAGAATACCATTTTTAATGGTTTTAATGGTTAAAAGTTGATGGTTTGTAATGATTTTTGTAGTGGAAACCATTAGAATTTCTGTGATGGTTTCTATTGTTTTTTTGTTCTGAGTTGTGAAGACTTACTTTTTTTTGTTTTGAGTTGTGAAGACTTACTTTCTTCTGTGAAAATCAAAATGAGAGATTCTGACCTGTTTCTGTTTTCTTTGCAATTATAAGGAATGCGTAAGCTTTCAAGCTTCAAAATGGTTACAAAAGAACCAACAAAGTATCACTGTCATTTTTAAAGGGTTATTTCACTCTAAAATGTAAATTCTGTCATCATTTACTCACCCTCATGTCATTCCAAACCCATAAGAAATTTGTTCAATTTCGTAACACAAATGAAGATGTTTTTAATTAAATCTGTCTCTCTACTGAAAGTCTGTTTAACCAAAACTCTGATGCTTTAAAATATTTGTAAAGAGATTTTTAAAAAAGTAAATCTATATTAATTGAGCAGTTTAATAAAAGTCTTCTGGAGCCACGATTATGTTAATCTAATAAAACTAGCCAGATAAGCCAGTAGTAGGACTGACAGTGTCGTGTAAACATGGCTGATGGAGTGAAAAGCGGAGGAACAGACAAACCGATTCATTCCGATCCGAGTCATTTACGCTGGAACCGCTCCGACTGATTCAAACTCAAATTCATGTCTTTGATTATTCAGTTCAATAATAATAATAATAATAATAATAATAATAATAATAATAATAATAATTCGGTACATTTATATAGCGCTTTTCTGGGTACTCAGAGCGCATAGAAGGGGGGAATCTCCTCAACCTCTACCAATGTGCAGTATCCACCTGGATGATGTGACGGCAGCCATATTGGGCCACAACGCCCATCACACACCAGCTTATTGGTGGAGAGGAGACAGAGTGATGAAGCCAATCAGTGTATGGGGATAATTAGGAGGCCATGATGATCAGAGGCCAATGGGCAAATTTGGCCAGGGTGCCGGGGTTACACCCCTACTCTTTTTCGAAGGACATCCTGGGATTTTTAATGACCACAGGGAGTCAGGACCTTGGTTTAACGTCTCATCCGAAGGATGGTGCTTTTTACAGTATAGTGTCCCCGTCACTATACTGGGGCGCTAGGACCCACACAGACTGTAGGGTGAGCACCCCCTGCTGGGCTCACTAACACCTCTTCCAGCAGCAACCTAGTTTTCCCAGGAGGTCTCCCATCCAGGTACTGACCAGGCTCAACCCTGTTTAGCTTCAGTGGGCAACCAGTCTTGGGCTACAGGGTGATATGGCTGCTGAGTTCAAGCGATTCACCAGCAAAAAGCAGTTCAAAAGAGCCATGCATTTTGGAATTTCGATATCGCTTAGAATTTAAAAACACAGGTGAAACGGAGCTTTTCAAAACTCTGAATCAGTTAAACCATTGCGTCGCAAAATGATTCACTGTTTCGAAGCACTCCAATCGTATCTCGTATCGTGAATCATTTGATTCAGATCGGGACTTCAGAGTGCGAACTGCGAATCATTTGATTTAGATCAGAACTTCGGAGCGGGTTCGCAAATCTTTTAAATCTCAGAACTTTGGAGCGTGTATCATGAATCATTGATTTAGATAGGAACTTCAGAGCAGGTTCGCAAATCTTTTGAATCAGATCGGGATTTCAGGATGCAAATCATTTGATTTAGATCTTCGGTGTGTTCCAAACGGCATATATCGCCCTCCGAAGGGCACTTCGGAGTGAAAACAATCATGGCCACCATACTGAAGGGTCGTTCCAAACCGAAGTGCTCAAAACTGGCCCCTTCAAAGGGCCCTTCGGAATGAAGGTGTTCGAAGGGTACAACTGATGGACACTTCGGTCCCCCATGATCCTTTGCACAGGGAAGTTGTTCGGCGTCACACCCTGTGTTCCATTCGGAAGGGCTCATCCCTATGCCCTAATCTCTTAAAAGGGTTTACCCTCCGGAGTGAAAGCTTCGAAGGGATTAGGGCATAGGGATGAGTCCTTCCGAATGGAACGCAGGGCAGAATTTCGGAGTGGGTTCGCGAATCATTTGAATCAGATCGAGATTTCAGAACACGAATCATTTGATTTAGATCGGAACTTTGGGGCAGGTTCGCAAATCATTTGAATCAGATCGGAATTTAAGAGCGCCAAACACGAATCATTTGATCATACCTTCAGGGCAAGTTCGCGAATCATTATTCAGATTGGGACTTTAGAGCGCGTATTGCGAATCATTTGATTTAGATCAGAACTTCGGAGTGGGTTCACAAATCATTTGATTTAGATCAGAGCTTCGAAGCAAGTTCGTGAATCTTTTGATTCAAATCTGAATAATGGTTCACAAATCATTATTCAGATCGGGACTTCGGTTTAGAGCCAGTAAATTGCTGTTTATGTATGTGAAATTTAGCTAACAGGAAACGCAAATGAATTAAGTTATATTTTCCTATATTCTCTTTTGAGTAGTTAAACAATCCAAAGAAAATATCTTTAAAACAGAAAGAAAGGTCACTTATAATATTGTCAAAATGGTATCTTCCTCAGAAGAGTGAAAATCAGCAACTCACTTCAATGTCTGACTTATAATAAAGTATGTAAACATTAGGGATACACGATATTATCGGACCAATATCGGACCAATATGTAAATATCGGCATTGGCCCGATACGAAAAATTATGCCGATATGTCTTGCCGATAAGAGGAATACATTAACTCACATGTGCTCAGGGTGTGCTAGTGATTAGATCACGTCAACAGTGCGATTAGATCACTTCAGCAGTGTGGCTCATTCTGATTCACTGTTTTGGATCGCTGCATTTAATCTGTGAAAGCATGTACAGAATGACGCATTCGGTGTGATAGCGTCAACAGTAATAACATGTGCAAAGGCCAGTGTTGCCAACTGCTTTCAACTGAAAGTAGCTAAAACTGGTAGCTAAATGTCACTAGCTGACATCATAATGGCAAATTCACTGATCTATATAAAGATGAGAACTTTAAGGTTTGTCCAAGAAGTTGCTATATTTGCCCCTAAACATTTGAAAAAAAAAAGTCTCAAAAGAGGTAGGGAAGTCACTAAATCTAGCTACAAAATTGCTAAATTGGCAACACTGGCTACACCGGGTCCTAATGCCTGTTCAGTAAGGAGTTTTAATTCCATATAGGGGGCGCTGTTGGCCTACTTCTAATAAAATGAAAGCAAAATACACAAATAATATTTAGACTGTGTTTCTGATTAAATAAAGCAGTAATAGATAGCATAAAATTATGAGTATGTTTTGATTTAAAGGTCAGAAGCTATAGCTTACATGAACAACAACAACAAAAATCACAAACATGACACTTAAATTAAATAATTTTATAAATACTGATTTATTCATTAATGTGTAATATGTCATTTTTTTTTAAACAAATTATGAGCTCTAAAAGATTTTCAGAATTTTTACAACTCTTTTGCTTTAGACCATTTACAAATGTTAAATCTTAAAATAAAATTAAGGTTACCACTGCATCTTTCTGGGGAAAAATGCAGTAATTGAATGTACTGTCATTATAAAAGAACTTTATTATTGTTTATTTAATTCTAACAAATAGGTTCTTGTTAAAAACTAAACAAAATTAAAAATAATTTGCTTATAATTTCTTTACAGGAGAGACTTGGTGTTGTTTCCAAACAAAAGGAAATATATCGGTATTGGCATCGGCTATCAGCCAAAATGAGTTGGAAAATATCGACATATCGGATATCGGCAAAAATCCAATATCGTGTATTCCTAGTAAACATCATACCAATTGCTTGATGCACGAGAACAAATTTCATTGGTTTTTGCTCGCAGAGGTGTAAAAAGTACTCAAAAATGATACTTCAGTGAAAGTATACATACTAAGTAAGAATTTTAAAATTAACTGGCCAAAAACATACATGAGCAAAAGAAAAAATGTGAATTTTATTTATTATTTTTTTTTAATTGTTTTTGAGGGTGAGGGTGAGTAAACGATGAGAGAATTTGATTTTTGGGTGGAGTATCACTTTAAAGAGCAAGATATGATGCAGAGGCCAGAAACATCCAGAATACAGGAACCTGAGCTGAGTTAATGATGAGTAATATAAAACATACAATACTGACTTTTTGTGTTGTCTATTCATCACTCCGTCCTCAACAATAATTATTTGATTAATTGTTGACATATCTGGAAATTTGAATGCAACTTTGAATGCTGTAAACATTGTTAGCTGATCAATGATGACAAAATTTTAATTTTGGGGTGAACTAACCATTAAAGCCATTATTCACAAAAATAATTGAAATCCACCCTTATTCTCTTTAGTACACTAATGAAAGATCATGAGCAAGTAGCGAGGAAACAAATGATTCTTTTGAGTCATATCAAGTCAATGATGGGAATGATTCATTCAGTGATTTGTTTTTACTGATCAGAACTTCTCCTTCCTCAGAAGAGAAGGTGAGTTAAGTGAAGACCGAGCTGCTATTGTTAGCTGAATAATCAGTTTGTCTTACCCCGCTGCCCTGCCTGATCCAGTAACTGAGCCACCAGTTGCTGAAGGCGATGCTGCCGGTGGTGAAGAGGAAGAGGAGGATGTTCACAATGAAGGTCAGAGGCCCTCCGGCAGCCTTGATGTAAGCAGCGTACACGGTCCAGGCCACAGCCCCGTTCCCCTTTTCCTCGGCCTGCATGAGCTGATCTGTGAGGGGCACATCAGACAACAGAAAGAGAGAAGAACAACAAAGAAGAGTGACTCATCCACTGACTGTTAAACCAATGCTTCCCAAAACAGGTCACATGGTGGCTAGCCTATGACCAAACCAGATCAAAGAAAACAGGCAATTTATTTGCTGAGTGGTGTTCCAGAAGTGCTTATATCGAGTATAACAGTCCTGGGATGTTTGTATGCTTGTGTTTGCATCGTTTTTAGATCAGCGCATGTAAATGAGATGTTTGTGCCAAACACAATGTGTTTTTCAATTCATTATTGATAAAAATTTGTAGTGTATATATATTGTATATTCATATTGTAATGCAATTAATGTGGTCTGTTATATTAACATTAACACACACAATGCACTTTTGTTTATTGTCAATTATTTAATTGTCAATTAATTGTCACTATTTATAAGAATATGTTGATTACAAATGATGAATTTGTAGTTGATTATAAATTATATATATTATATATTATCTGGTTTAATACAAAACATGAGCATGGAAAGCTGAATAGATAATGTATAATTTTCTAAAATAAATTTTCTATGTTAATAATGTTAACATAACACGCGAATTAATTATAATATTTTCAATGTTTGATTTCAAACATTTTCATCTTTTTTGTTACTTTTTTTTTTTGGTTGTAAGTTAATGGCTATGGTAATGCAAGTCCAGAGTCATCCAATATACAGTCCTGAGGAGAAAACAAATGAGATGCACTGGATTAATCCTCACCTGCTTTCTTGCTCTCAGTATGCGGTTTGGCTGCGGGGCTGACATGCAGGGACCGCGGGCTGCTCTCCTCCTCGGCCCTCTGCTTGTTTTTCAGGTTCGTCCTCACTAGGTTCTGGATGAAGGATGAAGAAAAAGAGAGAGCAAGACCTGGTAAAGAGCAATCCGCACCTGATTAACAGAACAAATCAGCCAGAACAATGGCTGCTGGGTCATTAATACAGAGATCAGTGACAATGTCCCTCGGCTGTTACTCCCACAGATCAATTCACTTATAAATTACAAAAGCACGGTGTGAATTAACATTTCAAACCCAGTGGCTTTGCAATCCCTGGCTCATGAATTTTGCAGTAGGTGATGTAGGATGTTTTGTGAACGTGTGACCCTGGTGTTTTCCCACAGGGCAGCCTCGCTGCGGGCGGCGTATCGCACCTCTTGCTGCACGCTGTTGAAAAGGGCAGCGTAGTCTCGGCCTTTCTCTATCAGCTGGACGTGTGTGCCGTACTCTGATATCTGACCGTCCTTCATTAACACCACCTCATCACACTCAGGCAAGTACTGTAGAATAAACACACCCGCGGGAAAGGACATAGAGTGTCAGAAAATACCGTGAGGAGACCTTATGCTACATTTACCCAACCCCAAGCATATTAATATCAAATCAGAAGGCATTTGCTCAATAAAAAAAAAAAATGTTTTAAGGGACATATTTGTCCCTTAAATAGGAATGCATGACATGAAATATTTATTAAGATCTTATTAAGTAAATATTGGATATATCCCCAAGCATATTAATATCATATTAACAGTAAATATTAGAAACATGTCAGTAACAGTAAATATTGGATACATCCCCAGGCATATTAATTTCATAATAGAAGTCACTTGCTCAATAAAAAATGGTTTAAGGGATTTTTGTGTCTTTAAAATGTTAATATGGATGCATGACATGCCATCAGTTATCAATGAATTTTGTTTATATTTAGTATGATTTCTTTTATTTATCAGTAACAGTAAGTATTGAATATATATCATCATATATGTTGGCTTCTAAATGGTGCTTTTGAAATTTTAAATTTCCTTTACTTTTACTTTTTTAGATTACCTTTACCTTACCTTTCCGACATCTAATGCTCACTTGAATATTAACTGCAGCTTTTAAGTATTAAAAATCTTTTGTTAATTGGAATAAGCTGAAATAAAATAAAATATGAAAAACGTAATCAATTAAAAACTTTGAAAATTAGAAGTTAAAAACTAAAGTACTAACATTACTAAAACAGAAATATCAATTAAAAAAAGATCCTAAAAAAATGAAGCTAAATAAAAGAAAAAAAGAAAAAAAAAAAGACAAAACTTAAACAAAAATGAAAACAAAACCTGAAAAAATAAAAATGAAAGCCTATTATTAAAATAACAGCTATATGCAAAGAAATAAACTATATAACAATAAATGTGTATTTGACATATTGGTATTGGCCTAAATGTTAATTATTTTCAAAACATTTTATAAGCATAAAAAGGCATTTAAAGCCATGCTGTGTTGCACGGCCTCTTGGATGAACCGTATTCAGTTCACAAACGTGTATAATCTCAGTGAAGCTTCGTGGACGAGTACAATGTGACCTGTCCCAGTCTGTGCGGTACATCACATGCATTCATAAGCCTCTTGCCTGCAGCTGGTGTGTGACAAAGACGACAGTCCTGCCCTTGGCCGTGCGGCGGATGGCGCTGTGGAATAGGTGTGATCCCACGCGAGCGTCAACGGCGCTGAGGGGGTCATCGAGCAGAAGCACAGGTCTCTCGCTGTACAGCGCACGGGCCAGACTCACTCTCTGCCGCTGGCCACCGCTCAGGTTGGCTCCTCTCTCTCCTATCTACAGCAGATCATTCACTTCAGCCACAGTATGAACACACTGCATTTTTTTCAATTGAAAACTAATGTGTGACCATGGACCACAAAACCAGTCATAAAGGTCTTTTTTTTTAAAATTGAGATCATTAAACAGTCTGTAAATACAGCTAAATGCCACTTTTGTGTTCTTCTGTGCCACTTCTGTAGTGCAAAGATGAATTGTTGATACTGATCTTATTTAATTGGTAACTTATTCTTCCTTATTGTATCTTATTATTCTAATTGAATTTATTGTTTAATTAAAACATTTTGAAAAAGTTTATAAATACAAATTTATGAATTTGACATTAAAAAAAAATGACACATTTAATAAGGTAAAAAAAAAAATGCCTTCACAAAAGTTAAAAAAAACAATGCCACTGCAAATCACTTTGAGGAGTTGAATAAATAAGCTTTCCACTGATGTATGGTTTGTTATGATAGGACAATATTTGGACGAGATACAACTATTTGAAAATCTGGAATCTGAGGGTGCAAAAAAAAAAATCTAAATATTGAGAAAATCGCCTTTAAAGTTGTCCAAATTAAGTCCTTAGCAATGCATCTTACTAATCAAAAATTGAGTTTTGATATTTACAGTAGGACATTTACAAAATTTAATGGAACATGATCTTTACTTAATATCCTAATGATTTACGGCATAAAAGAATAATCAATCATTTTGACCCATACAATGTATTGTTCGCTATTGCTACAAATACACCTGTGCTACTTACAGTATGACTGGTTTTGTGCTCCAGGGTCACATATGAGTGAGATTTGAACGACCTTGAGCTGTGATTGTGTTTGTCGAGGTCAGAGATTATATTCTGAGCGCTATAATGCAGATACCTCAGTCATATCGCCATATGGCAGCTCAATAATATCTGGAAATAAACAGCAGGCTTCCAGAACTGCGTTGTACCTGTGATAGACGAGCAAAAAGCTTGTTTAATTTTAGAAGAAAGGCCAAAGTCATTTTTATGCAGAACTTGTGTATGCATGAATACAGCTCCCTACTTCTCCTCAATGTATATTTTTCCAAACAGGATGTTCTCCCTGAGGGAATCGTTGAGGATCCAGGCCTGTTGAGCAACATATGCGAAGTCTCCGTTTACAGCTACTGAGCCGCCAAGAAGGGTCATCTAGACAGAAGGCGGAGAATCAGACCTATACATCTGCTTTCACCCTGCTGAGAGGACCAGCTGCTTTATGTCCAGGCTGCTTTATGATGGTTAAAGGGGTGGTTATAAAAAATAAAGGTTTTTCATTATTTACTCTAATTTCGTGCCAAACCCATATGCTGTTATTTTCTCAGTGGAGCTCACAAAGAGAAACACTCATCTTTTCTGTAAAATAACAGCTGTCAAGCTCCAAAAACAACAAATACCATAACATTGTACCATATGACTTATGTACTCCTCTTCCAAAGTCATACGGTAACTTTTTGTGAGAAAACAGACTGGAATTTAAGGCGTTATTCACTAATGAACATCCCCAAATCAAACTGTGTCCTCTTCTATGTCTGTTGTGATTACATCGTTGATATAAATTAGTGCTGTCAAACGATTAATTCCGATTAATCGCATCCAAAATAAATGTTTTTGTTCACATAGAAAAAAAAATAACTAAAAATATAATAAAATACCTAACTACATAATACTATTATTGTTAGAAATTGCAACAATATAAAAATAGAAATATAATACATTTAAAATTTAATTAAAACAATAAGTAAAAAAAATTAAAAAATAAAAAATAAACAATAATATCCTAGCCAGAGGAGAACTGGCCCCCCGACTGAGCCTGGTTTCTCCCAAGGTTTTTTTCTCCATTCTGTCACAGAGGGAGTTTTGGTTCCTTGCCACTGTCGCCTCTGGCTTCCTCAGTTGGGGACACTTAATTTCTAAGGATTATCATCAATTTGATTTCATATATATTATTTAAACTAAACTGAGCTAGACAATGACATCTCTGAATTCAATAATGAAATGCCTTTAACTGAAAATTGAGTGTTTAATCTTATTATACATTACTGACACTCTATCCTCCAATTTGATACTGTTAAGTGCTTTGACACAATTTGTATTGTTAAAAGCGCTATATAAATAAAGGTGACTTGACTTGACTTGACATAGTATAGTGTGTACTATGTATATTTATTATGTATATATAAATAAATACACACACATACAGTATATATTTAAGAAAAATTTGTGAAATTTATATATTAAATATATTTATATATAATATAAATTATATGAATATAAATATATACATGCAAATATTTTCTAAATATATACTGTATGTGTGTGTATTTATATGTACATAATAAATATACACAGTACACACAGATGTATTATGTAAATAAAAACTTTTATTTTGGATGTGATTAATTGGGATTAATCGTTTGACAGCACTAATATAAATACATAAACCACAGAATTATCCATAGACAAAATGTTTTAACATGCACACTTACTGTTGAAAGTTTAGGGTTGGTAACATTTTTAATAAACAAGTCTTTTATGCTCATAAAGGATGCATTTATTTGATCAAAAATACAATAAAAATAGTAAAATTATGAAATATTATTACAATTTAAAATAACAGTTTTCTATTTGAATATACTGTATTTGAAAACGCAATTTATTCCTGTGATGCAAAGCTGAGTTTTCAGCATCAACAAACATTTCAATTATAATTAATGTTGAAAACAGTTGTGTTGCTTAATATTTTTGTGGAAACTGGGATACTTTTGTTTCAGTATTCTTTGATGAATAGATGAAGCTCAAAACAGCAGCATTTATTTGAAATAGAAAAAAGTTTTCTAAAAACTTTTAAAATGTTTTTACTGTCATTTTTGACCAGTGGAATGCATCCTTACGGAATAAAAGTATTAATATCTTTCTGTCTTCAACAAAACAAATAAACACCATTCTCACCGACCCCAATCTTTTGAACAGTAGTGTATGTAATTCCTCACCTGTCCAAGTAGAGCAGATAACAGCGAGCTCTTCCCACTGCCGACTCCACCACAAACCCCAACCAGAGACCCCTGGGTGTACAGCGCAGAAAACAGGCCAGCAAATTACGTCACAGATATTTTATGGAAGTAGAGTGAATTTAATCCTTGTTATGAAAAGTTCTGTAAATAAATGATGCTGCATGCAAGACTTGAGCTTCCCAAGAAAACCTTGTTTTTGTCTGAATATAATAAAACATGTTGACCTTTGACACTGTGCTATGTAATGATGTATCGCAGTACCTTCCGGATGCAGAGGTCTATGCGGTGCAGGGTTTTGTGCAGCGGAGGTCGGATGCTCTGTGTGGAGGAGATGGTGCTCTGGGGGCTCTCCTGCTCCATATGTGTGAGGAGATGCTCTGCGTTGGGTTCCTCGCTCTTCCCTTTGCTGTCGTCTGCGGTGATGTACAAGCTCAGTTTCTCCCTCCTCAAAACTCTCTTCATGCCTCCTCTTTTCTGCTGGGCTCGGCTCTTCTTCCCCGGTGAGCCGCAGGTCTTCTCCCAGGCCAGTGTGGCGTCTTTAAACTCCACCGCATTATAGGGATCTTCCGTTTTGTTTGAGATCAGCTCCCTGTCCTCCATCATAAACAGCTTCTGTGGGCGTAAGAGGAGGCATTAAAATGGAGAACCCTGAACTTGTTTAGTAAACACTTAAGGAAACATTCTCCCATAAGAAAAAAATCAGTCATCATTTACTCACCATCATGTTGTTCCAAACCTGAATGACTTTCTGTGAACACTTAAGGATAAATACCGCAGAATATCCAGGCTCTTCCTTATAATAATTGTGAACGAGGACTAGGACTGTTAAAGGGATAGTGCACCCAAAAATGATACTGTGGAAGTCAATGGGACCATCAACTGTTTGGTTAACAATCAAAAATATGAAAAATATGTTCTTTTATGTTCCACAGAAGAAAGAAACTCATACAGGATTGAAACAACTTGAGTGTAAGTTATGGGCTGTTCACACAGAACGCGTTTTGTCATCCAATGTGCTACTTTTCCATTGTTTTTCTATGTAAACACGCTAGACGGACATGTATGACCGATGCGCTTGCGTCTTGTGTCTTTTGCAGCATCTCACACATGAGCACCGCGTTAAGACACAGTGTCAAGTAGGGTTGTGCCGATAGATGATATCTACGATAGTCAGAGATATCGCCTGTGGCTGATGCCTTTGACAATAGCAAGACAATTATTGTTATTATTATTATTATTATTATTATTATTATTATTATTAATATTATCATCAGGCTAGTAATACTATCTAATTAATATTAGGGCTTATTTGTTCCATTGTTTCGTTTTCCGCGTTTTTACAGTGCTGCGCATTATAACCAATCACACAGGTTATATTGAGTTTATGAATGCAATGGCCAATCAGAGGCGTTCAGAAGAGTCATCGCTGAAACAGTGGAGTTTTGTTGGTCAGCGCGTGCTGAATGTATTCTGACTCACGAATTCTCTTATCATAAACAACAAAGTGCAGATGTACGTGCAATGTTAGTATAAGAGATTTATTCATCTTACAATGAAGACAGCTTCACTGATTATAACGGGAATGTTTTTTAAAAGGCATAAACTCGCGCAAGACTGAAGTCAGTGATGATATTCTTTGGTAATGTAAATATTCTTTGCTCGTTTTCTGTAGCTGCTGTTTGAATAACTGAGGAAATGTAAGCCGTATGATTAGTAACTTACAATTTTTCTATTAAATTGTTGTTAAATACAAATTCAGTCATATTGAAAACAGGCTGCTTTTAGCCTTACGCTGGAGTTAGTTCACATTCCAATAACGAAACTAAGTAAATAAATAATTAAATAAATTAGCACATACAGTATATATCATGTATCGGTAATCTCACAGGCGGACGATTAAATCTAAAAATCTAAACAAAGAAAAATATGTTTGCATATGTGTTGATGAGTGAGATCTTAATCAGCATAGAGTATGTGATATTTTTACTAAGATCTCAGTAAATGTTTATCTTGAAATATTACTAAAAATATAAAATGTATTTTCATGTTTACATTATAAAAATCAGTAAAAATGAATGGTGGATGATTTTAGAATGGTACTACAAATGCTTTTCAATCAGAAGACAGAAGGCATGTAGTAGATTGTTACAACAGGGTTTTCATCAAAGTCTGATCATGTTGATAATTTAGAGGACTTGATACTGTAGTAGGCTTTATAGGGTTAAATAATTTTCAGTGTTACACTATTGCACAGTTTCAGAAGACTTATATATGGATCACTTTTATGATACATTTATGGTGCTTTTTGTCATTTTTGGAGTCCTGGGCCCTATTTTTTTTGGTGAAAGAGCTGCCTGGATGTTCTTCAAATTTTCTCCTTTTGTGTTCCACTGAAATTAATTCACATTTTAAATATTTTTGGTTTGTTTGTGGATGTGAATGTGTTTTTGACCTGAAATCGTTTCACGGCCACGGAGCCTTCGGATAAAGCACGCACCGCCAAGGGCGTGACCTTTAGAGCAAAGGTCATGGAGTTGAAAACAGCAACGATGGTGAAGGCCTGCAGGTTGTGACAGAAATGAAAACAGGTCTCTGTGAGTTCAAGTTCCCAGTTGTTTACGAGCCTCGGGCAGAAGCAGAAATATGACTGTACCTGTGCTGCGGTGAGATCATAGCCCAGAGCCATGTGAAGAGTGAAAGTGCACACGCTGGCTATCACCACCACCACTGGAGCCACACCCACCGTCAGGCTCTGAACACAGCCGGCCCACTCCAGGATCCCCCTCTCTTCTGATCGAACCCCTGGAGACACAACAGAGGAGTCGTCAAAGAAGCAAGAGATGGTTTTTTTGTTCAATTACTGCATTCACAGTCAGTGTTTGAGACTGACAACTGTACAACTAACAGGTGTGACTCTCTAAATGTCCTGGAGCTGCTTCCATAAACTGCTTAGACTAGTCTTAGGGGCCATTCACACAGAACGCGTTTTTCCATTCCAATGTGCTACTTTTCCATTGTTTTTCTATGTAAACACGCGCTTTACGGACGTGCATGACCGTTACGCTCGCGTCTCGTGTCTTTTGCAGCGCCTGGCGCATGAGCGCCGCGTTTTTAAGACGCCGTGTCAAGTTAAAATAATTTCAACTTTTATACGCAGCGCCGCTCTTTGGAATGTCAGTTCCAAAGCAGTGGACCAATCAGAAGAACTCGGAGGTGGGGTAAGCGTTACGAGCTTCTGTTTACAGTAGCAAGTTGGCATGACAACTGCTTTATTTGACGACAACATGGCGGAGGAGGTGCTTTCCGCTGCGCTTTTTTTAAAAACATTCCTGAGCGCTGTGTCTCGCGTTTTTAGACGCAAAGACGCGTTCTGTGTGAATGGCCCCTTAGGGGCCATTCACATAGAATGCGTTTTTCCATTCCAATGCGCTACTTTTCCATTGCTTTTCTATGTAAACACACGCTTTACGGACGTGCATGACCGTTACGCTCGCGTCTTTTGCAGCGCCTCGTGCATGAGCACCGCGTTTTTAAGACGCCGTGTCAAGTTAAAAGAATTTCAACTTTTACACGCAGCGCCGCTCATCAATGTCAGTTCCAAAGCAGTGGACCAATCAGAAGAACTCTGAGGTGTGGCAAGCATTGCTTTACAACTGCTTTATCTGACGGCAACATGGCGGAGGAGGCGCTCTACGCTGCGCGTTTTTTAAAACCATTCCTGAGGGCTGTGTCTCGTGTTTTTAGACGCAAAGACGCGTTCTGTGTGAATGGCCCCTTACAAGTTAGTCATTCAGTTTTTTAGCTAGTCTACTTTGAATCTGAAAATGAAAACAGATTAATCCTTGGCTGACTTAATCTAGCTGGTCAGACTAGTTTCTGACTAGTTTCTATTCATCATTAGAAAGCTGAAATTCTATTCAACTGTTTTCAACATAATAATAATAATAATAAATGTTTTTGAGCAGCAAATCAGAATATTAGAATGATTTCTGAAGGATCATGAGACTGGAGTAATGTTGCTAAAAATTCAGCTTTGAAATCACAGGAATAAATTACATTTTAAAATATATTCAAATAGAGAGCAGTTATTTTAAATAGTAAAAATATTTCAAAATTTTGAATTTCAAGTTTTTTGCGTGATAGTTAAATGTATTGAAAATAAACTAAAAACTATAAATATATAAATTTCTTTTGTCCTCACATTCTTTCTTGTAACTCTTCCCTGTCAGTCACACACCTGGCTGAAAGGCTCATTATGCAGCTCATTTTGTGGGCCTTTGTCTTCTCAGGTGTGAATCACAGCATTATTCATGATCATTCTTGCCTCCTTGCATACAGCCGTTCTATACAAAAAGTATCTTAGAATATTTAAATCAATATATTGTTTCCTGTGAATGAGTGAACAGGATAATTTTCACAATATTTTGAAGCAAAAACTCTAGGCTACAAGATCCAGTTCTCAAAAGTCTTGTGAACAAATGTTCTCTATGTGTTTTATGGCCTTATTTCAGTGACTTAAAATTTTTATTTTTTCACTAACCACGCACAAATGTATCTTACTCAAAAACACAATCATGTACATACATGCTGCTCACATATTATTGTAGGCCAGTCTGTGCTGAATAGTGTTACCAGATTTCAGCCATTTATATGTTTATAAGCAACTGAAAAAAGCACAAATATCAGGGCATGTCAAAACTTCTCCAGACCCCAGAGGGTTTAGAAAAGGTGCTGTATGTGATTTTTTTTGACTGTCTTAAAGCAAAAAACAAACAAACAAACACCATAATAAGTCTGCAGATATTTAGGAAACACGTTAAGTTCACACACTTGTTTCTCTGAGAAAAAAAAAAATGCTACAGCCAGTTATTGTACTTTGAAATGTGCGTTCTGTGTCAGAATGTCTGTTTTTGTTTTGGTCTGTGTGACTCCGTCCACTGCCAGTTTAACCAACAGTATTTCGACACCCCGGGTTGCCAGTTGGTGGAAAATACAGCATATTGCAGCCATGGAAGCTAGCAAATGAACCGAGTCAGAGATCGCAGATTCTACCCAACCTAAAAAGCCTCGGCATCCATCTAAAAAGCTCTATGACCAGAGGAATATTAAAACACGGATAAATCAACAGAGTATAAGGCTTGTTGCCTAACACTGTCAGTTTTGCATCCGGCAACCCAGAACTTCGGAAAACTTCAGAAGACTTGCTATGTGGAGCACTTTTCTGATACATTTATTGTGCTTTTTGTCATTTTTGGATTCCTAGTTTTCATTAATATCATTTTATTGAAAAAGAGCTGCCTGGACATTCTTTAATATGTAAAAATTAATACAAATAAAATGAGCACACACTTATCTCAGTCCAAAAAAATCACATCTCTATTTTGCATTTTCCTAATTCATTTTTTATTATCAAAATAACAACTTGAAAAACTGCAAAACATTTAACTGCTAAATTTTATTTCATCCAACTGAATGTCAACATCTCAATTAAATTAAAAAATTGACGCTCTCAAAATTAAGATAAGGCAGTCACTTCTAATTAATTAGTTATTATTTTTTAAATTCGAACAGAACCATATTTAACCCTCCAAACAAGACTGAAATCCTGCTGTCTGAATGTAGCCATATTGTGTTTCCATCCTACAACACAGTTTCTAATTTACACGAGCCACAATATGTTCAATCCAGTGACAACAGTGAGAAGTGCGACTGTAACGGAAGACAGATCATAATCATAAATGGGATGTTGCAGTAGATGGGAATGCTGAGGCAGTGGCTGGTGTCCAAGTGCCCCATTTCACCCTCCCTCTGCTGCACTAATATTTGTCTCCCAATTGCCCACAAGCTGGCACATTCATTCAGTGCCGCTCTCTGGCTTACAGCCAAAGTGTTTTGCTGCTGGTCTAAACAACCAGAAGCGCTGGACGTAATCTCCGAAAACATTGCTGGATCTACATAATTCATATATAGAAGATGTTAATCTATGCAGGTTGTGATATTTTAATCATAAGTGCATGCAAAATAAATAAATAAATAAATAAAGTGTAAATAGAGGAAAGAAGGCCATGCATCCTTTCATTACTGCTCAGCTACATAGAGAATATCTGAGGTAAAAATGGATTACTGGAGCAGTACATCCCAGTTTAAAGGGTTAAATGATCTGTTTTCTCCATATACAGTGACCTCAAAAGTTTTTGAACATTTAAGACACAACCTAAATGGTACTTGGCTGGAAATTTTATATGTAATAAAATGACGTTCAGAGATTTTATTTTAAAGAAAGGATATACTAAAAATACTGTTCAAATTTAAGACAAATATTATATTAATATTCAATTTATAATATTAATATTTGATTTATCATGAACTACACCTGATAACTCCACTAGATTTTTTTAAAGGGTGATTTTAATACTTTTTGATTTAAGGCCACTCTACTATTCAAAATCTGAGGTTAGTATTTATTATTTTTTTTTGTTGTTGTAAAACTTTACAATAAGGTTTCATTTGTTAACTATATTTAATGCATTAACTAACAATGAGCAATAAATACGTTACAATATTTCTTAATCTTTTTTATGTTAATGAAAATACAGCTGTTCATTGTTTGTACTTATTAGCTCAGGTCCATTAAATAACATTAGATACAACTTTTGAATTTTATAATGTATTATTAAATGTAGGAATCAACATAAACTAAGATTAATAAATGCTTTAGAAGTATTTTTCATTGTTATTTTATGTTAACTAATGTGCCTAACTAATGTTAACAAATGAAACCTTATTTTAAAGTGTTACAGGTTTTTTTGTGTTTTTGAAAGAACCTCAAAGGCTGCATTTATTTGATCAAAAATACAGTTAAATGTTGTTTTGTGAAATATTATTATAATTTCACAATATTAACTACAATATCATTTAAAATCTTTCTGATATGCCTATTTGGAGATTTTGGAGACTTATTATTTTCAATATTGAAAACAGTTGTGCTGCTTCATATTTTTGTACAAGCCATAATAGATTTTATTTTTTAGGATTCTTTGATGAATAGAAAGTTAAAAAGAACAACATTTATTTAAAATAGAAATCTTTTGTAACATTACAAATGCCTTTACTCTTACTTATGATCAATTTCACACGTCACCGTTGAATAAAAGTATTCATTTCTTTAAAAAAAAAACCTGGTAGTATAGATCCACATCACCCAAATTGTTCTTATTTAACATTCAACAAAGTCAAACCGTCCCAAGGCATTATAGAAGAAAGAGTGTTAAATGCTTTTGTGAGTTAATCTGGAAGCTCAGCGACTCTCAGGACATTTCAGTGACAGAGGACTGAGGAAGGACAGAGCCAAGACAGCGGATTAGGAAACTTGTTCCTTTGCATGCAGTGCAAAGCCACAGAGATGATCCTTTGATTTCCATGGAGACTATGACATCTAAACACTCAGTCACCATCATTATACGCTCACTTCCTGTTTGGCTGAGTCAGGGCTACTGTTTGAGTGGGTGCAGTCGAGTGCTGTCTTACTTTGGATGTTGTTGGCAAACGCCGTCTCCCAGCAGTACATCTTAATGAACTTCATGCAGCCCAGGATCTCGTTCATCAGCTGGACGCGCCGGTCTGTAACCACCACACACCTTTTACGGAAATACGCTGTCAAGCGGGAGGCCAGCATCTGCAGGAAATAATTCAAAAGTGAAGAACGGCCTGTACAATCAGACACAAGGCTACAGTGTGTCCTGACTCAAAGGGAAATCCCATGAGTAAAACTTTTAGTGTATGGACCAAGGCAAGCATCTAGTTAAAAAGTATAAAAATTTTAGGTATCAATTTAAATTAGGGAACATTATTCAGTGTTAACTAGTTGCTTATTAGCATGCATGTTACTAGCATATTGACTGTTTATTAGTAATTAAAAAGCACATATATGTGACCCTGGACCACAAAACCAGTCATAAGGGTCAATTTTTTGAAATTGAGATTTATACATCAGTTGAAAGCTGAATAAATAAGCTTCTCATTGTATGGTTTGTTAGGACAGGACAATATTTGTCTATTTAACTATTTAAAGATCTGGAATCTGAGAGTGCAAAAAAATCACCTTTAAAGTTGTCCAAACGAAGTCCTTATGCATATCACTAATCAACATTAAGTTTTGATATATGCACGGTAGGAAATTTACAAAATATCTTCATGGAACATGATCTTTACTTAATATCCTAATGATTTTTGGCATAAAAGAAAAATCGATAAATTTGACTCATTCGATGTATTGTTGGCGATTGCTACAAATATATCTGTGCTACTTATGAGGTCCAGGGTCACATATTAATGCATAACCGTATTCTAGATCCCTTAACCCTACCTAATACCTAAACATAACTAATACAACAACTACTTTACTTACTATTAATAAGCTAAAGTTTATTGAGGGAAAACCCTTAGTTAATAAGAGTTAATAAGTGGGGAAGTCGTGGCCTAATGGTTAGAGAGTCGGACTCGTACCCTAAAGGTTGCGGGTTCGAGTCTCGGGCCGGCAGGAATTGTAGGTGGGAGGAGTGTACAGCGCTCTCTCCACCCTCAATACCACGACTGAGGTGCCCTTGAGCAAGGCACCGAACCCCCAACTGCTCCCCGGGCGCCGCAGCATAAAAATGGCTGCCCACTGCTCCGGGTGTGTGTTCACTGCTGTGTGTGCGCACTTTGGATGGGTTAATTGCAGAGCACAAATTCCGAGTATGGGTCACCATACTTGGCCACATGTCACTTCACTTCACTTCACAATAGTGAATTCCCTACTCTGTAACCAAATTTTATTTATTTTTTTCTGAAAATGACTGTTTTGCTAGAGAAAAGTCTTAATTTGATGCCTGGAGTCGTGTGGAGTACTTTGAAGCTGCCTGAATATGGATTTTGGTCTATCAAAAATGAGTCTGGTTCACTTGCATTAGATGGAGAAAAATCCTAGAATGTTTTCCTGCAAAACCTTAATGTCTCTTCGGCTGAAAAAGTCATTCGCACCTTGGAAGGCCTGGGCATGAGTAAATAATAAGGCCATTTTTTATCTATTACTTTAATGTGTCTCAAATCACAACTAAACTGCAGCTGCATGCATGAAACCATCTTCCCTGACAAGCTCATCATAACATCATAGCATAATTGAATCTAACGTCATGTTTTATTACTACATGACTTTCAAAGACCTTTTGATTTCCAGCCTAAGTTGGTTTCTGGTCTAGACAAGTCTCAGTCTAGTCAGGGTGGTCTTAAACCAGCAATCAAGTTTAGGCTGGTATAAGCAGGTCAGCAGCTGTTTTATTCACAATAAAGCACGGCTATGGCCACTTCACACTGGGTATCACTGTGCAACACCCTCTGCGCAACATAAACAATAATATACCCTCAAAGCTGTTCAATGTGTGTATTTCAGCAAGATTAACTGTTTGTTATTTATTTAATATTACTGTATTTATTAGTTTTCTGTTTCAGGTATGATTCTGTATGTCCATCAATTTACACTGTAATGACGCTTACAAACTCACGCTGTGCTGCAAATCAGTCTGTTTTAAACTAAACGATGGAAAACAGACGTTTTCTCATGCAGAGAGATAAGCAGATGTATGTGTGTGAGAAAATATCATATACTGTATTAAATTCTGTGAATGTGCGAGACTTCTGGTTCATTACTGCTATAGGGAAATAACAAGAAGAATAACAAAGTGCAGTAAAGAGTAAAACTGTTTGTGCTACAAACCAGCATGTTCATAATTAAGATAATACATTAAAATAATATGGTAAGAAACACCAGTGTGCAATATCAAGCAGTAAACCTAGATGTTTTGCACAGCTAAAATAGCTGAAACCGGATGACACCGGAAGCCAGACACATTAAATTTACAAATGGCTGCGGGAAAAATAAGGTGGATTCTTGTTTTTATTTGAACTCTTATTAGTTAATTCTCTTGCCGTTTACTGTTGCTGTCAGGAACTATTTTTTGGTGGAAGGACAAGATTTAACGAACTTTAAAAAAAGTAATATGTCAATACATAAGTTTTTTGTTTTAAAATTCTTTATTGTGGGGTAACCGTTTTATAAAAGCAATAAGGTACTCGAGGCGTGCTGTATTGTGAATAAATCACAGCTGAAGGGATTGCAGGCCTAACAATGCACTTCAGCCGTGACTTATTCACAACAGAGCACGGCCTCTCGTACCATATTGCATAACACGTCAGCTCAAAAGTGAAAATGTCAGATTCAATGTCTTTTGAAAAAATCACGTCATGAGTCACACGTGAGGAAAAAAGAGATTTGGGCCATTCAACAGCAGTGGGAACTTGGCCTCTGTGAAGGCTGTTCCTTTTATTAACAAAAGGTTTAGATGTGCTTATCTTACCATGGTGGGATAGAAGATGACAAAAATGGCCGATCCCACGAGTGCAGTCGGTCCTAAGAAATAGACGGTGTATGACAGACCCAGAATCCCAACGAGAGGCCCTCCGGCCAGCAGACAGCCCACTGAGACGGCCTCGTACAGACGCTGTCCATCACTGGAGCAAATGTTTACCAGCTGAAAGAGTAACAGGATGAGTCACCCAAACTAAAACATGGCGCACGTAACCTGCATCAGCCCTGGCACAGTGCATTAGCATCAAACAGCACTCAGGCCTCACAAACACAAGCCCAGTTGGGTTTTAAAGAGCCAAAAGGTCACATGCAAAAGTAAGCTTAAACTACGTAAAGACCTGAACCCTCCCATGAACCCTCTCAGATGTTATGTTCCCTTTACATTCAAGTATATAAGGCATGACCTGAGAAGCTGTTCGAAGCTTGTTTACAAAAGGGCGCTCCTAATGAATAGTTTAGTGTTTATTACGGGAGTATTAACACACGGTTCACCTCTCCTGTGCTGATGTCTTTAGTGCTGCGTAGTCGCAGGATCTTCTGGAAGGCGAAAGTGAGCGCAGCTCCCCGGAGGCGTGCGGCCGTGCGGTAGTTGACAGCCCACACTAAAGCCAGAGACCAGGAGCGTGTCAGCTCCATGAGAAAAATCCCGGCGACGAGAGCCAGACCGTACAGCAGCTTCACCTCTGCGCACTGAGAATACTCCAGCAGGGCTCGGACCAGCAGAGCCTATGAATAACACCACACAACCAGGATGACCAGGAGGAGACAGGTGTGAGACTTCACTGAGTTTTTTTGTTTTTATTTGAACAGAATCAAAATTACATGAGGAGGGATTCAGAGGTGAGTTTTGAGGTTTTATGGTATCAGAACATCCTCTGACTTGCGCTGGGGTCGTGGGATCAAGTGCTGCCCATAGGAAAACACTAAAACTTTTTAAAAACACTAGAGTCTTTTTTATTTGACTCAAACTATTCATTCTGCATGCACTGCATAATTGTGATGTGCACAATTGTGCAGTGCATCATATTGCTAAAAAACTGAATTCATAAAAAATCCTCATTCACTTTTCAAATTGATCTTATGCCTTTGACCAAATGCATTTTTTATTTTTTTATTATATTTAAAATTTTTGTTGTAAAAGATAAATGCTTTTATTCAGTAAGGGACAATTAAATTTTTTAAATATGACAGTAAAAGACATTTATAAAAATATATATATTTTAAATAAATGCTGTTCTTTTCAATTCATCAAAAAACAAAACAAACAAACAAACAAACAAACAAAAAAACACGAAATTTGAACTGGAAAATGAATTTGTCATTCAATCACTTTTCAAATCATTCTTATGCCTCTGACCAAATACAGTTTTAATTTTTTTGATCAAAAGCAAAGGTCAATGACATTTATAAAAATATATATTTTAAATAAATCCTATTCTTTTGAACTTTATATTCATATTTTGGACTTTATATTCATTTGTTTTTCAAATACTGAAAAACAAAACATATCACGGTTTTCACAAAAATATCAAGCAGCAAAAACTGTTTTCAAAAATGTTTCTTGAGCGCCAAGGCTTTGCCATCACACAAATAAATTTCATTTTAAAATATATTTGAATAATGAAACAGTTATATTAATTTGTAATAATATTTCACAATTCTACGGTTTTACTGTATTTGTGATCAAATAATGCAGCTTTGGTGAGCATTAGGGACCTGCAAAAATGTAAAAAAAAAAAAAAAAAAAAAAAAACCTTACCAACCTCCAAACTTTGAATGGTTAGTGTTATTAAGTCAAAAATAATATTTGAGTATTTACTTGAAGCCATGGACAAGAGTAGTGAGGAAATATTTAATTTATGAAAAGAGCACTAAAATGTACTGCAAATAAATATATGAGCTGCTGAGACAATGGCTGACCCATGCAACACTTAACAAACCAACGCAAGGAAATAAGTGTGCTATTTTGTAACATGTAATCCCTGATAATGCTATTAAGCGAGTGCTGTCAGGAGCATGTGCGGCCTTGTGTGGGGAAATAAAATTAACAGCTGTGTTCCCAACAGTGTCACAGTAAGAAACTCCCAGCTACACCAAAATAAATCCCCTCACAGTGAAACTAATAAGATCAAAAATGTGTGTGTTTTTTTAGGAGAATTTTTTTAATCCGAACTCTAAATCACTCTTTGTTGAATAAAGATCTAAGCTCATTTGGCAACAGAAATAAAGCAGCAGGCAATAACTTGAATAATATGAATAACATGCCTCCTGAACCATGGAAAATCCACACACACGTCACAATCCTGTGGATTAATACTAGTTTGAAGTACGAGAAGGTATGAAAAATCTCTGGTTTATATTACGATTTTCATTTGGAGCCTACACAAGCTGCAAATATAATCTCTCGATTGATCCCTTGAATATAAAACTGTTCATAAATGTGTGCAGGTATGTTTTCTGTGTGAAGCAGGAAAGTGTTGAACCATCACAGTGTTCATGTGCAGTTAAAGGGACAGTTCATCCATGAATTTACTTCCTGTAATTATTTTTGCACTAGGGGTGAGCAATACGGCCAAATATTATCACAATATTTTCCCCATATCATACAATATCATTATTTATAACTGTATTCATTTACTATTAATGGAGAAGGAAATGCTTTCCACGTTTGTTAGACCTTGAGAACGAATGTAAAGATAATTTGTTTGTTCACAGTTAAATGCCACAGAGCTTTTAGTTTAGGGCCCCATGACATTTGTTTTATTTTCCACTAAATTCAGTTTTCCATTTTATTTATTATTTTTTCACCCTGGATTCTCTGTTTAATGATTCAATACAAATTTCTCATAAAAATGGTGTCTAATTAAATGAATTAATAACTTTAATAAAATTTAATTAATCTTTTAAAATGTAATAAAATGAAAACATTGCATTTTTATTTTTTTTTTGTCAAATAAGATGCTGCACAACAGCGCTGTATAACTGTATACATTAATGAAAAAAAAAATCCTTGGTTGTATGAAATTCTTTAAAAATACTATTATTATTGGGTCAATATCACTGTAGAGTGCACTTACCATATAGTTTTTACCATATAGTTTTTTCTCAAATGAAACGCTGTAAAGCTCCTGAAGTAACTCTTAGAGCAGCTCTGAAAATGAAGTTCATGTATTCACGTCCTCATATATCAACATAAATTTTATTGCGATCTCGATATCATACAGTTTATCCCAGTTTATAGTTTTACCCAGCTCTGTTTTGTCACCCCAAACGTGTACGGCTTGATTTCTTTCATGACACACGCAAAGAAAATCTTCACAGTTTTTTCATTCAACAACGATTCATAATGATCGCTGGCTGCTCCAAAGAGCTATTGCATCAGAAGACTTAAATATAATGCACACATCATAACTATTTTTTTTATGTCTAAATAATGCTTTTTGTCCACTTGGTTCTTTTAATTGAACTATCCCATTAAGACAAACAGTTAGGGTCTGGACAGCAAAAGCAGGTCAAAGGTCAGCATGCAACCCAACACTTATGTCAGAAAGAAAATGAGGACAACTCACAGGTCCAACAAATCCAGCCACCATGGTGATGAGCAGGGAGAAGATGGCCACCAGCATACGGGTCTGACAGAACCTCCAGAACACCCGAGACAGAGACGCCCCGTCCTTCCCCCGCCGCTTCAGCTCCTCGTGCCACAGCCACTCCAGTCTGAATGATGGATAACCAAACAGAGTGTTTTAAACTACAGGACAAGGATCTGGACTGTTAGTGTAACATGAAGAACTGGGTACGTCTTCATTACAGTCTTTTATTAAAGGGATAGTGCACCCAAAAATAAAAATTCTGTAATCTTTTACTCAGCCTCAAGTTTCTCTCTTCTGTTGAACACAAGATGATATTTTGTAGAATGTTTTGTAGAAACGGTTTCTGGTAGCCTTTGACTTCTATATTATGATATAGTATATCAAAACCAACGGAAGTCAATGGCTACCAGCAACTATTTGGTTACAAACACTCTTCAAAATCTCACCTTTTTTGAAAAAATATACTCATACAGGTTTGTGACAACTTGAGGGTGAGTGAATGATGACAAAAATTTCATTTTTGGATGAATTATCCCTTTAACTTGAGTTTTAATGACTGTATTCAAGTACTATTACGATTTGTCTTTTTAATACCTGTTTAAAGTCTAAATTAAAGTCGGCATGGAATGAAAACTCACCCTATCAATTTTCTAAATGCACGTCATAGATCTTATCGTGAAAGTCAGAGGTTTCATTTTTAAATATCTTTTCTGACTTTGTAATGATTAATCAAAATGTCGCAACTGCATCCTCTGGTGATCTTAAACCTGCTCCTGCAAGCTCACGTTCAGTGCTGGGGAGATTACTAACAAATTGTAGTCTGTTACTGATGACAAATTACATGTTGCAAATTGTAGTCAGTAATGTAATTAAGATTATCCATTATAGGTAATGTATCGTGACTACTTTTAGATTACTTTTAGATTACTATTTTAGATGACTTGATTCTGATTGGTCAATAGCAGCATTCTGTGCTTAAATATTTTTGAATGATGATGCTCAGCTGTATATTTGATTGTTGTTCCTGGCAACAAATTTCCTACATAGTTGTGTTAGTTTTATGTCTCTTACGTATCACTCCACTGCGTCTTTCTTCTCACACAATAAAATATACACAATAAAACCTCTTCAGAATGATATAAGATCCTTCTGCTTTTGATCACCCTGCTTTTTTGGGGATATTGGCAACTTGACTAGATATAATCCCTGACCTCATATCAAAATTAATAAATGTGGGGTATTTAACTGTTAAACTTCTGTATTTAAACTCAAGGGTTAAACAGCCCATCATATATTTCTGGTCTTCGGGTAGCAAAGCTTGTTTTGGGCACACATTTAGAAGCCAAAACATCCATACATTCATTATAAATCATAAATAATAATAATAATATGTTTTATTTTTATAGCGTCTTTCAAGAACCCGAAGACGCTTCACAAAATAATACAAGCTATTGGCAGACAAAATACACCAGACAATCAGAAGGGACATTCAGACAAACAGGTGTTTACAACAAATAACTACAGATAATTAATAACAAGAGGTCATGCAATCAGATGATGAACATCAATTATGTCAAGAAATAAATGATAAATGATGTTCAATTTCTCATAAATATTGTAATGCACAATCTTGGAACATTCAAGGTAAAAGCCTCACTGAAAACACTGAAATTCACCCTCAGAATGAACAATCAATCTGAGGGGCCAAGGCTTTGAGCTTTCAGTTCCCATGTCAAAGACCACTCACAGCTTTTATCCCTCACAAGGGTACAACACGTGTTGAACTGTATCTTATTTTTTTGGTTACATTTCAACAGCCTTCTGTTTTGAGGATAACACGTTACGTAAGTGTTCCAGACCCCATAAAATATCCACCCCAGCGCACCCCTCACACAAACAAGTGCTCAAGCGTCCCGGCTATCTCTGACACAAATCCAGTAATGGGAGACACAGACCCTGAGGTCAAACACTGAAAACTGACACCGCTTCTTACAGAGCCACTGAGGCATAGCTGTCAGGCCATTTGGACGGCAAATACAGGAGCCTGTATTTAAACACGATCATTGATCTCGCAAACAAAAGAAAGCACACCCAAAGTCTGATCCAATTCATTCCCTGAATGTGGGATAATCTCAGATCTGTGATTAGAAAGGGCAGTTACAGATTACAGGTGTTTTTCTATGCTCCCCTGTCCTTGAGAAACCCTTTGAGCCCCGTGAATGAGCCAGCTTAGTCGAAAGGGACACGGGCTGCGATCTGACGTGTTAATGACATAACCGTCCTGCAGGAAAGGTACAGACCGACTCTCTCTCTCTGATGTCTAATCCTTGCTATGAATAACACCCACCTGCCATAACTCTCTGGGCTGTGTGAGCATGGGAGGCCAGCATCTATCAATCCCCACCGTGACTCGAGGGATTCCCACACCAACCTCTTGTTATCAAGGCGTCGACTGTGTGAGACCTTGGCACAGGAGGTGTTTTCTAATAGTTCTGTTTGTTCACGGTTCAGCGTTGGCGCATACGAGAGATGCCTAACTTGCACTTGGCTCCTGGGTAGGGCTGAACGATTACTTGAAATTAAATTGAAATCATGATTTGGCATTTGGCAAATGCTGCGATTTATTGTTTGCCCACAATATCAAATTAACATTAACAGTATCACAACATATATTCATGTTACAGAATGTACAAAGCCTAAAAGAGGTAACAAATGAATTAAAAATAAATAAATAAATGTGCTGTGATTTTTTAAATGAAATATATACACATCCTGCCTCTGTATAATGTATATTTAAGTAGTGTTTATATACCATATGTGTCAGAGAAACAAGTACACAAGATTCTTCTTCCATTTTTGCGTTAGCTCTATAGCATCGCTGTTGAGGAGTAATGCTGCCTTCACATGCTATCGGAAATGTCCTATTTCACACTTATGAAGTCGTGATTACGAGCTAGTCGTATTCAAGTGCTTTAATGTCAGAAAGAATAAAATGTAGCATCCCATTGGTTGACAATCACATAAACATTCACCATACATGCAGTTTGCTGACAATTCTGGAATTTCGGTCAAATACATGCTTATTTCAATGCTTATAAAACATACAAAATGCTTCGAATGATCGTTCATATCTAGCCTATAAAAATACACTACTTTAGCGACAAGACAAAGGTATGTAGTTGTTGTGAGAACAGCATTGACAGAAGCAATGGTTGTCCCCTCCACCATGTTTAAAGTTTATGACCCACCCAACTCGGAAACTCTGGTATCAAAATTATTTCAGAATTTCCCAGTAGTAAATACGATTTGAGAGGCCGTTCACGTCCAATTTCCGATTAGGAAACTCATATTTACGATAATTCCGATAGCACGTGAAGGCATTATAATTAGTAGGTCAAGTCGATTTACATATTTTAACAAAGTTATCATGAGCATTGTAATGTTGAATGTCATAACAAATGTCAGTAGACCAGGAAGTTTTTAAAATGAGCAGTTCATTCATAAATGAGTTGTCTGACCTACTGAGAAAATACAAATGGAAGACAGAAGACAACGAGCGCAGCGCTAAAAAGGGGCGGTTCAACATAAGGTCCATAACGTGCATCTTAAAGGAGTCTTATGATGTGGCTTTCCTTTGACTTTGGAGTGTTTCAAGTTGTTTGTGCATATATAAGATCCGTAAAGTTGCAAAGACTAAAGTCTCAAACCCAAAGAGATATTCTTTATAAAAGTTAAGACTTATCCACGCCTTCCTAAAATGCCTTATTCAAACACGCCCCCACATATCTACATCACTATGTTGGAAGATTTGCATAACACCACCCAAATGTTTACGCAAAGAAAGAAGGTGTAACTTTTATTCTCGCTGTAGTATTGCTGGCGCCGCCGCCATGTCGTAAAGACGCTGTATTTCCAAATGTGATAAGGGGCGTAACATTTCCGTCACACGCTTGAGGTATTCGGCCAATCACAACGCTCTGGATAGCTGGCCAATCAGAGCACACCGTGCTTTTCAGAACGATGAGCTTTGTAAAAATCGACATGTTTCAGAAAGGCAGGGCAGAGAGGAGCAACAATAATGTACGGTATGTGGAAAATAATGTTTTTTGAACCTTAAACAGCGTAAACACTTTGCATTACACCAAATACACAAAATAATGTTATTTTCAGCATTGTCATATGACCCCTTTAAAAAGCAACACACGCCAAACATCCTCCTAAACTAAATGAGAAGTGTTTATAAACCTGTTGTCCAACAAAAGAGAACATTTAATAACATGATTTTACTCCACAACATCAGTCAAGTGTTTGAAATAACTTCATTTTCTGATCTGATGTGGATTCTTATCACAGAAAAAGCAGAAAATGTTTTCTATACGGTAATAATTCAAGGCTATGTCGATTAGCATTGGATTCTAAATGTACTTTATTATTATAAAAATACCCGAGATGGCTTGAAGAACACAGATAAACCCTATATTGTTGAGTCATGTGTTTACTGTCTCACACCGTGTCTACACCGGACGCGACAGTTGACGTCGCGCCGCAACAGCTAAAGTCTGTCTACACTGGACGCGACAAAGCGACCGTTGAAAATCATTTGAAATTTGTGTCAATATGTCATAAATAGAGCACAGCAGCAGTTTTCTGTCGGGGATTTGTCGTGCCGAGCCGCATCCGGTGTAGACACGGTGTTAATGTTTAATCAGTTCAAGCGTTTCTATCTTGTTTTTATTCAGTCACAGCCATAGCTGGATACTTTTGTCCATATTAGGGATTTTCTGGAAAGTCATGAGTTTTATTACTTCTGTGATGCATATGTGGAGTTTCCGCACAAGGGCGCCCCCTGGTGTCCAGTATTAATACATGTGTTAGCACTCAGTAATTTGCTGGCTTAAATAGGAATAATATTATTATTTTATTATACATTTTAATCTAATTATTATTGTTTTTTTGTTAATTTGTTTTCAGCAGATGAACCTTGGATCAGAAGGTTTTGGCCAGTAGCTCACCTTTGGCAGTTCGTTTCTGAAGCCTCGTGGCAAGACAGACCCCACACGTCTTCCATCTTCAGACAGGACTCTTTGTGGGCCCTCCATGCCAGAGAGGACAGCCATTGCAGGGTCATGAAGGAGAAAAATCCTGCATTGTCCACCGGGTGCTGATGTCTAGGGGTGAAAATGGAATAGTTTGGCTCATATCAGTCATCTAGGCGCTATGTGCTATGTCTGAGAACGCCGTGACCTTGAACGCAAGAGAAAATCTTTACTGGCTGCGGCCAAACAGGAGATGAATCACACGTTCGTATTTGAACAGCAGTTTGCACGTCCCTCTCAGAACTCTTACGAAGCAGTGAAAAAGTTCAGTGGCTCTTTATCAGTCAGCATGTTAAAAATTGAGCCGTCTGTGAATAAAGGATAAGAGCGTTCTTATCAAGACCTCATTGACTGTCACTTGAGTCCAAATGGCAGCATAGCAAACATCTCCTAAGGTCTGTTTCACACCTCACAAAAGTATTTCGGTGCATATGTTATTTTGGCCCCATATCAACAGGTTTCACACTGTGTGCATAAGCAGTGTGGTAGAAGTGGAATATAAGTTAGGTTTTTCCACACTAAACTCAGCAGAAAACGTTGAAAATACACAATAAATGCATTTTATCCACACAAGCTTTTACAATATAGGCTTATATGAAGTAACTGGTGCAAACTATTCATTGTTAAAAATGACGACGATCGTTTTTAATGCAGGATAAACGTGCAGTGACGCAAACAAACAATTTCTATTTAATTAAGTGACAGATTCAGATGTTAAAAGCAGCTCATAGCTTCATTTTAAGGTTTGAGTTTAGAGTAGATTAATTATTATTTGGATGTAAATGTGTCTCCTAATAACTAACCACTTAACAATTTATGGCAGTTATTAAATAAATATTCAAAGTAGTAGCCCAGAAATTACTTTATTTTCTATAAAAGGGCCACTGTGTGAAAGTAAAATGTGAGTAGTTTGTGAAACTTAGGTTTGAAACATTCAAGGAAGGTTGACATGCCAATCAATTTAAGAAACAGGTCATTAATTTGTTCTGTCAGATAATTTGGCTGGACAGGAAAGAACACAGGTTTTGAGCATAAACATAAAAATATCTATTCAAATATTGTCGAATGTGGTGTGACTGTCATTATGAAGTGAGAAATACAAAAATATATAAAAAAAAAAAAAAAAAAAAAAAAACTGTCGAACATACTTCAAAAATATTATCTAGTATATAAATGTATATTTTACATATATTATGTATTATATAATTTCATATTATACATTTCATATAATATATATTATATAAATATATAATATAATTATAAAAGTTGTATATATTCATGAATGAATGTCCTGTGAAGTGAATCTTCCACATTTTAAGCATTAAAAATCATAAAATAAGCTTTATGTATTTGTGCATGTGGGAGTCTAACTGTCTTAAACAATGTGTCAAAGTCAATTAATACCTTTTCCTGCAGTGTGACATGCTGTACACCAGCAAGAACTATTTTAAACAGCATTTGCTAATTATTTTATAATTATTATACCTGCAGTGTTTATGAGCTCAAACTAACTGAGAAATGTACTGGAATATAAACAAATTCATTTTTCACACCGCAGGGCCTTTTAAATGAACAAGTGAGGGGAAAAGATAAAATAAAAGTGGTAACTGGTCACATCCCCTAAAATATACACATACCTCTCTAAAAATATTTTTTAAATTTGTGACCCTGGAGCAAAAAACAGTCATAAGTAGCACAGGTATATTTGTAGCAATAGCCAACAATACATTGTATGAGTCAAAATGATCCATTTTTCTTTTATGCCAAAAATCATTAGGATATTAAGTAAAGATCATGTTCCATGAAGATATTTTGTAAATTTCCTTAATTTTTGATTAGCAATATGCATTGCTAAGGACTTCATTTGGACAACTTTAAAGGAGATTTTCTCAGTATTTAGATTTTTTTGAACCCTTAATTCCAGATTATCAAATAGTTGTATCTCAGCCAAATATTGTCCTATCCTAACAAACCATTCATCAATGGAAAGCTTATTTATTCGGCTTTCAGATGATGTATAAATCTCTGTTTAAAAAAATTGACTGGTTTTGTGGTCCAGGCTCACATTTTTTAAAAATAATTTTAGTCTTAAATCCATTTGCTAACTACCCAAATGTTAATTTTATATGGTTATAACAACTATATCCAGAAGAACTTACTTGTGTGTGATCCGAAAGGGCTTGAGTATCTGTAAGCTATGGCGATATCTGCCTCGTCTTTTTGTTTCGGTGCCCAGTTCCACCTCATCATCGGGGTCTGGGAGAGTCTGTGGAGGGGACAGCGTCAAACCCTCCACCTGTCCTACGGCCTCCAAGGCATCTGAGAACATACTTGTCTCTAACAAATAAAAACAGAAAAACACTCAACAACACTCCAAAAGCTACAAAATACTGTCAGACACTTGGGATGAGCTCCTGTCCACGCTCATGACAGCCACGACTGGGAATGTCTAAATCTGCTGACTAATATCAGTGCAGAGACACAAACCTTCCTCTAACGTTATGGCCTTGGCTGCAAAGTTAAAGTGTTTATCTATTTAAAGACGCCTGTGGGTGGCCTCAAGGCTGGTGGATACTGAGACGGAGGATATTCGAGCTGGCCATGTGTGTGTTGACCCTGTCACTGATCCATCTGTGGCATAAGACACGATAAGATAAATCCAGCAACACCGTGACTCTCTGTATCTGCTCGGTGCACGTCACCGGTGACTGCCAGATAATGAAAGATAAGCATATATTTTCATTATTTACACTCTATGCAAAAAAGAGCCCATGTTTGATAAAAATCACTAACGCAATAGTGAATGTAAACAATGATAATGGGAACATTTTGAAATTTTAAAGGGCTAATTCACACAGAAATGAGCATTCTGTCATTGCAAACCTGTATGACCTGTATATCTGAATTTTAATGAACTGATCTTGCTATTCATGCAGCTATAATGAATCGAGATTAAGGCTTTCGAGTGTCATAAAGCACTATAAAAGTACCACAAAAAGTTAATGTGATTTGTGCGCTGTATTCCAATACTTCTGACACCATATGATAGTTTTTTTTTTTTTTTTTGTGAGAAACACACTGAAATTTAGGTAATTATTCACTGAAAATCAACTTTTATCTTTCCTCGCAGAAGGAAGAACGGCCTGATTAGGACCATTTTTGTTGATCAAGTATATAGTCATGTTTTCTCTTCATTTACAATAAAGCAGCGTGTAGTTAGCAAGGTAATGAGGTGTAGATATTCTAAACCAATCAAGAAAAAACAGCCCTGATATCGATTTGACATCAGTATCAGTAGATACTCAAAAAACTGAATTGAGCAATCCCTACAGCGCACACAAACGCTCTGAATGTTTCATTCATGAATCAGACTAATCCGGTTCTAGACTTAATGACTAATGTTAGTCAGAAACAACATTTTCCTTTTTAGGTAACGCTCCATAAATGGCCCCATTTCAATAGGCACACAAACAGCTGAGTAGGACATAAATGCACAAATTTTGGGGTTTACATAAGGTGTATAGTTCACGTTTGTCTTCCCCTATCTTTATAGTTTCGGACTACTATGAATATTTATCCATTTGCACACAATTTAAAGAAAAAAACAAAGCCAAAATAAGATCCTCTAATTGCGTGTTGATCCAGTGGGACTAAATCTACTGTATAATAACTGTACATAAGTATCTGCTAAATGGCCTTTAATAAGCAGAAATAGTTGAATAAGAAATCAGTTTATGATTATGATATCAGTTGTTGATTTATGCATTACACCTGTTTAATTTTCCTATCTGCACTCTCTCCATTTCTTCCTGTTCCTGGAACTGTGTGTTCCCTACCATTTCTGGAGATGTTCTCCATTGGGATCTTCATATGGGACGTTTTATAGATTATCAGAACTACTTTTATCTCAAATAAGCATGGCATGTTATTAAATAATGAACATGAATATTGGCCATCCACTATTTAAGGTGTTTAAAAGCAACACAGAAAGTTTCTAAGAAAGTTGGAGCGTGAAGAAGGTCACTTACATATCAAACAGAAAACGTCGGGATTTTCACCCTCTTTCCTTTCAGCTTCTGGATGCTCCCACAGGTTATAAATGATTTATTCAGAAAGTCAGCGCTCTCTGGGTCCCTTGCTGCACATGCCACATCTTCCTCTCGCAAAATAAGTTAAACAGCATGTACTCTGATCCTGAGTGAGAGTTGCACAGCGCTTGAAGAAGAAACGTGCCGCAGCACAGCTGACGGAATTCCCTAAATGCATCCTGCGTCACGCCTGAGCAGCCAATCACGGATTTGCTTGGTCGTCGCTATGGTTACCGGAGCTGAAGGGGAAGGAAAGGACACGTGGTGATCTTTGCAACAGCGTGCACACAGATTAAAGGACTATTTCTGGCCGGTCATCTGAAGAGCGTTGCTTATATGGAATAAAATGAGCAGTTTGACATGAAACACTTATTTTTTATTTTTATTTTTTTTAATAGTAGCTGTTGCGGAACTCGTAGGCTATATCTTTGAAAGAGTGCGCGGTGTGATGAAATGCTCCTCGTTTGCGTGAATTGATTGATGTTCCTGAAAATGTTACGCAATGATAAGACTTTAAGACTTTGCACAGACTTTCACTATTTTAAACAAACCTTGAAACCCGGCCGCTAGCTTTCAGTCTCATTTAGATTACGTTTAAAGGCTATATTTCTCATCACTGGGCCACAAAGTAAATAAATATGTTGCTATCTCAGTAATGTTTGAGCTAATGTAAAGGTCATGACCTCTGGCCGTGTTGACATATGATGAAGGACAATTGACAGCAAGCTGTTGTGATTTAACGTGGCTCAATGCAGTACAAGAGTACAGGACATTTCAGCCCAAACAATATCAAATATTTCACTATTTTAAAAGGACATATCTTTTTATTAATTTATTTATTTTGCTTAACAATCCTGAAAAATTAGGCAAATGTTTTATCGTGAAAATTACTGATGTAAAGTAATTTTTAAGTGACTAAAATAGCCTTCCATAATAAATAAATAAATATACTGTATACAGTGCTGGGTAGATTACTTGCAAATTGTAGTGCGTTACAGATTACAAATTACATGAAAATAATTGTAGTTAGTAACAATCTATTAGATTATTCATTTAAGGTAATGACTACTTTTTGATTACTTTGAGATTACTTTTGACCTAATTCGTTTATCCCATAGATTTTAATGGAATTAATATGTACCATATTGATTAAGGGAGGAAAAATGAGCATTTTTATCAGGCTCCTGTGTTTATGTTCAGTTATTTCACATTAATGACAATGAAAAGAACCTATTCATTGCCGTTAAAGAACCTACACACAGGAGCCTGACAAAAAGGCTCATTTTAGAGGAAAATTTCAAACAGCACTTAAAGGCTTTTGCATCTGAACTCTTCATATATATTTTCCATTCTTTATAACGTTTTCGCTATGTAAAGGTCATGACCTCCGGCTGTGTTGACATAAAGGTGAATGACAACTGTCAGCAAGTTGTTGTGATTTTTATGTAACATGGCTCTATGCAGTACAAGAGTACAGGACATGCTGAAAAAGACAATGAACACTGCAGAAGCTGACAAATAAACAAACTTTTAATACACAAAAATGTAGGTTATGTAAGGTTATACAATGTCTAATTCTAGCCGCAAGTTTTGCGACATTTTTAAATAACCTTTTAGCTGTTGTGTAGTTCAACAAGTACAAGCGTTCCATTAATATGAGATCATAAACACTGTAAGACACTTATAAAACTATTTGAAAAAAGTAGTTTGTAGTAGTTTTAGTTGAAGAATATCAAACTGGTGTTTGCTAAATTAATTTCAGGTATATAGGAAACTTATTGGTATTTGTAACATTTAATGCAACAAGTAAAGACCTTTTCAGTCAAACACATCAGTTTTATACAATGCTGTGATTAAACTGCGATTCTTCATTCTGATGCAGTTAGAAGTGCTGCATACCTGTGCTGTAGTGACCTCTGTTGGCATATAACACACTGGATGCATGAGAATTGCCTAAAGCAGTGCTTCTCAATCCAGGTCCTGACTGCAGAGTGAAGGTCTCTTTTATTGAACACACGTGATTCAGATCTTCAGCAGGGAGTGTTTCAGATCATTCAGTGCAGAATGAGCAGGACTGAGAGCCACTGACCTGCAGAGACACAAAACAGAGATGAGTTTGAATGTTCTCATGGTCACCGCCTTTTAGTCCTGTAAACATCTTTGGCATATGTTGTACTGGAATGGAATTGATTTTTTCCAGGATAGATTCATTCATTGCCAAATTGATCTGTATTGTTATTAATGTTATTTAAATTTAATTTAAAGTTATATTTGCATAAACTATATTTTGTTTTTGGGTTTTGTGTGAATTTTACAAAATGTGTGTCACATTTCAGCTCAGTGTGAAAATAATTCTGTATGAAGAACTTGTAGCAGTGCTGGGTAGATTATTTGCAAATTGTAAATTGAAGTCCATTACTGATTACAAATTACATAATGAAAATTGTAGTTAGTAACATAATCTATTAGATAATTCATTTTAGGTCATGTATTCTGACTACTTCTTGATTACTTTTATGTTACTTTGTACCTATCTCATTTATCCCATAGATTTGACCAGGATTATTGCACACCATATTGATATAAATAAATAAATAATTAATCCATTCTTTATCAACAACATGCAGTGCATTAAACATCACAGTCAGGGTTTCCCAGACTTGGGTAGAGAAAAAAGAGGAATTAGGGAGAATCAATAAATTATGAATAATTGAATAATTTATTGCCATTGTGTGGATAATTTGTAACTATGTAATCCATAAAAAGGAACTAATTGGATTACTACCATTTTAAAATGTAACAATTTAATTACAAATACTTAATTTTTGGAATATGATTACCTAATCTAGATTATATGCACTATATATATATATATATATATATATATATATGTGTGTGTGTGTGTGTGTGTGTCTCCTTGCCTGTATTGCATATGGACAGCTCAGTTTTATGGTTAAGGTGAGTCGTGAGTCATGTATTTAAGGCCACTCACTCACCTTAATGTAGTTATGAAGCTTGTCCGCTGCTGTCTATTAGCCTGCTGAGAGTCATACACTTTCCAGAGCTGGGAAATCTGCTGAACGCAGGCAATCAATGAAGTGCATCCAAAGCTCCCTATCAATTTCCATGAGGTTTCATAATACATACGTCTAAAGCAACACACACTGCTGGGCTAGCTGCTTAGAGACATGGACGGATACATTGATGAACAGACAAATAACTTTTAAAATGTTAATTAAATGTTATCAAACGCAAAATGCCACCACTTCACATATAATGAAAGAATAAGTGAAACTGGCCTCGTGCAACAAAAAACAATGCATCAGGATCTCCAGCAGCCTGTTTCACAACACAACACAACACATATGTGACCCTGGACCACAAAACCAGTCATAAGGGTTTATGCTGAATAAATAAGCTTTCCATTGATGTATGGTTTGTTAGGATAGGACAATAATTGACTGAGATACAACTATTTGATAATCTGTAATCTGAGGGTGCAAAAAAAAAAAATAAAGAAATAAAAATAAAATACTGAGAAAATCGCCTTTAAAGTTGCCAAGTGAAGTTCTTAGCAATGCATATTACTAATGTAAATGTAAAATGTAATGTAAAATTATTTTACAGTAGGAAATTTACAAAACACTTTCACGGAACATGATCTTTACTTAATGATTTATGGCATAAAAGAAAAATCGACAATTTTGACCCATACAATGTATTGATGGCTATTGCTACAAATACACCTGTGCTACGGATGACTGCTTTTGTGCTCCAGGGTCACATATAATGAAAGAATGAAAGTGAAACCGGCCTTGTGCAATGTCACAAAACACTGCATCAGGATCTCCAGAAGCCTGTTTCACAACACAGCACATATTTATTTTGGTGCCAGTATTAGAATTGTTCATTATCAGCATCTTTTCCCCTTCCTCGGTGAGAGCCGCGTGGATGGAGGCGACACAGCTGACACACATTACAATGCGAGTCCAGCAGCGGCTCCTCTCTGACCTGCGGTGCATCCCATCGCCCCAGCTGTATGAGGTCAGAGAGAATAGAGGTCCAGCGCCATCCCACACTCCATAAGATAGACTAAACCCTTTATCTGTCTATTCCCAGCACTGGGTGGCCAGGCCACAGCCGCTATCAACAGAGAGCCGGAAATATGCCTCCGAAACCAAATCCAGTCTCAGCTCTGTCTCAAAATAGATTTCTCTTTCTTGTCTTTCACCCCTTGTTGTACACGGCACTGAAAAGATTGTCTGGAAAATACAGAGCGTAACTCACACCGACAGATTGGAGCTCGCGTTTCTGTTCAGCTGTGTGTTCAGAGAAGATAATGGCAAAGCTTTATGTTGCAGTAGGAAGTATTTTCTGTGTGAAGGCCAATCAGATTAATAGAATGTTCTGGTTCAATATAACTTAAGCTCTACACATAATCTGTGGCATGCTGTTGATTACCACTGAAAATCATTTAGACTGGTCCCTCACTTTGTAAAAATAAGCAAAAGTTGTTTCCGTAATGCACTTTTACAGTGGAAGTCTGCAGCAACATTACTTTATGAACATTATACTGGATAGAGAAGGGGGAGTGGGGGTTTTTCAAATTCTTTACATTTACATTTATTTGTATTCATATTCGTTTACGATTTTTATATTTTATTTTTATTACCAAACTTTTATAAAAAATTTTTTTATTTAAATGTGCGTGTATGTATGCATGTTTAAATATGTAATGTCTCACTTAATAATGAATATCACGTGGTGTAACCAATTAAAACATATTTTCCTCAATCATATTTAAATTTATTTGTCAAGATTTATTTTCACAAATATCATGAATTATGTCATAAAAGGTAAAAAAGTTGCAAATTTATATAGAAATGTTTTTTTTGTGTGTGTTTTTTACAGGTTTGAAAATATTTATACCAAACTTTTATACCATTTTCAAAAATAATAGTTTTTTAAAACATATTTAAAAATTTGTCAAGATTTATATTACATTTTACAAATATCATGAATTATTAATGAACTTTTATACCATTTTCAAAAAAATTGTTTTTAATATTTTATATATATGTTTTAATAAAATTAATCACTTAAAGATGAATATCATGTGGTGTAACCGAGTAAAGCATTTTCCTTTTAACTCAAATGCATTAAATAAGCTGTGAGTGTACACATTATTTAATTATTATAAATATAATTATTATTATTACTATAAAATAGTATTGTTATACAGAATGGTTGTATTATTATAAATAGTATTATTAAAATTAGTATTATCAGAAAAATAAATGATTAATTTCATATTTAATAATATCTTGATTTTTAATTCAGAAATTCCATAAAGTAGCTAACATCCTTAACTAACATCAGAAAAGATCAAATTGTCTGATATTTTAAGAGACTTATTGACCATGACATAGAGTCATGAGTGTCTGAAGGATTACTTTGATTTTTTTTTTTTAATATTAAAAAGTAGTTTAAAATATATATATATATATTTTTAAGAAAAATAAAAGATTGTCAAACTACTTAAGGTTTCTTTTCATTCATTTAATGAGGCTTTGTCTCCATTATAATATCATCAGGAATGTTGTATCATCAGGAATGGTGTAGTCATCATATGCGTGAATAGACTCCACATTGCTGTTTAAAAATCATAAACTTCCACAGTAAGTGCATTACTGCAAACACAATTTTCAGTTGACAGCTTTGGCTGTTTAACTGAGGAATGAGTCGGCATTAGTGTCACCGTCAATAAAGCTTAATTTGTTTTGAAGCCAAAAGACTGGTTTAAAGATTCAGACAGAGTGTATCTGCAAACAGTTGGAGAAGGACATCGATTGACTGGAGGTGAACTTTATGGGCAGAAGTGAGTAACCAGCCCTTCAAATCAGCACTAATGGCCAGTCACTCAAGAGTAAAGTGGCCGCTCTCGAGCCGTCACAGACAATTTCGTCTTCGCATATCCTTAAGATCTTTATTGGGCGGTGCGGTCACAAATCAAAACTCATTAAGCAAAGGCCTCGCTAATTTAGATTTAATAAATGTGACTTAAGGGCAACAGTGTTAGACAAAGTTAACTAAGTGACCATGACTTCCTCATTAAGCGAAGCCGATGACATGCACGTTAAAACACGACTAGATTTGAATGGTTTCGAAGTTGCTCTACATGCCGCAGGTTTCATGGGTGGCAGAACAAACAAGACTGAACTTTTGTTCGCTCATAAATATGCAGCGCTACATCTTTAGACCTGCTGTTGCACTCTTCGTGATATTATTTGTGCATCACCTCTGCAGCAAGCCTAGTGCTCGAGTGAGGAAACATGCTAACTAATTAATAGAGTTGCTACTGGAATATAGTCTGTTTTACTTTTTTTTTTACACACTGTTAGCATGAGATGACAGGCTTTTAGTAAAACATTGGTAGAAAACAAACCACTTCAGTTCATTATTTTGAGGAGAGAGTTCTGACTTTCTGCTTTGTTCAAAGACTTCATGAAACTGCCGATGACAAATAAGATCTATTTAGAGGCACGCAGCTCGCTTTTTCCAGTAAAATAAACCTTTAGAACATGATATTTAGACAAAACGGATGTTAAGTCAAAGGAAAAACAAGAGTCGCTTTTGGGAGCGTCGGTCTGAACATGAAAACAAAGTTTAAAAATAGTTGTGAACTCACTCAATTACTTGGAATAAAGTCATCTGTTTCTCCATTTGGTTTTGAAAGGTCAGCGGCGTAATGAAGATGAGTGTGACTGTAGTTCATTAGTCAGGCAGCGTGTCATCTCAAAGGTATCACGACCGCTGGCGTTTCAAATCAAACACATCAGGACCTCAGATTCATTTATGTAAAAGGCCAGGAGTAAACGACATCACTGCAAGCACTTGATTTTTAATTTTATGACAAAAAACAAACTGTGAAGTGCAGTTATTACTTTGAGCTCCAATATTATCTTAACCTTTTAAATGTAAGTGGTGACCTTTGACCCTTGCCTATAATTCTATATGATAGTCCACTTTATATGGCATAGTGTTTATAATTTATGACAAGGTAAAGTCAACATGACCGATGAAAGTGGGAAATGTACCTATGAAATATTTACTTACATTCTGTTGGCAGTAGACAGATGCGTAACACTTTCAAGAAAATTGTTTTGGGGACAAAAAGGTAATTATATTGTTGTTTTAAAGGATTTTTCCCTTTTTGATTTGATAATTCATTTATAATGTTACAAAGGTTTCTATTTCAAATAAACACTGTTCTTTTGAACTTTCTGTTCATCAAAGAATCTTGAAATTAGGCACATATTAGAATTATTTCTGGAGGATCACGTGACACTGAAAACTAGAGTAATGATGCTGAAAAAATCAGCTTTGCATCGCAGAAATAAATTACATTTTAACATATATACACATAGAAAACAGTTCTTTTAAATTGTAATAATATTTCACAATTTTACTGTTTTTTGAACAAATAAATGCAGCCTTGGTCAGCAGAAGAGACTTATTTAAAAATATAAAATAAATAAATACCTTGCTGACCCCAATCAGTATTGCATACATATTATTATAGATGTATATTAAGACTGTTTATTTGGACAGTTATATAGCTAAGTTCACACACACACTCAAATCTGCTCCCAGACAGGCATTTCACCGTGGCGTCTCTCTTTTTGTCCAGAAGGGGGAGCTCATGAACCACTGTACTCCATGCATTGGCTCTGATCTATTATCCATAAGCATTATTATGGAAGTGGCGACCCTCAGTAACCTCCACGGGTTCCTCCTTAAACAGATGGACACGTTCAGTCATATGCTCTGACTGCTGCGGAGTAATGAGGAGCTCTCACTTGCGCAGGACAACGGGAACATTCGCTCTCCTTACGAGCCAATCACCTCCCTCTCATCCCATCGCTCAAGGGACCCGCTCTTTGTAATTGCTTGGATTCACTTTGACTGGAGGAAGTCAGGTAAGAGTGAACTAATTAGCCGAAGCATCAAGATACAACCCACCAAAAAGAGATCCACAGAAGCTGGATAACTCCATATCCAATTACTTCCAAGGATGTGAGGAGCATGGCATTGGGGGGATTATGGGTTATGAGCCTGACTCTGGGGTGTTTGCGCTTTGACATCGCTGCCCTTTGGATTCAGAGCCGCTCTGCTCTTTAGGAGAGCTCAAAAACAAGGCCAGGTGCTGAAGGACACTCCAGCTTCCAGAGGAAGAAGGTAATGGAGAGGTGAAGCGCGTGGATTCTGCGCAGGATTGAAATCATGACTCTCGAAGGTGTTCCGTGAAGAAGAAAAGAGAAACATCTCCAAGGCTCCACAGAGAGATCTAATTAGTCTGTTTAGGGTTTTGTGTAAACATCTGAAAAATGGAGGATTCCTGTCAGGAGTAAATAAAGTCTACCGGGGAATGAAAGTACATAAAAAGCACAACACAAAATAATGGTATTCCAGAGAATATCTGTGCTTGTCGATGTGAAAACCACAGCCATTTGTCAAATGCAGGCTGAATGACAGTGATGGAGTCCACATAAAGGCCGCTGAATTGATGCACACGGCTCTCCGGCTAAGTGCTCTGATGGAGCGACTGGAACTTCCCAAAAATAGAGGAACGAGGAGAGGATAACAGGACACGTACTATACACTTGTCGCCGCGTGACCTTTCGCTGTTCCTGCATCTGTGCACTTTTTGTTTTCCTCGTCCGAGTTCAAAAACCTCCAAACCGGTAAAAACTGGATGAGAGTGAGCTGACGAACAGCATCTGAAGAGGGACTCCAGGTTCACATTTAATGGAACTGATGCATTTAAAGGAATATTCTGGGTTCAGTACAAGTTAAGATTAGTCAACCTTTAAAAAATAAATAAACCCTGGAATAAATTAACCCAGATTTAAATCAAATACAATGATTTAATTAAACTAGATGTAATTTATATATACAATTTGGGATAAGATTTGAAGATTTTTTGTATAAGTCTGTTCATCAACAGTGCATTTATTGTTCAAAAATACAGAAAAAAAACCCCAGTAAAATTGCGAAATATTATTGCAATTAAGGTTTTCTAATTTAATTTATTTAAAATGTAATTTATTCCTGTGATCAAATCTGAATTTTCAGCATCATTATTCCAGTCTTCAGTGTCACATGATCCTTCAGAAATCATTCTAATATGCTGATTTATTATCAGTGTTGGAAGCCGTTGTGCTGCTTATTTATTTATTTATTTATGGAAACCTGTGATAGTTTTTCAGAAATAAAAAGCTGAAAAGAACAATTTATTTAAAATAGAAATATTTTGTAACCATATACGCTTTGGGATTTATAGTTTAATAATAACAGTTTGGGATCAGCAATTTTTTCTTTTTTTCTTTCTTTCTTTTTTTCTTTCTTTCTTTCTTTCTTTCTTTCTCTCTCTCTCTCTCTCTCTCTTTTGGAAGAAATTGGTACTTTTAATCAGCAAGGATGTGTTAAATCCGTGACTTGTTAGAATGGTTAGAACTTAATGTTATATTGTTCTTAAGCAAAATATTCAAATATACAACTATGTTGCCATGAAAACACTCTTACATATTTATAAGAGAACAATTTTAAAGCTCACATAATACATTTTTTAACGAAAAGAATTAATATAGGTGATTTTATAAAAGTATCAGCCTCACATTTTTTGCTTTTAAATCCTTCAAAAATGGGCCCCATTCAATTCCATTGTAAGTGCCTCACCAAAATCTAGATTTATATTTCTTAATTAAAGAAAATGGGATGAGTTAAAACACATTTTAGTTGTATGCCACAAATGCTGTTGATTAAACTTTCATTAAGCTGGAATGATGAGACATTTAAACAGCACAGCGTGACACGGGACAAAAAACTGAGCATTGAAATATTCATATTTAAGAGACAAAATCCTCTTTGTAAAAATACTTTACTTGTTCATGTTCTATCCACTTATATTTCAGTCCATCTGGAGTGTATATCTTAAAAATGCATGGCAAAGAGAAATAATGAATTAAGGATTGTTCGATGACGGAAGAAACAATCATTAGCCATTATTAATTCATGTTTGAGAGGCCAAATGTCTGACAAGCATTTGAAACTAATTTTTCATAAATATGGCCCAAGGAAATGGAAAAGGGGCAGTGGGAACCAATCATGTGTAATAAAGCCTTAGTTTCCTTCAGCAATAAGTGAAAAAATAACCTTACAAATTGCACAACAGAAGAGCATTAGGGACGCTTGACTGTGCCGCCGGAAGAGTCTTCTCTCCTCTCCAGCAGCGGCGAACGATACGTTTACTGCTGACTAACAGACAAACACCCACACATACACAGCTCTGATTGTTAATTAGACTTCACAAGCTCTGTGCAAAAACAGCAGCGCTGCTTACCAGTCCACTGCATAAAAAAACTCCACATATAAGATATGAGATAGGAAAACACAGCAGACTGGCTCAGATCACTTGGGGAAGAGCGGAAGAGCGTTCCTTTGGTCACCAGCTTAAGCAGGAAAAGCCTGAAGGTTTGAACGGACGTGTGTGGCATAAATCTGATCTTTATCCCACGATTCCTCTTTTAATTAGCAGAGGTGCTGAAAGTGGAACTTTTGAAGATTTTAGAAGCGCTGGCCTAGATTGTTAAACTAACAAATTGGTCTGGTTACAGATTTTGTTGTTCTTTTTTTATTTAAAAATATCAAGTTATTCAAACATTTACAGGATATGTGAACAAAAGATTCTATGCAACTGTTTTCTGCAGCCTATACAGAAGAGAAAAGAAATATATTCGTGTTATTTATATATTTTTTCTTTTTTTACAAATCAGAAGTGAAACAAGAAAATGTATGTTGACAGTTCAAGTCCTCGGTTCAGCAAACCCTGATTTTTACCCGATGAGTTTTTCGTTGTGTGGTACAAGCGTACGGTCCGTTCACGTGGTGCACATACACACACACTGTGAAGTGTGCTCGTGTGTACACATACTAAATCATACTACACACACACACCAAAGTCTTGAGGATCTCCAGGTCTAGATTGTTTCTGAGATTAGAATCTCATGGGGCGGCGGATGGATGCGGAGAGCTGGCAGGTGATTAGTTGTGACCCCTCCAGTCCATCGGCCGTTTTTGTTTTTCTAGCAGGAACCCCGACCCGTGTCTCTACGCCGTCTTAATGCCCTCAAACCCACAGAACTTCCAGCGTTTCTCTAGACTCGCCCCAACGCCCGTCAACTCCTGCTTGAACGTGCAGGGCAGCCGACCCAGAAGAGTCTCCACCTCTGTGGTGCTGATCTGAAACGACAAGAACATCGACCGTCAGACCCATCCAAACCAATTACAGCTCTGAGACTACTAGTGAAAATACTTCTGCTTTTCCAATTTAAAGGAGGTCATGAAATTGGAAACCAAAATTCCCTTGATTATTTTTTGACATATAAGAGGTCATTGTGCTATAAAAACATCCTGTAATTTTCAGAAAACAAAAGTCTAAAAACAGCTTATACTGAAGCCAAAATAACCGCTTGTGGAATGTGTGGATAAGCTTTGCCTCTGCAGAAGATGATCAACACCTGCTTCTACATCGCTGCCTGTTTAGCCCTGCCCACCGATTTGTGCACATAGTGTAAATAACGAGATGCAAACGTGCAGGTCTATGCAGAAACCAAACGATAAAGATGCTCTGAAGACAAGAAGACGATGTGCAGTGCCAAGTTGAGGAAAAACAGTGTTTGCATTGCCTTCCTTCTGAACCCAACGTTAGGAAAGAGTGAATGAACTTTGTTTTTAATGAAGATCCAGACCGCATCAGTATGAAACTGCTCCTTTGTTCACTTGATTTTACCACGGATTCGTTTACAAACAAGGCACACTTCGATGCGTGATTTTCAGAAAGATTGAAACTAAAAGACCATGCTGTGTGACTACAGGTGTATCTCAATAAATTAGAATGTCGTGGAAAAGTTCGTTTATTTCAGTAATTCAACTCAAATTGTGAAACTCGTGTATTAAATAAATTCAGTGCACACAGACTGAAGTAGTTCAAGTCTTTGGTTCTTTTAATTGTGATGATTTTGGCTCACATTTAACAAAAACCCACCAATTCACAACAAATCTCAACAAATTAGAATATGGTGACATGCCAATCAGTTAATCAACTCAAAACACCTGCAAAGGTTTCCTGAGCCTTCAAAATGGTCTCTCAGTTTGGTTCACTAGGCTACATAATCATGGGGAAGACTGCTGATCTGACAGCTGTCCAGAAGACAATCATTGACACCCTTCACGAGGAGGGTAAGCCACAAACATTCATTGCCAAAGAAGCTGGCTGTTCACAGAGTCCTGTATCCAAGCATGTTAACAGAAAGTTGAGTGGAAGGAGAAAGTGTGGAAGAAAAAGATGCACAACCACCCGAGAGAACCGCAGCCTTATGAGGATTGTCAAGCAAAATCGATTGAAGAATTTGGGTGAACTTCACAAGGAATGGACTGAGGCTGGGGTCAAGGCATCAAGAGCCACCACACACAGACGTGTCAAGGAATTTGGCTACAGTTGTCGTATTCCTCTTGTTAAGCCACTCCTGAACCACAGACAACGTCAGAGGTGTCTTACCTGGGCTAAGGAGAAGAAGAACTGGACTGGAAGTGGTCCAAAACTGGAGTGGAAGTGGTCCAAAATCCTCTTTTCAGATGAGAGCAAGTTTTGTATTTCATTTGGAAACCAAGGTCTCAGAGTCTGGAGGAAGGGTGGAGAAGCTCATAGCCCAAGTTGCTTGAAGTCCAGTGTTATGTTTCCACAGTCTGTGATGATTTGGGGTGCAATGTCATCTGCTGGTGTTTGTCCATTGTGTTTTTTGAAAACCAAAGTCACTGCACCCGTTTACCAAGAAATTTTGGTAAATGTAAAGCACTTCATGCTTTACATTTACATTTATGCATTTAGCAGACGCTTTTATCCAAAGCGACTTACATAGCATTCAAGTTACAGTTTTTACATTTTATCAGCTCTTGCTTTCCCTGGGAATCAAACCCATGATCTTGGTGTTGCTAGCGCCATGCTCTACTATTTGAGCTACAGGAAAGCTTCTGCTGACCAGCTTTTTAAAGATGCTGATTTCATTTTCCAGCAGGATTTGGCACCTGCCCACACTGCCAAAAGCACCAAAAGTTGGTTAAATGACCATGGTGTTGGTGTGCTTGACTGGCCAGCAAACTCACCAGACCTGAACCCCAGAGAATCTATGGGGTATTGTCAAGAGGAAAATGAGAAACAAGAGACCAAAAAATGCAGATGAGCTGAAGGCCACTGTCAAAGAAACCTGGGCTTCCATACCACCTCAGCAGTGCCACAAACTGATCACCTCCATGCCACGCCGAATTGAGGCAGTAATTAAAGCAAAAGAAGCACCTACCAAGTATTGAGTACATATACAGTAAATGAACATACTTTCCAGAAGGCCAACAATTCACTAAAAATGTTTTTTATTGGTCTTATGAAGTATTCCAATTTGTTGAGATAGTGAATTGGTGGGTTTTTGTTAAATGTGAGCCAAAATCATCACAATTAAAAGAACCAAAGACTTAAACTACTTCAGTCTGTGTGCATTGAATTGATTTAATACACAAGTTTTCCACAACATTCTAATTTACTGAGATGCACCTGTATATTGGATACGACAGTAATGTCGCAAAACACACAAGTGTGAGGAACTGCTTTTATTATGTGATCACTATTGCTTTGTCTGTTAAACAGATCATTTGAAATTAGTATTTTTGCATTTTTAACCCAAATCACAGCAATGGGCGTTTATTTCCGAGTCTACAATCCACCACACATATTCAAACAGAGCGTTCTGATGAGGGGGGTTAAAAACAGGACAGAAAATTGCTTATTATTTTTAAATTATGATGTTTTTTGATGTAAAAATCTTGATAACAGTGTGACTCAGAGAACAGTACAAAATAAAAACAAAGGCAGTTCATGACCCCTTTAAAGGAATATTTGATTCATGTTAATTTGTATAGCACTTTTCACAATACAGATCATTTCAAAGCAGCTTAACATGCACGTTACAATGATAAATATTGCATTAAATCAAGAGCTTTCACTGAATCGCTTTGAGCCCCAGTGAGCAGCCCCAGATGTCTGTCTCAAGGAAAAACTCCATCAATGGTGAGGTGTTGGAGAAAAACCTTGAAGGAAACAGACTCATCTGGGGCCAATCCTCCTCTAGCAACAAAATAATGTCATATGACAGTAAAACACAGCTCTAAGATACTACCAGTGACACATTCTCCTAAAAAGACAATTTGATGCAATCTTTCAAAGCATTACTAAGGCAGATTATCATTTGAAGACAATACAATGGCAGTTCAGCATTGTTGGCATTTTCAGGGTCAAATACAAGTTAAGTTCATTTGACAGTTTTTGTGGAATAATGTTGATTACAACAAAGATTAATTTAGACTTTTTTAAGCCAAAATCTGGGTTAGAGTAAGGCACTTACAATTAAAGTGAATGTGGCTAATTTGTAAAAGTGAAATTTTATTTATTTATTTTCTTTAAATCTGTAAATTGGTCTTAAAAATGTCTTTAAATGTCTTAAATTTACCTTCATAAAACCAGTAAAAACCCTGTAAAATCTCACTGTTTCAGTAGTACAGCCACAAGATATAAACAATATGCATGTTAACACGAATTTTAGCATGAAAAAAAGGTTTTACTTTTTTACGTTGCCAACATAATGCTCAAAATCCCAAAGTGACTGCAAATTCCCAGCTCAAATAATAGAAAAATATAATGATATGCTTCACATTTCTGCCTTTGAAATTAGACCCATTTTCCTCCATTCTATTTGTTTGTTTGTTTTAAAGGAAATTAGGCATAAGTAGAAATTATGTGTGTATTATTTGTGCCATTATTACCCAGCATTATGCCACAAATGCTGCTGATTGTGCTTAATTTATATGCAACCTGAATTATTCCTTTGATACTCATAATCAAGCCAGATCAATGTCACAAATTTACTTGATTACATAAATATTGCAGAATGCATTTCATTTTCATTTTACATTTGCCCCTTCATTTTACTAAAACTTCCCGGGTTTAACTCCGATTTAGAATTTTTGATGTGCTTTCAGATTTTGTTGGACCCCTCTATATATAAGCACAGAATGACTGTCATAGCCCACACGTGATGTGAATTGTGTTCTTCACAGGATCGTGAAACCCACTTGCAGCAGCTTATCGAGTGGCAGGCAGGGTGATGTGAACGGCGGTTTATCAATTAAACCCTCCCACCGGGGTGCATTGTTTTTAGTGCAAACGAGCGGAGTGTTGATGAAGATATGAAGGCATGTGTGCGCCGCAGAGAGCGAGAGCGTGGGCATCCACAGCCAGAGGGCTTCAACTCAAAACTGAAAGGATACAGAGGCTCATTTTCACCCTCCATCTGTAAGTGTAAATTAGTCACTGTGTGACAGCGAAAGCAGAGCGAGAGAGCGAGATAAAGCCTGAGAGATGAAGAAAAATAAAGAGTAATCAACACTGCGCTATAGTAAGATGAGCGCTTTATTTCAGCATTAAACATTTTGGCAGAAAAAGCTTGACGATTGTATTTGAGAACAAGAAGATGAAAACGCACACACACACACACAATGTGGGAAATGTGTGTGTGGTCCTGCTGTGAGCGTGAGAACTATGCTTTACACCGCAAGCTCTTTCTGTCTGCTCAAGGGCTGTTTACTCAGCAGAACATTAGAATGGCAAGCAGACTGCCATATTTTCAGTGCGTGTGTGTGTGTGTGCAGCAGTAAATACATTCAGTCTGAGTGAGTAGCGTGTGTGTGTGTCTCAAGGTTATAATCACTAATGAAAACTTTTATGAAGATGGAAACTAGTAAAATAAATATTTTTGCACTATCTATCTATCTATCTATCTATCTATCTATCTATCTATCTATCTATCTATCTATCTATCTATCTATCTATCCATGTGTGAAGTGCAACAATTAACGTACGGTGTTCAGCAGCGGTCAAAAAGGACTTAAACAGTGAATTTTGGATCGATTTCTTCTTGTAAAGCTGTGGATTCGGCCGACAATTAAATTACCACACGACTTTGGTGTTTGTCAAAAAACAGTATGTAATTCGGCTGGGGATTTTTACACGGGTGGTAGGAGAAAAACAGACATTCTGGATTCGGACGGCAGTAAAACCCCTAACTAACCCCCTGCAAATGTAGAAAATGGCTTACATCCCCACAAGAAACAATTACCATCCAAGTCGGGCTTACCATGAGAGCAATGTCTGATTTTTGAAAGTGCTGATTCTTTTCAATGAACCAGTTGAACTGATTCACGAATCACTCTAAACGATTCATTCACAAGTTGGACCATTTGCAGCTGTTCATAAATAAACAGCTCAATGATTCAATGAACAGGGACATAGTCTGAGCTTGAATGTACGTGAGACTGACGGTGTAAAAAGTAAGTTAATAATGCTGAATTTTAGTAGTGATTACTGTACAGTAAATGAAAATCATATTTATGTCATGACTCAGTTATTTGTGAACTAAATCTGCACTTGTGTGTCACACTCTGTAAGGGGTTGATTATTTTTTGTAAAATAATGCAAATTAATGCCCATGCATCTTACCCACCGCTGTAGCTGTTTCAAATGATACAAAACCACATATTTACACAAATGTTGTTTTTCTTCATTTTTGAAAAACTATATGGCATATTATTTTTAAAATACTATATGACATTACGTTTGCCAGCTTGAATTATTAGTAGCTTAAATGGATATTTTAGTACATTAAAGTTTGGTGTTTTAGTAGTGTATAAAAAGTTTTGTTAATAAAAGTAAATAAAACTTATTTGCAGATCAATACATATTACATGAATGCACTAATCTTTTTTATTAGTGTTGAGTAATGACTAGTCTGACAACAGCTGGCTGCAAAAATAACACATCGGATTCATCCATCAGTGCTAATTACTTTTAATACTTAAGTACATTAAATAAAGTAGCTTTTGTACTTTTACTCATAAAATTGAAATTAAGTACTTCTACTTGAGTCATATTTCATTAGGGCATCTGTACTTTTACTCGAGTACTTGATTTGTGTCCTTCATCCACCACTGATCAAAGGTCCAAAAAAAGAAAGAAGACGCTACTTTAGTTGATCCCAACTCCCTCACAAGAAACACTTGAATATAATTCAAACGTTTTGTCATGAGCAGCACAAACTTTGGAGATTCCAGCAATTAGTTTTTCTTCTGTGTGGGCCTTATGACTCAAGACGCTGAATCAGAAAGGCTCTGGAGACGCTAGAGTGATGATAGTCACAATTTACTGCTAAATCTGACACTTTTGTAGCACATTTAATTGTCAGTAAGTACTGCAGCTGCATTCTTATAATTGTGACAAATAAAACTTTGCACAAACTTCAAAGATGTTACTGTTTTAGGGTGCAGTTTGTTTGATGGAGTGTAATATGTGTCATCATAGTAAGATGGAACGGCTGCAATAAAACCATAAAACTACTGAAGCTAAATAAAAAATAAAATTGGATCATTATAACTAACTGAAAATGAGAAGTAAAAATAAAAGCAGTTAAATGTGTGTGTGTGTGTGTGTGTGTGTGTGTGTGTGTGTGTGTGTGTGTGTGTGTGTGTTTCATACCTTGGTGTCCAGCCGCTGTAAATAGGAGCAGATATATTCGATGCTGGCTCCAAAAGGATGGACGTGAAGAAACGTTGAGATAATTCCTGTGGAAGAAAAGCCAAAGATGAATCACTGATAGATTTTTCAGTACAGATTAAATATAAAATCTGTTCCAAAACCTTTCAGAAGCTGCCAGTTTTTAAGACTAATTACTAACTAAAATTAACCTCATAAATGACTGATTTTACACACTGAACAGTGTGTATATATATATATATATATATATATATATATATATATATATATATATATATGTATATATATATATATATATATATATATATATATATATATATATATATAATAAAATGACAAATGACTGTATTTTGAATAAAGTATATTTATATAAATAGACAAATTGGCTTAATATCTACATTTAGTATAAATATGTTATTAATATAAATATGTTATTAATGAATTTACATAGAACTGCATAGGTTATGTTTTATGTGAATTTTAGTTATTTATATAAAGTTTCTTCATTTAATAATATAAATTAGCAATGAAATCCATTCAAAATGTACTATTTTACAAAACATCATAATTATTGACATTTCCTCCACCTTGGAAAAATTTATTCTTGTTGCATTTTGCCATTGCTTGCTTTAGCCAAGCATTCACATAATACATCTCATAATCTTGTACTGCAGTTATATCTGATCAAACACACATTATTATTCTTTAGCTTGGGTTGAACAAATCATTTTTGCTTGGATGGAACAGCAGCTACGCTAATTATGTCTCTATTTGTTTCTCTGTTTCTGCCACGGAATGTAACCAGGAATTACACGAGCTTCAGTCTGGATCCAACCCTTAAATGATCTGAGATGACCAAACACCTGAGAAGAGATGATGCCAACCCCTCAGACAACATACAGAATTACCAAATTTTTCCATAAGTTAAATATATTAAGTTTCTACAATATATAAATATATTGTAGAAACTTAATTTCCTGTAAAGCTGCTTTGCAACGATTTGTATCGTAAAAAGCGCTATACAAATAAACTTGAACTGAATTGCTCTGCATAGGATACAATGCTACCTCAGATCTCAGCCCAAATGAGGTAGAAGACAGAATAATTCTTGACTTGAGGCCCTAAAATGCTGTCTAAGTAGGCAGCTCACTTGGTTTTGGAGCAGAACGCTACTGCATCAGCAATTGATATTTCCCAGCGCTGATTTGCAAATGATTCCAAGTACTTGAGTTGTTTTCCCTGAAGTGGATGTCCTCATCGGCTAACTCTGCCTCTTGAACTTTCTAAATGATTACGAGTGTTTAATTGCAGTTTTGATGCTGTTTGGCGTAATCAAGGCTGTTCTTCGGCCTTCCGAGTGCTTCATTCACACACACAAACATATGGAATAACAATAACGGCTGCTATTAGCACTTCTGGTTTGAATGCGATAGGTGTGCGCTGATAACTCAATTATTCTGAACGCATTATGGTCTGATCAGGAAAGCAAAGCAGCTCTCCAGAGAGAAGCGCACAGGTGCCGCACAGTCAATATTCCATTAGTCTTGATGGACTATAGATATAGTTTATATATTATACATGGTTTCATTGCAGTGTGTTTGGATTACCATGTCTTTCCATTTACACACATTGATCCAAAGTCAAACACTGTTAGGTGAAAGAAAATGGACCTTTTATAACATAACACAATGCTTCATTAATTCATGTATGTCTGCTAGAAGATATAACAAACACCCTGAGCTGGCAGCTGTGCTGGCTACTTCATCCAAAAATGAAAATCTATTATTTATTCTACCTAATGTCATTCAAGGAATGACAAGGAATTTTCCAGGAAAAACAAAATGAGAAGTTTAGCAGAGACTGGAAAATCAGCAGTGAACAGATGCTGTAAACCTCCAAAAATGATAGAAAGCATCATAAAAGGAGCTCATATGACTTGTGCGCTATATTCAGTTGTCATTTGTGTATATACGATGGCTATCACACGGCTTGAGAATAAGTGCAAAATAGTGCAAGAGTCAAATGTACAGAGCCTCGCACATGACATATGGAAGAACATATAGATACGAAGACTTAATCAATTGTGGCCACATTTCATTCATTCATTTCCTTGTGGGAACAAATTCTTAATTTGTGGCCACAATATCTTAAAGTTAAATCTTGAAGTTAAACAGGCTTGGAGCAAATAGAAATTCTTTACATTTATATCGAGTTTTTCAGGACCCACAAACACAGCAGCTATCAGTGGAGGCTTGAGTAGAGACTGATGTAGCCAATTAAGTGGGGATTATTAGGAGACCATGATGGATAGAGGTCAATAGAGGAAGCCCAGGGGCCAGTTGCATAAACCTAGCCTCTATGTTAAGACACTGTCTAGTGCAACTAGCAGTTAACCAAGGGGTAATCAAGTCTTTTTTTTTTTCATTCAATTTACACTAATCTATGTTTTTATGTAACAACAAAAAAAGTAGTCAGTCTGGAGTACCATCAGGCTTTTATGGCTAATGATATGGAGCTCATAAAGAAAAATAAAGTACCTCAATTTTATTCAGAGGCCATAACTGAGCAAAATATAGCTGCTGATATTTTTATAGCCAAAAATAAGAAGAAACAACGATAGTTTGTAAAGTAAAGCAATGAGATCTTTGTAACAGAACAGCAGACTACTTACAAAATGCATATAAATATCAGTTGTCACTCTTTTGTCCCAATAATGTCTTAGAAAGATGATGTTTGAATGCTTAGTTTTATTATCAAATCTCTATCGTTTTCATTATGGGGGGCAAAACATATAATGCAATGCAATACAACGATGATGAGAGATAAATACTGTACATGAGCCTGATGATCATATTTGATACTCGTATTTGAATGTGATTTTTCTATATAAAAAAATAATGCATGGATAATCAAGTAAACCTAAGCTGTTTCAGTCCAGTAAGCTGAAATATTACTAACAATATCAAAGTTATTCTTCATTCACTTTATAAATAAATGAAAGATTTCACAGCAAAAACACGCGTCTCATGACCTGAAGGTGGACATTTTTACAATTATACTAAAAGAACTTGCTAAAAAAGTATAAACTGCCAATTATGTGTATGTCAATATATGTGTGCAACAGGATTTTTATCAGTTTTGATCATTTCAAGCCCTTAGAAATGTGCGTATCAAATATGATACAGTAAGCTTCATTAAACAGCCTCACTATACTGAGGCATTAGCACCGACATAGACCGCAGAGGAACACGGTGAGTGACGGTGAATGAAGGAAATCAAACCGCCTGTGCTGGAAGATTAGAAGAATTCAGATGCTGTTGTGTGCTCTGGCTCCTCTGCTTTCAAAAACACATTTGATTTGCTACAAGAACGCATTGAATCGCATTTTGACTGCGTTATGTCTGGATGCGAGCATGGTCTCTTCTCCTTTAGTTCTGACAGCAGCTCCTCCTCAAACACAGCATGAGCTCAAACAGATCTGATGGAAAGAAAGAGGCTGACGGAGGAGCATCCACTCCACTAGAGCTTACTGAAGCTGCTTTCTTCATCAGAGAGCAATGTGCCGGACAACAGCTCGGTCAGCACTCTTTCCGGTCACTGAACTGGCAAATAAGCCAAATAAAATACAAATAAAACCCTGGCGAACATGCTGTGCCAAGCCAATTACACATGCAGAGAATGCTGCGTGTTCTTCACTACACACATCCACATCTGGAATACATCTTTCTCTTATGCCGTGACAATCAGTTTCTCATTCTGGAAACCTGAAAATGTTTTTGACATAAACAAATGTTCATGTGATAAGTGACTTGGGATCACTGAATGATTGAAAATCATCGCCTCTCCACTTTGTGGCCACGGTGCCACCTCAGGGTGTGCATTCGTTTTTATTAATTCAACAGTCCAGAGTCAATTATTTCTTCCTTCCTGGCTGTTTCTCAAAATATATATCTAGACAGTTTTTGGCCATGGATTTTGGCAGCCTCTCTCTCACGGCTGTGCTGTGGATGACATGTTAAATATCCTCATTAAAAAGCATCCGAGTTGACTCATTTGAGGCTCTTTTGGCCAGGCAATTAACACCTGCACCCTAGAAGACATAGCTGTGGATGATGAAAATAATGAGAAGTTTTTTTTTTTTTTTTTCACAGTCTTGTGTATGATGAGATAAAGTGTGAAAACAGCTCTCAGTTGTCCCTCGACGCTTACCCACGAGCAGAGCCTCTCTCTCTGACTTCACCGGGCTGGGAGGCCCTTTCTCCGGCAGGCTCTCCTTCTCCTGGCTGCAGGACACCACGGCCGCCGCCGCCTCCTATGGCAGGAAATAACAACAAAAGAGAAAATTGTTTTCTTCTCATGGGCCCTCTGCCCCTCCACTCATTACCCCGGCCCTTTGACGGGCTGAAATCTCCTCGCCCAGTTGTGTCAGAGTGATTTATCCCGCGACAAATAAAGTTCTCCCGCGCTCGATTGTAATGATCTGTCATGTTCTGCGAGAGGATGGAGGTGGGGAAATGGGACAACAGAACAAGGTGTAGGGTGATGCACAGAAAGGAAAATGTAGAGAGAAAGAGCAGCAGAGTGGAAGGAACAAAAGGCTGGAACAAAATAATAGACACTTTCCACGAATAGGGTGCAAAATAGAAACATTTTTTCTTCTTCTATAAATGGTCAGTGAAAGGAGGTGCTTAACTTTTAGACAAACCAACATTACATGATCCTTTTTTATTTTCTGATTATTTTCTATATGTTTGCAATTTTTGAAACCATGTCAGTAGCATGTCTAAAACAATTTTAATTTTGTTGAAATTTTGTTATTTTCTACCATTAAACAAACAGCAAATTTTAATATCTAAAATAAAAAAAAACAACAACAACATTTATTAAAATAAAAAAAGTATTAAAATGTATAAATAAATAAATAAAAACAGAAATACATATACTACTTTTCAAAAGTTTGGTGTTAGGTCTTATTTTTTTTTGGAAAGAAATCAATACTTTATTGATTCATTAAATAGATAAGTAACAGTAAAGACATTTATAATGTTACAAAACAAATTTATTTCAAATAAATGCTGTTCTTTTAAACTTTCATCAAAGAATCCTGAAAACAATGCATCACGGTTTCCATAAAAATAAATATTAAGCAGCGCAACTGTTTTCAACATTAATAAATAATCAGAAATATTTCTTTAAACTAAAGACTGGAGTAATGATGTTGTAAATTCAGCTTTTGTTACAGGAATACATTATATTTTAAAATATATTCAAACTGAAAACGGTTATTTTACATTCTAATAATGTGTCACAACACATATATTTTATTATATATTTTGAATTTAAAATTTAGAATTTTAAATGCAGCCTTGGTGAGCATAACATTCTTTTTTAAAAATCATTTGAATAGTTTATAATATCAAGCCAGAAAGTCAAGTCAAGGGAAAAAAAAATATATATATATAAATAAAAAAACCCCCTACAGTCATTTGATATGTTTAAAGCTCATAGAAGGCTAATTTTATATATTACTTATCTAACATTTTCAGCTCACTACATAAAACAATCTTTTTTGTGCGATTTCTGCTTCTAACATTTTAACATTCACATTTTTTTTCCCCAAAAAAAGCCATAGCACCCCACAGTGTACCGTACTCATGGAAGGTGCCTGTATGAGGTGTGATGAGGAGCGGTGAAGTGGACGAGAGTCAGAGACGGAGAGCAGCGTCTCTCACTTACGCTGGCGTGATTGGTGCTTTCGTCGCCTCTGTCCTCCCGCTTGGCCGTCTCCAGCTAGTCAATTAAAAGAATGAGAGAGCTGTCAGCAAGTAATATGTCACAGGCTCGCGCTCACACACGTTCACACGGGGAAACTAAAGGACGCGGGACACACCGCGGGGCAGGAAGCCGAATCACAGGCCTGACACGCCGAGAGCTGAAGGTCACGTTTGCAAATGGATTTCTCTAAATGCCAAATAAGCAGCAAAGCTCCAAAGCATTTGTCCTGCTCAATGAAACTCTAATGAAGCGCAGTGGAATCGCAGAGTGAAGGCATTTCAAGTCGCTTTGCTGAGATTAGTAACGCAACCGGATGCTGACGGAATATTTAGTGGCGTTTGCCAAGGTAAGCATTACTATTGTTATTGCTCATGCTTATGGTTAGGGATTTCAACAAACCTCAAATCCATGTATTAAACTTTGGATTAGCACCATCTGGGCTACATACATGAACGATATCTCAAATCACACGGCTTGTCGAGGACAGGCGCATTATTACTTTTCTAAGTGATCTGATTTGCGATCACCTGCTATGATAAAACAGGTGAAGAAATCCCATGAAAGACCTAAGCCATATCTAGATACCAGAATATTAAAGGCTCTGTCTGGCTTTTTTATTTTTTTTTTTGACTCGTGGCAGCATACAGAGGGCCCTGGGGGCATCAGAATATAATAAAAAATCATGAAAATATTGTCTGGCCAACGGCAAGTTTTAGAGGGCCAAGCACCAATGACTTTTTCTTCAGAAAATGTAAACGCTTTGTATTATAAAGCGGATTGCTTCAGCTCTAAATACACTGTTCAAAAAAAACTAAAGGAACACTTTGAAAACACATCAGATCTCAATGGGGAAAAGTATCATGCTGGATATCTATACTGATATAGACTGGGTAATGTGTTAGGAATGAAAGGATGCCACATCGTTTGATGGAAATGAAAATTATCAACCTGCAGAGGGCTGAATTCAAAGACACCCCGAAAATCAAAGTGAAAAAATGATGCAGCAGGCTAGTCTATTTTGCTGAAATTTCATTGCAGCAACTCAAAATGGTCCTCAGTAGTTTGTATGGCCCCCACATGCTTGTATGCATGCCTGACAATGTCGGGGTATGCTCCTAATGAGATGACGGATGGTGTCCTGGGGTATTTCCTCTAAGATCTGGACCAGGGCATCACTGAGCTCCTGGACAGTCTGAGGTGCAACCTGGCGGCGTCGGATGGACCGAAACATAATGTCCCAGAGGTGTTCTATTGGATGTAGGTCAGGCGAGCATGGGGGCCATTCAATGGTATCAATTTCTTCATCCTCCAGGAACTGCCTGCATATTCTCGCCACATGAGGCCGGGCATTGTCGTGCACCAGGAGGAACCCAGGACCCACTGCATCAGCGTAGGGTCTGACAATGGGTCCTAGGATTTCATCCTGAAACCTAATGGCTGTCAGGGTGCCATTGTCTCGCCTGTAGAGGTCTGTGCGTCCCTCCATGGATATGCCTCCTCAGAACATCACTGACCCACCACCAAACCGGTCATGCTGTTCTCCACGGCTTCTCCAGACCCTTCACGTCTGTCACATGTAATCAGGGTGAACCTGCTCTCATCTGTGAAAAGCACAGGGCGCCAGTGGTGGACCTGCCAATTCTGGTGTTCAATGGGAAATGCCAATCAAGCTCCATGGTGCCAGGCAGTGAGCACAGGGCCCACTAGAGGACGTCGGGCCCTCAGGCCACCCTCATGAAGCCTGTTTCTGATTGTTTGGTCAGAGACATTCACACCAGTGACCTGCTGGAGGTCATTTTGTAGGCCCCTCTCAGTGCTCATCCTGTTTCTCCTTGCACAAAGGAGCAGACCCGGTCCTGCTGATGGATTAAGGACCTTCTGAGGCCCTGTCCAGGTCTCTTAGAGTAACTGCCTGTCTCCTGGAATCTCCTCCATGCTCTTGAGACTGTACTGGGAGACAGAGCAAACCTTCTGGCAATGGCACGTATTGATGTGCCATCCTGGAGGAGTTGGACTAACTGTGCAACCTCTGTAGGGTCCAGGTATCGCCTCATGCCTCATATCAGAAAAGATGAGTAGGGGAAAAAAATGTCAGTGGCCTCCACCTGTAAAACCATTCCTGTTTTGGGGGTCGTCTCATTGTTGCCCATCTAGTGCACCTGTTGTTAATTTCAGTAACACCAAAGCAGCTGAAACTGATTAACAACCCCCTCTTCTACTTAACTGACCAGATCAATATCCCAGGAGTTTAACTGACTTGATGCTATACTCTGATTAAAAAGTGTTCCTTTAATTTTTTTGAGCAGTGTATGATTAGATGAATCACATTTAAAGCTTGAAATAGCCAATATACAGTATGTACACCTGTGACCACATTGGTGACATTCTATATTTGTATAATTAAAATAAAATAAAATATAAAATAATTAAAAAATATTTTGATTCTTGCAATTAATACACAAAAATAAATAAATATATAATTAACAACAACAACAACAACAACATTTTGTTTCAAGGGGGTCCAAGTACACAAAAATAAACATATAAATATTTAATAAATAATAATAATAATAATAATAGTAATTTGTTTCAAGGGGGTCCTAGTGCACAAAATAATAAATATATAAATATTTAATAATAATAATACATTGTTTCAAGGGGATCCAAGTACACAATAAATAAATAAATATATAAATGTGTAATTGATAATAATAATAATAATAATAATAATAATAATAATAATAATAATAATAATAATAATAAACTGATATTATTTACTGAATATTTGCATCTTTTATCGTATTTCTGTTAAGTAAAAGGCCTCTTGTGGTTTACTGCTTTTTAATGCAGTGTGTGAATTCGGGACAGCGCACAAAACTCTATGACAGATATTCTAGGATTCTAGAAAAAATGAAGTTTATCACAGGAAGAGACGGAAGAGCAAACACTGAGACGCACACGTACAGACTGATGTATGACATACACAACACATTCATCCAGCAGAAAACAATAAACTGCTCTCGCAAGCAATGGGCACAGATCTATAGGAGGAACGGCTGCGTTAAAATTGATTTTCATTTCTTCCATTAATGAGTCTGTCTCAGGTGATTCATCAATGCACACGCTGATGCCTTGAATTCTCCTTCAGCATGGATCAGTGGTGCCGAGATAAATTCCACCGCAGAGTGCCAATCAAAGCAGACCCGCTGCTGTACCACATGCAGACATTTCTCCTTCTCTTCCTGCTATGAATGATAGGTAGCCGACCAACCATTTCCAAAATGATTAGTCTTGGAGGTGATAAAACCCAAACTTAACCTAAAACGATCTGCTCCATGGTACCAGATAAGGAAAAGTGAGATAACAACATCTGTCTGTACAAGATAACAGGCTATCAAATTTGGGGCGTGCATCGTATAGCCTTCTCAAATTGTCATTACCTTTTGGAAGTTAAATTTGAAACTCAGTCTGATTTAAATGTCACTTTTCCCAAGTTTCATACATGAATGAGCAGGTTTTTGCTGTGTTCGCCCCCTAAGCAACAGTCACTGTGTTTTGGGGAATAAGAGCTCTGTTGAGGACAGCGGCGGTGGCACGCGGTTAATTGAAAACTGCTTGTTGTAGCCGCTGGTGTTGTAGCCGTGTGGCTGGAGCTGCCATTAGTTTTCATTAGCATCTGCAGCTGCGCTGATCGTACTGAACACCTCAACGCTTCAAGAGGATCAAACGCAGGATTGTTTTACATTTCCTGTCCTGATTTTGAAGAAAAATCTTTAGAATTTGCTGCATGGGCCTGCTCATCCAAATAAACTATATGCAAACGTTGTGGAGTGGAAGGTGCGTGATTTTGCAAGGAGCATTTTTCTCTCACTTCAAGACTGCGTGATACCACACCATCAAGAGCATGGACAACATTAATGTGCATGTCAACATGAATTCATCAAGAATTCAATACAGTGTTAACAGACAATTAACAGTCAGAATAAAAAAGACATGACATTTAAGTGTGAAATATTATCAGAAAGATGATAATTTAAAAAGTAATTCTTTGTGACTATTATGGACAGGATTAGCACGAGTAGGAGGATAAAATCCGTTGAAGAAATCCATTAAAAATACATTTATATAAATAAAGAAATTTAGAAATATAGAAAAAAATATATATTTAAGGGGGAATATATATATATATATATATATATATATATATATATGAAGAGTTCAGATGCAAAAGCCTCTAAGTGCCACCTGAAATTCTCTTCTAAAATGAGCATTTTTCTCAGGCTCAGAGGTGGACAAAGTACACAACTCCATTACTTGAGTGAAAGTACAGATCCTGCTGGTCAAATATTACTCCATTACAAGTGAAAGTTGTAAAGACAGATTTTTACTTCAGTAAAAGTACAGAAGTACTTGCTTTTAAAAGTACTTAAGTATGAATAGTAAATTTCCTTTTTTATGTCAATGCCATGTTTTATTATTGTTGTATGTAACACTTGCAATACCTCTGAAGCAACTTACAATACATTACACCTACTGAATACACTGACTAGCTTGTAGTATCTTTGGAATAAAGAGTTTTTAGAATGTTAAAATCCTATGGGCAAAAATATATATTTAACACCCCTACCAACCCGCACAAAAGCAGGATGGTAGTGATCTCACACAGCTCTGACAGTGAGTGCACACATTCTATGTGCAGCCATTCATCCACATTTGAACAGAGTGGACAGTGAAATTGCTGTAAATACAGAGTGATAAGGAAGAAAAAAAAGTCAAACCTGCTTTAAAACCCAGCAACACAACTGTAGCTGTATAACTTTACAACAGCAACACTGCTTTAACAAAAAAGCAAAACAGCAAGACTTTTTGGACATCAAAACAAAAATTTCAAAAATGCTCTCTAATCGCTCTCGCGGTACTTTGATGTCACACACAAAACGGTCAGAGCAGTGCTGCTTCAAGTCCAACACCTGTGTTTTATTAGGAGATGCACAACAGTTCTTCTGTGGCTTTATATGTAATATTTTCACTAACACAATTTAGCAAAATCAGACAATATTGTGTCTAATATATACCATATTATTAACTTATTAAATTGTTGTAAATAAATATCACATTTGCAACTGGTCAGTGTTAAAAAAATGCTGGGAATTCACTTCATGTAGCCCTACAAGAGTGATGAATGATAAACTGTCTGAAAAAAATAAAGTCACGTTTTAGAGAAGAAACAAATCACCCACTGAAGCTGCTACATAGTAACGACTTTCTACTTCGAAGACCTAGAAATGTAGAGGAGTGAAAAGCACAATATTTGTCTTTCAAATGTAGTGAAGTTAAAGTTATAAGTTTCCAGAAAAAATAATACTCAAGTAAAGTACAGATACTCAAAAAGTGTACTTAAGTACAATACTCAAGTAAAAGTACTTAGTTACTGTCCGCCTCTGCTCAGGCTCCTATATTTATGTTCAGTTATTGAATAGAAAACCTAAAGAACCTATTCATTGTTATTAAAGTGAAATTACTAAATTTACACATGAGAGCCTGAGAAAAATGCTCATTTTAGAAGAAAATTTCAGATGGCACTTAGAGGCTTTTACATTTGAACTCTTCATATATGTATAACATTGTGTGTCCAGCTGAAAATGAATTAAAATTTCAGCGCAAAGTGGAGAAAAGAAAGAAAGAAACACATACCTCGAATGGAATAGAAATTAGATAGAAATCGTTGAGTGTTTTTTTAAACCAGGGGTTTTAAACCAGGGAGTTTATTTTATTTTTAATGAACATAATTGTTTTTTACATTTTCAAGTTTTTATAATATTAAAAAGATTTAATTTTAGTTATATAAAGATAATTTTAAATAAATGTTAAAAACACTCAAATTAAAGATGTTCAACATTAATCAGACATCAATTTTGTTTGCTTGTTTATTTATTGTATTTATTTATGTCTATTACAATGGAAGTACCAGAGGTTCGTATCATTATAGATAGATAGACTTCAAATCCAAAGTGTTAAGAACCACTGTTTTAAACACATTACCTGCATTATTTTCCAAGCATCTCCACTGCATCATTGCCATCTTATCTCTGAAATTATGCCTGTTATGTTTATGCATTAACATAAAAGCACTCAAATGTCTGCTTGCTTGTAAACAGGGGAGCATAATGCAAGAGTTTCACACTGTTTTTCTTTGTTTTGAACACCGACAGTCATCCTGAGCTTGTGTTATTTTAATTAGAGCGTAGGGAATCAGATATTGCCTTTCTGATCTGAATCCCTGGAGAGTGTTCAGCAGGACAGACTCATTAATACACGCCGTCCTCAAACTGACAGCCGTCTCATCTCATCTCATCTCCTCACCAGACAGAACACAGCGAATGCAGACAGAGTTAAAAGCACACAAGCACAGACAGAGAGCTGTCTGTTACTCACCGGCAGAGCGTGTGATGTGGGGAAAGCTTGAATCCGATCCTTCAGACTCTGGATCTGGCTTTCGAGCTGTTGTTTTTCCTCCGAGTTCTTCTCCAGCTCCGTATCTCTCTGTTTCAGATCCTCGCGAAGCTTGAGCAGTTGCTAGAGAAACAGCACAAAGGAAAAACGATGACATTAAAAACACATAACGAGAGACGAGCGTTATAAGAAGCTCAACAGGCCTGATGCCGCACGCAGATCAGTTCATCAGTATTTAAAGAGAACACACGCTGTGCACCATCGCTTTGATGCCAGTTTGGGCTGCTTCATTAAACTGAATGTTAGGATGTCTGAATATCTATGGCTTTCTACGTCTACCTGTCCCAATAGGTCCAGATTTAGCTGGTTAGTATAGAGCATTGGATGTAGTGACTATCCCAGCTACACCCAAAAAGCACTGACGGACAGTAGTTTCCAAAGTAGTTTTTTTTTGCAAGCAACATATGCAAGCGGTGCCCAGTAGTTTTTTTTACAGGGCTCTTAAAAGCGTGAAATGTATTTTCAAGGTCTGCTGCCTTTGACATCACAGCTAGGTGCTAGCGGGATCCAAAATGAACACTCACTAAGCACCAAATGAGATTTAACATGAGCTTTGGTGGGTAAATAAAACACAGTTACTTGCCAGTTGGCCAGTGAATTCATGTGGAACTGCAATTTCACATGATTTTAATTGAATGATGGGCTGATTATTGTTGATTGTAAGCAACATGGGTGACTAGAATAAAAAAAAAATGGAAGTAAAGAAGACAGATGCAATTTCACTGGCTCATGTCATATACACTGTAAAAAATGAGTGTTGTACTTATTAATAAAACTTAAAATATAAGAAAAAGTGTTTCTTCCAATTTCATGTTTAATTCAACGTGTTACTCACTGTTTCTTTGTAACTGTGAAATTTACAAGCGATTTTTGAGTTTGTTTTAAAGTTAGGTTAGGCTATATCCACATTAATCCAAATATATTTGAAAATGGCAGCGTTTGTGAGTAAATATTCTATTATCTTTGCAGGAATGTAATATGAAGATTGTGAAAAGTAGCATTTATCTTAAGCAATAATATTAACAGCAGACAACTACGCCAGTAGAACCATACATATCTATTGAAACAATATGAATCACATGACTGAACATGTCACTGTTTTCATGAACCTCTGTTCTCACAATCATCATTATAACACAAATGTATCCACTTAGGACTGCTTTTTTCAAAAGCCTCCATTTTTGCTAGACAAAAGACTATCTCAGTGTGGATGAAAAGCCAAAACAGAGTTTTGTGTTTTGTCAGTGTTTTGTCCGAATTAATATGCGATTAATATGATTGTAAGCACTTCCAGAGGTCCTGTGCTAACTGTTATTGAGATGAATGGGAATGCTAATGGATAAGATAGCAGCAGGTATTATGTAGACGTCCTTGACCTAGAAAGACTTCCATACCCAAATATGCTATTTTTGGACTGCTCACCAGGGTTTGAGACGTCTTGCTATCAGATAATTCAATCTCAGGTGTTATGACTGTGTTGAATATGGCTTTATTTGATTACCTCTAGCTCATAAAGACATTTCAACAGTATGCAGCTGATATGACAGCTGTTCCCCGACCTCCAGAGGTGCCGTGCCAGTGACATTCAGAAACCGGAGGGAAAATATTTGGACGGTGTGCATTTCAGCCAGAGACGAGTAAATAGATTTTTTGCCTTGAGGATGTTTGTATGTTTGTAGCGGCTCAGGTAAGGGACTGAATAATCCAAAGCTGGAAACACACACACACACACACACACACACACACACACACACACACAGGCTCTGTGTTGCCAGTCTCAGCGGAGGAGTGTGTGCCCACTGAATATATGTAATTGATTTGTATATGCACGCCAGCATAAGAATGCTTCATACAAGAAGGGATATATATGTTTTATGTTATTTTTGTTTAAACATACTATAAACAGCTACAGATGGGAATAATACCTCAAACTGTTCGGCATATTGAGAATAAGTGTGCTATTTATTTTGGCCTTATAGTTTTGGCCTGGTAGATGAAAAAGTAAAAAAAAAAAATTAAAAGAAAAAAAAGGACTAAATAAATAAATAATAATAAAAATAAATAAATAAATAAAAACTACATTTTATGTTATACAAATATATATAATATAATATAAGAGATGGTAAAGTAATAGATTTCTATTGCAAATAAATGCTGTTCTTTTGAACTTTCTATAGTATTAATATAATAATTATTAAAATATTATACACCATTATTAAACATTATTATAATATAAAACACCACTGTTTTCAACACTGATAATCAGAAATGTGTTTTGAGAAGCAAATTAGGATATTAAAATGATTTCTGAAGGATCATGTGACACTGATGACTGGAGTAATAATGCTGAAAATTCAGCTTTGCATCAAAGGAATAAATTATATATTAAAATACATTTATTTTAAATGGTAATAAAATGTCAATTACTGTTTTTACTGTATTTTTAACACAATAAATGTAGTGTTGGTGAGCAACAGTAGTTTATGAAACAAAACTTATCTTTTTCAAATGAGAGAAATAGACATTTTCGAAAATACATAAATAAATAAATAAACAGACGTAACACAATTTACTCAGGTAACACGTTATGTAACATTTTTCATACCATGTTTCCAAGCATGCTAATTTGTTGACAAGCCGAATAAATCAGAAGCCACGAGGTGCCTCAGACTGCTCCAATTTCTCATTACCAATCCTGCTCAGCATTCAGAAGCCAGGAGCGATCTGAGCTACATAAACTGTGGTGATGTAACCTTTTGGTTTGCCTTTATGGCCTGCTCCTCATGAATAAATCAGACCGAGGGTGAGTTTAACACGCTCTGAGTGCTGGAGCGAGAACGTCTCCACAGCCTCGCATGCCATTTGAGAGTGATTCAACTTCATGTGACAGAATAACATGCCATCTTCACGTGCTCGCCGGAGATCAGTGAACACTAACTCGAACAAATCGCTCAGCGGACGGCTCATGTGTGACCAGGCAGCGAGTTCATCTCATGCCACAGCAATGTTCAATATGCAGAATCCCATTAGGGCTCATTAGAGGCAAGCGTGCACCTTCAAAGTGAGACAAACGCCCCTCTCAGAACGGGTCTCCTTCATGGCCTAATAACGCTCACTTGACAAGGTCAAAGCCGTGTGGAACATCTGCATGTGCTGGGCTTACAGGAGGACAACGAGGGTGACCAGGACTCTTAGTGCTCTATTGATAGGTACAGTAAAGCGAGGTACAAAAACAGCCAGAACATGGGACAGATTTAACCCTGCCCATGTGAGATTGTATTGTGTGAAAGCACGGTTTGGGAAAATAAACCTAGCTGAAAATCACCCTCAGATCTCTAGGTCACTCTGAGCGGCGAAGAACAATGGAGAACAGAGGACGGTAGCTAAAAATAGTGGCAGTCTTCAAGAGAAGATAAAATAACGCTTGATAAAAGAGATGAAAGTGCCTGATGGGTGGGAGACGTCTACAGTCTGTGCCCACGTGGGCAGACGAAATTTCCATTCCACATGTTCAACATCTCGTGTTTATTATTGTTTGTGTGATTGATGACCTAGATGATCTGTAGAAATGAGGTGTTTGGGCTCAGGACTCCCTGCGGTTAAACGCTCATGCATAACAACGCTGTATTCAGCGAGTGAGGAAACAGTAGGTGTGTGAGACTGTAAACACACAGATGAGTGACGGCTCATGGATCACCCCATGCTGGTTTTGAAACGACAAATTTTTGGTAACCGGCACAGATCTTTTTGTGCCAAACCACCAACAAGCATCCGCCTGTGTCTTCAAAAACCTCCAGCAGCTCTGCATGGAGTTCAACACTGCAAAAAATATTTTCTTTTTCTGTATTTTTGGTCATTTTCCAGTGAGAATATCTAAACAACCTAAATTTAGGCTTAAAACAAAATCTATGTCAAAGTGCGGTGAAAAAAAATGTATAACTAGCAGTCAAAAATTGGAATAATTAAGAATTTTTGTTTTTTAAATGAAGTCTAGGTACTTTACTTGAAGCCTTTATGTATTATGCATTATAAAGGTATGCTGTAATGCATTATGACATTTCATAAATAATTGTATCCAAAGTTAAAATGCATTATAATATTTGAAGGTTGTCATGAATTTTAATGCATTATACTTTCTAAAGGTATTGTGGTGGCTTCTGCCGCTTCTGAGAGAGATCACCCTCTTGTCTTGAGGCTTTGATGCCAGAAGATAGACTTTATTATCCGAGATAATGAAGCTGAGAGACTCTGCAGAGAATCTGTCCCATTTGTCTTTGGATACTCTTATATAGGTTTCATAAACAAGACATATCATTCAGGCCACTATTGTTTATTAACTTTTGACCCCAGTCTATATCTCCTCATGACAGCATAATGGGAACACAAAGAGGTCTCAGCAGTTCATCACGTTAGCACAAGATCATCTCATGTTTTTGTCTTAATGGCAGCTCATCATATTTGAGCACACACAGTTATACATATGACTATAACATGACTATAACAGTAGAATAACTCATTAATATATATGGTCATATTCACATTGATTATGCTTGATTAATTATATTTTGATTAATAAAAATCTTCCACAGTATAACAATGAATAGATAAATATAATGTAATTATAATTATAACTACAGTTACAGTTATTCTTGAGATCATACAATGCATTACAAAGTGCATTACAATGCACAATTAATGCATTAAACCACTTTTATAATGCATTATACATATAAAGGCTCAAAGTCACATGATCCTTCAAAAATTATTCTAACATGCTGATTTGCTGCTGAAGAAACATTTCTTCTTATTATTAGTTAATATTTTGTGGAAACCAAGACACCCTACCATTCAAAAGTTTGGGGTAAGATTTTTTTTAAAACAAAAATAAATAAATACTTTTATTCAACAAGGACACATTCAATTAACCAAAAGTGACAGTAAAAACATTTTAATGTTACAAAAGATTTATTTCAAATAAATGCTGTTCTTTTGAACTTTCTATACATCAAAGAATCCTGAAAAAACTGCATCACTGCATTAACCACCAATAGTAATTTACAATAAATGAGAACCAAATCAGCATATTAGAATGATTTCTGAAGGATCATGTGACACTGAAGACTGGAGTAATGATGCTGAAAATTCAGCTCTGATGACAGGAATAAATTACATTTTTAAATTTATTAAAATAGCAAACAGCCCTTTAAAACTGTACTACAATTTCACAATTACTGTTTTTATTGCATTTTGAATTTAAAAAAATGCAGTTGATTGGAAGAAAGAGACAAAATGATTTAAAAAATCTGGCATACATCATCAGAGAGAAGTCTGCCATTTCACTGGAAAATTTAGTTTATTTTTAATTAAAAATTACAAGGTCAATTTTTTAAGGGGAAAAAATACGTAATGCATGGGTTAATTGTTCATAATATCAAATAATAATAAAAGCAAACAAAATTCCCTTATTGTAATGATATGTAGACAATTTTACTGGAGACAAGATAAAAACACTGCGTAAGAAATTGATTTTGTGCAGTATGCCGTGTTGACTGTGTGTGCGTACCTTCTGCATGCCCTGCAGAGCCTGCTGCAGGAAGCTGAGCTGCTGCTGGCGGGTGGCGTCCTCCTCGCTGCGCTGGGGCTGCGCTTTACCCTGCTCCTGTTTCAAAAGCTCCACCTCATTCCTGTAGGCATCCAGCTGACACCGCAGACTGTCGTTCTCTTCTTTCAGAGCCTCCACCTGAGCCAGCGGCCCTGGGAGACCACAGAGAGAGAGAGGGAGTAGGAGAGATATGAAAAATGACAACTGCATTGGCGACAGGAAAGGGAAATAAGCAGACAGAGACACATGAGCGAAGGAGGCAGGGGTGAAAACCAATAACGGAACAGAAAGAGGAGAGGCGCATATTAAGAGTCGTGTGCGGAGTAATAAGTCATGGGGTGGTGGTGCTGAGGCCTGGAAAGGGTGAAATGAAGGAAGAAAACGGCGTTCCTCAAAAGCTGCTTAGAGAATTCTGCTGACTGACCGAGATGAAAGGACCCTCAGTACCACTGCTGCGTTCGTTTTGCTTTCAGAGGCTAATTAGAGAGGATTAAATGGAGAGAAAGTGTATTACTTAATGCTTGACTTAATGTACCATGGGCATTGTTATCAAACGACTGTAATTAAAACGGACGCAAAAGGGTTCTTCACACCGAGACATTCCGTCATTCAGCCGTCTCTTAACAAGCCGATGATCAGAGACGCCACCTCTGCTCCGCGTCGAGCGGGAGGAGATAACGGGATTATGCTGAGAAGCGTGTCCCTCTCAGATTGGGCAGGGAGCGGGGGGAACAGCTGGGCGTCTGATCGCGAGGCTGATGAAGGATCTTTGCTTATGTGGCTCTGAAGAGGGAGAGGATGAGCGTCTGAGTGACGTGAGTGGAAGATAAGGAAAGCCAGGCTGAGCTATGAACACCGTCGAAAGTCTGCAGGGAAACACATCATTACCTGTCTCAGCTCTGCTCCGAAAGCTAGCGAGCTACCTACCTAGACTGCATTTTAAGTGGCCCAAAAGGTAGGCAGCAATGGTATTCCGCCTTTTGAGATACCTCTTTTTGGCCAAATTCAAAGGGAAACAGCGAATATATCCCTCATGAAGAAGACGATCCCAGAATTCAACCAACAATACAAGATGGTGCATATGAGAAATATTCGCTGCATCCCAAATGATGCACTACACTATGCACTCAACCGTGTAGTGTATGAATTATATAGGGTTATTTTGTCATTCAACATCAGAGTCTGATAGCCCCTCCCCCTTGGCAACATAATTAAAGATGCAACAGTTGAGTGCATGAAGTGTCCAACATTCCACACTTCGTTTCGTGTATTTTAAGTGCACTTTTTCTTTTTGGAATTTTCAGTGTGAACGCATTTATCATAGAATAGTGCATACATACGTGAATTGGGATGAACCTATTGACTAAAAATATACTTGCATTTCATGCAATAATTAGAAGTATTGATAAAACAGTTCATTATAGTTTAAAAAATATATTTTTTGTACGTGCTTTGTATTTTTTATGTTTAAGAGTGTCAGGTTGTTAGCTTAGCAGCACGCTAACGACAAACTCTGAAAGTTTGCATATTTTCACAGACGTTTCCCGTAGGAATCCAAGCACTGTGGAATTTTGCGTGAGGGCAAAATATTTCCCTATGCAGATTTCGCAACAGGTTCAAGTTGGTCATGTTGCGTTGACTAACAGAAAGTTGGGTTTAAATGTGACTTCTGTGTGATTATTCATCATTACGGTATTGACAATAGGACCTTTTTTGGCTTGCAAAATTTCACCAGAATTTCGCAAATGTGACTTTATTGGAATCAGCTGTGTTGAGTCTCTTAAGTCCGATGAGCGTAATTTTCTAATAATTTGTCTAAGTAAACCTGTTTTACGGCATAAATGCGACATTTTTACCATGCTATGTGCCGGTAAAGGTAGCTCGTCTTTGAAAAAATGTGTCTTGAGACCCCTGAAGTTTGTTGAATGGCCATTCTGTCGTGTTAGACCGAGCACAATGGAATGGCAATTCACACGGGACACAAGAACGCATCCTTTATGAAGGTAGCTGCCATGTTACCAATTCTGTGTTTTGTCTGGAAGCATGTTTGGTGTGAATTAGAGGGGAAAGAAATAGAGAGATGGAGAACAAGAGCGAGAGAGATATAGAGACACAGACAGAAAGGGAGGAAAGCAAGCGGCTTTTATTGATTCGTCTCATCAAGCTGCTGCCCTCAGAGGTGTCCAGGTTCACCTTCCGCAACATGGCAGGCAGCTCTATCGACCTGTGCTGCCCAGGGGTGCTGACAGTAAAGAAAGCAGCTCCCGTTTGCACACTGTACTATAGCTATTGTCAGAGGACACTTGCCCGTTATCATTGATTAACTCTGGGGGAAAATAAAAGCAAACATGTTGGGCCGCAGTGAAGATGGAGGTGAATCTGTTTCAAGTTAATATGGCCAAAACTCACACCGAGATTAGCGTAAGCCACTCCCACTCTTTATGGAGGTTGCACACCTTACTGGCAGGTATGAAATATTTGTTTTCATAAATGCGGTGGGTGTTGAATTACCTCCTTCATTAACCATGTGGATCTCCTGCCCTTTCTATCCTGTGACATCCTTCCAGATATCTGACAACCCACAGACAGTGATTGTTATCATTGTTTTCTAATAACTATGGTCGCAGATGAGAAGACGTGTGAATCAAACCTGGTAAACGTGTGATTACATTTGCATATATTTTCATACTAATGACGGACTCTCAGTTACACTGGAGAATCTCTAATAGTTCTATTCAAATTTCATGAGTTGAGTGTTGGCACATATGTGGAGCCATCGAGGGTCTCACTTCAAATTGACTGTAAAGAGGGTGTGCTAAGTGGTCTCAAGATGCCAAGAAAGACAATGACGTCCTACAGTGATCATTTTACGCTATCCCATGATTCTCTGTCCTGAGCAGCTATAGTACAGGTTCTCTAACAGCAGTTTTTTTTTTGTGTGACAAGCAACCTGAAACGAACTGGAAGAGCAGCTGGCAGCTTGGTAGCACCACATTCAGGAAACCACAGGAAGTTATTGGAATAGTAATACAAAAATTACACTTTTCCCCCCACAATTGAATTGGCTGCTGACAGACAGATTTGACTTAATTTGCTCACACGAGAAAGTAAAATCATCAAAGTAACATGCTGGTGTTGCAGCCATGGCCATAGTGCACAGTTGGGTGGTGCAAGTTCGAATCCAGCTTGTAATATTCCTTGTTTTCATTCTGCTTTCTTTTGGTCCATCTCTCAAATGCCAAAAGAGACCATCTACTCTGATCAATGTTCCACATCAATTTTTTTTTTTCATACATAAATATATACGAATAAATAAGTCTTAAACTCGAAATGGTTGACTAAATCAATCAATCAATCAATCAATCAATCAATATTGTATAATACAGTCAGGATAAATTCCTCAAAAGTACGAAAAGAACTGTTAATGGAATCGTTAAGGACCCAGCATGATTAAATTCCTTACAATTTCCAGGTTTGGTAACGGTGTGGGGGAAAAAAAAGCCACATACAGTAATTGATATTTATGTCTAAATTGTTTTCTGACACAAAAAGATTCAAAACCACTTTGAGGTCTCACAGGGAAGGGAAATTATATGAGCTTCATTAGTTCCTAAAAGAATGTTTATTGAAAAAAGTTGGAGAAAAGTGGCAGTTACATAGTCGGAATCCAGATATATCAAGGGTCATTAAACAGTCAGAGCTTTCCATGAAGCTCAATTCTTTTTTTGCTCTCCATTTATACTGTGAAAATTAGCTGGTTATCTGCAAATGTATCAGCGCTGTGTAATCTGAGAAAAGGTTCCTCATAAAACTGACAAATCACCAGTGGTTTCAATCTATATGCGGTTGGTGCACAGAAGCCTCTTTAAGACAATGAGGAAGTACCGCTTGTACTGCTTTCAGAAATATTCGTATCTTTTGCTTATAGACTGTGAATCAGGAACGATGGATACCTGAATCATCCGAATCCTTGCTTTCCGGGGCGTCCTCCATGTCATCATCCGACATCTCCATTTCCTCCTCTCTCCGAATACCCATCAGCTCTTCGTTGTGGATGTTTCTGATCTCCTGTGAATGAGAGAAATAGAGTCTGTAATCCCAACTGCTGCTGGATGATCTCTCACACTTTGATTAACACATGAAATATATGAGCCGGAAATGTAATAAGCCATTCAATCAGATTGTAAAATAGAGATTGGACTCGTCAAGGGCTATAAAAGCAGGCGGAGCTGCTCCAGTGGCATCGATGCAGAGAGACACCTGATGTTAGCTGACCTTGTCTATGTACGCAGTCAAACTTTGCACAGGGACACTTAATGTGTTATAATGGCTGCCAGTGGGGCTTAAATGTTGCAGGAAGTGATTGCATAGCCACCACAGATCGGCAGGGCCGGGCAGGGGCAGATGAAGCAGATGTCTAGGCATGGGCGCTGCCCTGTGGGCGCTCCTGATGGGGGAGCACTCCGCCTAATGAGGCATGCGCACAGCAAACGGATAAGGCTGTGCAAAGACACAACATGACCGCCACAGGGAGAGAGAGACTTACTCTCTGACAACAAACAAAAGGCCCGGCATAAACATTACCATCTGTCTAGCACAGCAACACATGATCTCACTGAGAATTATAGAGGTCGGGCAGGTAGCACGAAAGCAAACAGGCCCATATGCCCAATGGAGAGGGATAGATGATATGGGGCTACTGCAGGAAGGCAACTAGCTTTCCGACTTTACACTTTTCTCCAATATTTAACACAGGACGTCTAGCTGCCCACAGTATAAATGAGCTGTGATTGAATTCAGGTCGTCTAGGCAACTGCAAATAGCAATCTGCTTGGAATAACAATCAGCTTGAAGCGAGGAGAACCCGCAATACTGACTGGACATTTCTGTGTCAGAACCAGCACTTACTGAAGCTTTGTTTACGCAAGAAATATCTGGGAAAACTTGCAGGGGAGCTGAAGGAAACGAGGATGAAAATTCTCTAAATTCCGCTAAGCCTGAATGTAGCTCTGGGTCAACAACTCATCTGAAGCTGCCATCTTACCGTCACATTTAAGAGAGAAGCGCAGCAAGGGTCCAAACAGCTCCAAGGGTGAGAAGCAAAGTAAACATAGTTTAATAGTGTGTCATCTATTACCTATCACTTACTGTCACCTGCTCCAGATATAACTAACCGAATTCAGGAGTGAAGCAACCTCCTCCTACAGCAGAGGATGTTTAAATGGCACTAATGGGCTGTGTTATAACAAACATTTCGAGTGTGAGGTTCAAAGGCTTGTGAAAGCGTGGCATATCCCTGAAGCCCTGCATTGTCATACTAGAGGGATTCCGACAGTTTTGAGGTCGGCTCTTCTCAATACATAATGTAAGAGGTGAAAGAGGCCTGCTAACTCTCTCTTCTTCTCAAATGAGGCTTCTCCCCACTGTGACAGCATTGAGAGCTTCCTGTCATAGCTACGGTGAAGCTGCAAGCACAATGCCAACCTGAGAGTGAGAAACTGCTCATATCTGAGACTAAACATATTCGACTTATGTCAGGTGGTCAGTGCAAAGGCCAAAAGTGGGGATTGGAGGATGAAAACAGCAAGTGAGGACTACATCAGCTTCTTGAAATGATCAAGGGTTATTAGGGTGGTTGCATACCCTTTCTTGTCGTCTGATGGGAGAAATGAAAGAGACGAAATGAGAGGAACTCAATAAAAGAGAGCTCAATAAGGACGCAATTACCGCAGCATTAATAAGCTCCTTTCAGAGATGAAGAACAGGGTAAGTGCTAAAAGAACTCTATATGTAACTGTTTCATTTGGAGACAAATCGAATAAAATGTCATTTAAAATTTAGAATAAGGCGGTCAATCAAGGACTCAGTTCATGAAGTTAACAAAAGCACTAACTGGCAGTAATAGCGATTTGTCTTAATGTGCTTCACAACGGGCTGGAAATGGATGGATGTGTGTGATATTTCTGATGGAAATGTCCATTTCTGATGACTCTAAATTTTTGATCAACTTAAATGAGGTTTATTAGGAATGAATCAAAGAAAATGAATTACAACTATGAGATAAGACTCTATAAAGGATTATTTAGGACATGGTGCAACTCATTTTAAACACCTACCTTAAACATTGAGGAGTCTCTTTCGGCATTTACAGTACCTGCATCTTTAAGCTGTTCCAATGGCTTCAAGCGAACATTTACAACCCAGTCATAGTGAAACACAAAATTCAACTAGAAAAAAAGGAAGGACGGGGCTTCAGCTTGTGACTTGACTGAATCATTAAAAGAGTCCGTAACATACTAGAACAAAGTCAGACCTGAATGCCAGTTTGTTGTTGATTGTAGATTACTACCCTTCTCCAACACATACTTTAAGGGGGCTACTGAAGGTCAAGTTTACCCCCTAGAACATCTTGATGCATCTTGCTTCTTTTTTTATTTATTTAGCATGTGCTATTATGAAGACAAACAATTTATTTTTTCTTTAATGATTCACGCACAGTAGATAAAAATTCATGTTGACTCTAAAGACATGAGAATTAATTACTGTAAACTACTAGGAACTTGTTTTTATGACACATGGAAAGTCCAGTCCTCGGTTGATTTCACACTCATCATTTGCTGAGCAGGAGTTCTCAGTTTTATTAGATGTGAACAATATCAACCCTCTGATCCATGTAAAATAGTGTTTTAATGTTGCCAGCAATGGAAATTAAAGAGCTAATTAGACACCAGATTGGGTCTTTGTGTACTAATAATCAGAGAGATGTCTTAAAACTTACCTAATGACCACAGAAAACAGAGGAAAGAGACAGAAAAAACACTTCAACAACAAAAAAGTGGATTCATTAATTAGCTTACAGTATCTGTCTCCAGCTTCCACTAACAGAGAATAAATCTCTCTTTTACTGAGCTTTGAGGGTTTTGGAGTGCCAATGATTTGAGATACTGGCATTTCTATGGTTTCTGTCAGAAAAGACTCAATGTTACCTGCCGGTTGTGAACCGCTGAAATCTCAGGGTCAGTGTCGGGTCACATTTCACTACCAGAGAGAGCTGAGCAATTAAACTATCATACCATTAACATTCAACTCAAAAGAAAATACATGGACTTCAGGATAGTTCAAGTACACATGGGGAGCTTGCGGGGAAGGGGAAATGGAAAAGACTAATATCTGACAGTAACATACTGCATAATTAATTCTGAAGATGTGAAGCATGAACACATTCACTTAAAGAAATGAAAACACCAACCTCTGCTTGCTTTCGCCACATGTCCAGGTTCTTGCGTTGGGCTTTGGAGAAATGGTCCCATGCCTTTTGTTTGGAAGCAGCGTGGAATACAGACACAATCTGCTCAACTGTGGCAGGGGATGCAGGGGCCAGTATGGGCGTCCAAAGAAAGAAAGAGAGAGAGGGGCGATTGGGAAGGTGCAGAGGAGTGAAAAAATTTGTGTCAGGTTGGAAGGAGTGATGTTGTTTTCCCCTACCCCCCTCTATACAGCATAAACACTGAGCTGGGGTGACTGGTGTATCTGCAGGGATGAGATCTGAATGAGATCACATTTCTGTCTCTTCTAAAAAAAACCACATTAAAGGGAGAGTTCACCCAAAAATGAATACTGTGTCATCATTTACTCACCCTCATGTCATTCCAAACCTGTATGACTTACTTTCTTCTGTAGAGCACTAAATATATTGTGAAGAACGTTGGGGTCCAAGAAACAAGATTTTTGAAACATGAGAACGAGTAAATGATGACACAATTTTCATTTCTGGATGAACTATTGCTTTAACTTCTGTGGCAGCTATGGACTGTTGTTGTATGTAGCAAAACAGCAGCTGGAACATTCTGCCTAACATCTCATTTTGTGTTGTATGAAAAAAAGAAAATCCTTTGGGTTTCAAATGACATATGGCTGAGTCAATAATGACAGATTTGTAGACTCTCTTGGGAAGATTAAACGGCAGAATAATGAATTCCCTAGCGTTACCTGAAATCAACGGTTTCGTCTCATATTCCTTCTTTCTCAATTACCACAACACACCTCTCACCTTCATCGACTCTGCTGGCCGGATTGTCAAAGCATCTCCTGTATTTTAAGAGTACATCAAGTGGAAGCCTAATGAGATGAATGTTTCATCTATGACAGGCTGGGCTCATTACTTCAGTGTGTATAGATTAGAGAGGACGTCTCACTTATGTAAACTCATTAAAGCAAACCTTTCAGAAATAGTCATCTGTTCAGAATTAAGAGACGAGGCAGTCAATCAACTCTTTTGGGGGGCGTGAGTGCTTTGGATGTTGGAGATACATGGCAGTAATTTCCTGTGAGAATGTAAGACAGGAGGAAGGCGCAGGACGAAAGGGGAACAGCTGCTGAGAATCACAGCTGCTGATAGAATGTGCTGCTCTGACATAAACTCTGTTCCAAAAACTAGCAATCTGCCAACCTAGACGGTGTTTTGAGGTAACATCGGTGCGCTAATGACATGAAAGCGGAACCAAAAAGTAGGCGGCATAATTATGCGCATTCCTGTGGCCTACACGTAAGGCAGCAGAGAAAAAATCCAAGATGGTGAACGACAAGGCAAAACACACAATTGTTCAAAAATTTGGACGTTTCTTGAGCAGCAAATCAGCATATTAGAATTACTTCTGAAGGATCATGTGACACTGAAGACTGGAGTGATGATGCTGAAAATTCAGCCTTGATCACAGGAAAAAATTACATTTGAAAATATATCAGCTATTTTAAATCATTATTTCACAATGTTATTGGTCTTATTGTATTTTTGATCGAATAATTGTAGTGAGACTTCTTTCAAAAACATGAAAAAATGTTACCGATTAACTTTTGAAAGGCAGTATGTTATGTTAAACTTTGAAAAATATCAGTAAAATACATCAATGCAATGAATGGAGTGCTTTACCAACTATTTTGTGATTGTGATTTTTAGTGTTGGTCTATCACAATTTCTTGCTCTTAACTTAGCAAAATACTAACGTAAAGGTTGGCATGTTTCCAAAAAAAAAAAAAAACACTTAAAGGATTACATTTCAGCTATTTTGTACAAGATTCCTTAATTTTGTTACATCGCAAAGTTCACTGTCACTCATATCCAAATGACTTCAGGTTGGTTTATTGCTATTTAACACCGTCAGTGTGAACGGCACTTCAGTAGGAAACGGACAGCAAGGCATCTCACCAGGTTTTGTCCTCTAGACTTCACCAAGTATTACTTTAAACGTCATCATGCCTGTTACTTTTAGGAAAATCTGATAGGTCTTTAAGCTACTGTCATGACTAGACCATTTGATACTATCATATCATATTTCAAAGAGTTTCTGCATGTGTAATATACATCATGGATCCAAAAAAAGTGTCTGGGAAATGACATCAAAGCATCCATCAGCCTAAGTGTTGTAACTGCAGGACTGACAGACAAAAACATATGGTGCCAGCAGCTTGATGGATGCATGACATCATTACTGATGGTATAACGTGCCACCCCTATGCAGATTCACTAAGAGATCCCATTTCTTTCTCCGTGAGAGGGGTTAACAAACCCTGGAGAGTCAGGAAGGCTGCCAAACACATCTGTCTGTCGCAACAGCATGCTCAAGAGTGAGAGAGGCCCGATCGATAGTGACTTCAGCATCCTTTAATTTGATGGAAGAGATCGATGGCAAAGCCAGGACGGAGAGCATGTGCCTGAGTGCATGCACCACTGAGACCGTGTAGGTGCGTGTAAGTGTGCAGTATTTTTAGTCTGATGTGCAGCAACCCTGCCATGACAAAGTGTCACTAGCTTGAGTTTTGCCTGTTCACTATTCACAAATGAAAATTCTGTAGTAATAGTTAAACTTGTGTCTCATTTAGGCCAAAACAACAGCGTCGAGCCGTGCAAGCACGATTTCATGCATCATTACGAAATGTGTCGGACTGCATTCACAAGTTTATAATGCAACGCAGGTACGTGTTGCTTCTCAGCACTGCCTCGAGGCCAGCCCTCGTTATGGGCCTCTCTACAGTGTCATGGCAGAGCAACAGTCTGAAAGCAGTCTTGCTCAGCATGTTGATTTAATGGCACAGACGTTTGAAGATAATTCAATCACCCCCCAGAATACTGGGCTATGTCACTGCAATGTGCATTTCCATTTATGCTTTTATCTAAAGTGACTTATGTTGTTTTCATGGTATACGTTTCCATTTCTATGTTCATGCATTCCCTGGGAAAAGAAATCATTATCTCAGCGTAACTAGCAGCTTTCTCTGCTGCTTAGCTACCACTTACTGTTCTTGCAATGCACTGGTCTAGCCTTGACTTCTGCATTTGCATATTTATGTTTAGTATGTTTCTGGCCTTTCTCTGCGTTTACATTGCCTCAAATTTCCAAACAAATATTGTAGTAAAAAGCAAAACTGAATTCCTGATTTAAAGACTTTAATATTGTTACAAAAAAACTATTTTAAATAAATGCTGTTTTAAACTTTCTATTCATCAAAGAGTCCTGAAAAAATTTATTAAATTTTCAAAAAAATAAAAAAAATAAAATAAAAATTAACCAGCACAACTGTTTTCAATACTGATAATAACAATGTTTCTGGCGCAGCAGACAAAAAAATTTAAAAATCTTACCAAACCCAAATGTTTGAAAGGTAGTGTATGTCTTTCTTTTTAAATTAGGATTATTGGTAGTACCATATCAGCCGATAATGCTAATTATTAAGGATCAGATCTGAATGTTTATTTCTGCCTATCCAATGTGAATTTTTAAGATATAATTTTCTATAATGCACTATAATAAGCACTATAATGACAGAATGCAGCAAAGATTTAGCGTTTTGATACAGGATGTGCTGTGCATGTAACTAATTTTGCCTTTACTAATGTGACTCCAGAATATAATAAGGCTTCTCAGCTCAAATATATATCTATGACATTAAGCAAAGTGATAATTTAGTGAATTTGTATAAAATACTACAGATTTATACTATCAACCATTATGTGAAAATATTTACTTGTCGTCTCCCATATTTGTGCAATAATAAGAAAGCTGGTTTTGCGAGGTTGTTTACAGAAATATTAACACTTTACTACAAACCATCCATTAGATGGGACAAGCACAGATTTGGTTTGTGACAGCACCCGTCTGCCGCTTCAGCCGGAATCCAGCGTCTTAAACTGAAATAATCTTACCCAGAATTCCCGTCACCACGTCCCACCTGCCATTGCGACAACCTGCTGCTCTATCCTCCTACAGGCTGCAACCCCAGCAAGCTTTTAGCTGTATCCTGCACTTCATTCTTTATTTTGCTGTGTGTTCTGTCTGCGTTCAGATAAGACAGATGCTCGACTGTCACAATGCTTTCTCTCCTCTGCGTGAGCGACTGTTCCGCTGCACGTGTTTGCCATCACAACAGACCAGACATTACTAGAGTGCCAGATACTTGGTTTGTATCAAAGGTTGCTGTCTGCTGCTTGCAGATAAAAGGCTGGACGCTGCTAAATACCAGGGGAAGCTACTAGAATGTGCTTCTAAGGTGACATGACCTTTCTGATGAAACATCTGTAGCTAGTTTTCCTGATAGAAGATAACTTTGACAGACAGCTCGAGCAGGCTTGGTAGCAAATCAGTATCGTCACCGTTTCCTTGTTCTAAACCCATTAGAATAACCTGACAGGCTTCAGAAGGAAATATCTATAAGAGAGAACACAAACAAGCAAACAAACAGAAAAGACATATTCTGGCAGATGAAGTCTGTATCTCTGGGAAGGTGATGTTTTGTCTCTTCAAAACAATAAAACACCCTTGGGATTTCAACCTGTCACTAGAGAAGAGACGTATTGGTAAATATGTTTATGTCTGCGGATGCTTGTGAAACTCCATCTCTATATGACATCAGGATGGATACGACTACAGTGTCTGGCATAATGCTCTGATAGACAGACATCAGTGGTGTTGTGCAGTGATGACTGTGAAGGGATATGCAGAAACTTACCACGACATTCAAATTAGATCAAGCTACTGTGACATCACTGATATATCAAGCATTATTCCTGACCTTCATGTCTATACGACAGTGAACCATGATCGGACAGGAATTCCAATCATATCACTAATAAGAGCAGCGAAGTCAGTGTAGGAGGAGGAAAACTTTCTATGAAGCCTGTATATTGATGCAGTATAATTCATAATGCCTTATATATCATTTGCATGTTCTTGCAAATACTTTAACCCCAGTTATAACACTGTCAAGAGTATGAAGAATTAAAGGGATAGTTCACCCAAAAATGAAAATTTGATGTTTATCTGCTCACCCCCAGTGCATCCAAGATATAGATGACTTTGTTTCTTCAGTAGAACACAAACGAAGATTTTTAACTCAAACCGTTGCAGTCTGTCAGTCATATAATGGCAGTCGATGGGACCCACGGCTTTGAGAGTCAAAAAAAAAAAAAAAAAACATACACAGACAAAACCAAATAAAACCCTGTGGCTCGTGGCGATACATTGAGGCCTTAAGCAGGCATGTGATCAGCTAGAGACAAAAAAGAAGGAAAGTCTGACCACGCCCACAAGCCACGCCCCCAGCACTTATTATTAAAAATATATATTTTAGCACATTAAAAGATATATCTATATTATATTGTAATAATACATACTATTGTCCTGTAAAAAATAAAAAGCAGCATTTAATAATCATGATAACAATTTAATATAATATATTATAATAAAGTACTATAATATATTATAGTAAAGTAAATAGAATTGTTATTATTATTAAAGTACCTGCCAAAAGTTGGGAAACATTACAATTATTAATGATTTTGAAATAAGGCTGGAAATAAGGAAATAAGGCTCATCAAGGCTGAATTTATTTGATCAAAATAAAGTTAAAACAAAACAAAACAAAACAAAAAACAGCAATATTGTGAAATATTATTACAAATTAAAAAAAGTTTTAAATTTTAATTTATTATAAAATATGTTATTCCTGTGATGCAAAGCAGAATTTTCTTCATTACTCCAGTTTTCAGTGTCACATGATCTTTTAGAAATCATTACAATTTATTTGACTCTCAAGAAACATTTCTGATTATTATCAATGTTGAAAACAATTTTGCTGCTTCATATTTTGTGTGGAAATGGTGATACGCTTTATTTTTCAGGATTTTTTGATAAATATAAAGTTTAATGAACAGAATTTATCAAATATATTAATTAAATTTGTTGATGCATTTATTAAGTAGAAATCATTTTAAATACCTTCACTCACTTTTTATCAGTTTCATGCATGATGAATAAAATTATTAATTTCTCTATCTTTTTTAAATCTTATACAAATGTTTGAGTGGTATCCAGTGGTGGCTGGTGGCAAATTTTCTAGGTGAGGTGGCACATCCAAACTAACTTCAGTATTTGGTATTGATTATTGGTATCGAGTATGAAAATCACTGTCTGTTGTTTGTGAAGTAAATCTTCTGTGAAAGCCCAAGTTAAAAAAATGATGTTCGAATTAGGGGAAAAAAAGTGTTTCTTGGATAAAACGACTCAAAATAATGGAACAGTAACATGTTGTTGGTGTTGCAAAATGATACGACTGCTGTGGAAGCTGTTGCTATATTGTGTATTTTTTTTGTTAACTTTTTATTAAATTTTCTTCTGGGGACAGCAGTAAAAAAACAAAAAGCAACTGTGCAAATTTAGAACCCACCCCAACCCAACCTAACCCCCTGGTATACTTAAAAAAATAAAAATAAAAATAAAATAAAATGAATAAATAAATAAATAAAATAAATAAATAATAATAATACAAATAAATTAATTAATATTAATAGATAAATAAATAATAAAATAATTTTTACAAAGATTTTAGAAAAGATGACAACATTAAAAGCTGAATGCCATAAATCTACAGTTTTCACATTAAATCCATGTATACGAGAAGTTGAGAGTTCCATCGAGATGATATCCAACAAATACACAGTCCAGGTTCGTCTGTCCATTGTGTGAGGAGGATTCCAACGGTTGACTAGCAATTTTTTTGCTGCTGTGAGAGCAGCTAACAGTAAACATCTTTGTTGGATGGACAAGGTGAAGTCCCAAAAGTCATTCATGAAAAAATGGCGCAGAGTCAAACATATCTCAGTACCCAACAAATATGATAGGTCTTGTGAGAGCGGAGTCCAAAAAGGTGAAAGAGAGGGGCACACCCCAAAAAAATGCAAAAACGTGCCTAAAGATCCTTGCGAACAGAGATTACACTTAGGAAAAGACAACAGATTTCAAAACGTTTCATTGGAGTCAAGTAAACCCTATGCAGCAATTTCCAATGAATCATTTGGTGATTAGGGTTTTTAGAAGACAATTTAAACACACCCCATACCTGATCCAAAAATAAAATATGCACATCCTCTTTAAGATCCTTAGCCCAAACAGTTGTAATAGATAAAGGTTTGTATGAATGCTCAAGAAGAAAGCGATAGATGACTGAAGCAGAGGAGGGAGATTCCTCAGAAGGAAGGATTAGTTTGTGTAAAGGGTGAACAGACAGTTGAGAGTTCCAAGGCACCCCATACGCCCGTAGGGCCGATCTAATGCGCAAATACATAAAAAAGGAGGTTCCTGGCAGATATTGAGTTTTGAGATTCTGGAAGGATTTTAAACCATTTGATCACTATCATCATAGATATCTCCCAGAGTGTTTACTTTATTATGAGTCCATTGTGGACAATGAAATGGAGTACTGCCTGACAAAAGATTATTATTGTGGAAATTAGGCGAATGCCTATGCCATATTTTAACTACTTGTGAACGTCTTTCAACATCCCTCCATGTGGAGAGGAGGTGGGTTACAATGGGACCAAACCGAGATTTACACTGCCTAAGCGGAACCCCCCAAAAAACAAGATGCTTCAATTTATACGGATAAACAATAGATTCCTCAATTGCTCTCCAAGACACAGAAGCATCAGGATCAAACCAAACTGATAAAGGGTGGAGAGAAAAGGCTTGAGCATACAGTCTAAAATTGGGGAAAGAAAGACCTCCATGTAATCTACATCGTTGAAAGGTAGTCAGTTTAATACGAGGATGTTTCCCATCACATATATACCGTGAGACACATGCATCAAGTTTGTTCCAGTAGCCAACCGGTGGAGCGAGAGGAATCATGGAAGAAACGAAATTTATACGTGGGATAACATTCATTTTAATCACCGATATACGAGCCTGAAAAGAAGTAGGAAGATGAGACCAATTTTCCAAATCTAAGGATACTTTGGCTAGAATATTCTTATAGTTTTTTGAGACGATTTCCTGCAGGGAAGAAAAAACATCTATCCCCAAGTACTTAAAGTTTTGAACCAATGGAATAGATATAGAAAGGGACATGGAATCAATTGTAGAATTGAGGGGAAGTAGACGTGACTTACTCCAATTAATTTTAAACCCAGACAGAGATCCAAAATGGTCAAATAAATTCAACACATGAGGAATAGAATGTAACGGCTTCTCCAAAAACAATAAGATATCGTCAGCAAACAAAAGAAATATGATGATGAGTACTCCGTATAATTATGAGAGAAATAGTTTCAGACTGTCGGACCGTTTGAGCTAAGGGTTCCAAGGATAGGGCAAATAACAGAGGAGAAAGCGGGTAGCCTTGACGAGTACCTCGATGTATAAAGAATGGGTTAGAGCGAACAGCACCTGTGAGAACAGTGGCTGCTGGATTGGTGTACAGAACTTCTATCATATTTATGAAACTCGATCCTAGACCCAGATGCTGTAGAACCGCCCATAAATAGTTCCATTCTAGCTGGTCGAAAACATTCATCACATCTAGAGATAATACTGCGCAAGGGGAGGACGAACTATTCGTTGAATTAATAATATGATATAACCTGCATAAGTTATCTGAAGCAAAGAGAGATTTAATAAATCCTGTTTGGTCATAATGAACTAGCCTATTCATCAATTTCTCTAGACGACGAGATAGTACTTTAGCATATAATTTAACATCAGTCCCTATCAAAAAAAGTGGCCGGTAACTGTGATTCCAGTTCAACTATCTTTTTGTGTCGTTTTTTCTGAAGGAAAGAGGCATATGAAATTGAATGATTCCTTATAAATCCTTTAACTGCATTCCAAAGTGTTCGCGGATCATCCACTGAACCTTGGTTAATTTCAATAAACTCAGCAAATTTATTTCTGAATTGACTGCAAAAGTTTTCATCCTGTAACAATTTAGGGTTAAATCGCCATCTAGTGGCACGAGATGGCCGAGGGATCAAAGATAATCTGCAGAAATTTCCATCATGATCCGACAGAGATAAGGAACAGATATCAGCATCACGAACAGCTGAAGATAAAGAAGTAGAAATGAAAATATAGTTGATTCGTGAATAGGATTTATGAGTAGCAGAAGAGAAAGTGAAAGACTTAGCAGAAAGATTTAATAAATGCTAACTATCCACCAATGAGGATGAGGTTACACATTGCCGAAGTTTATTTGAACTAAAAGCTTGAGAGTGTGATTCTTTTGGTCCAGATCTATCTAGGACATGCGATATTACAGAATTCGTTTCTGCACCCAATACAAATTCAAAATCCGAGAATTTCAAGAGATAGGTTGACAAAACAGAGAAAAAAGTAGGGTCAGGAGTACAATGGGCATAAACTGAAAGAAATACAATATTCCTATTCTCCACTATTGTTTTTATATGTGTTATTCTACCATCTGTGTCACAACCTTTATCTAAAATAGTAATATTTAAAGTCCTCCGCACCAATATTAGGACACCCTTGGTTTTAGTATCCGAAGATGAGTGAGATACCACTTCATAAAACTTATTATTACACCTGCGTATATCCTCCTCTTTCAAATGAAAAAAAAAAAAAAAAGGAGACGGAATACAACTAAAACATAAATAAAATAACATCATAATCAGTAAGCGATACTGTATGCACAATGAAAGCTTCTAGTAACTATGAATTAAGAAGTGAACATTAAAGTGAACAGTGAAAGAGACAGTCACCTAACCATTTAGAGCATCTCTTCTCCAATTAGACAGCAAATGTCCAGCTGAAGCTCACTGAGAGTTGGTGGATGAATGGGATTTGAGAAAAACTCTTGCTTCTTCTGGGGAGTATAGCATTTTAGGTTCACCTTAATTGAGAATGACCTTCAGCGTTGCAGGATAAAGAAAATTCTGAATGCCAGCTTCTCTCATTTCCTTCCTAACTGGCGCAAATGCACTTCTTTTTGCGGTGATTGGAGAAAAATCTGCAAAGAAAGACAGCGTTGCTCCATCGGATGTTTTCACCTGGGCATGAAGTCTGGTGGCCCGCAAAATGAGCTCCCTGTCCGTGTACCGCAACAGTTTAAAGATGAAAACCCGTGGTTTAGCGCAATCTGAGGAGAGCCTTGTGAGCCCAGAGACGGGAGCCACGTCGATAGAGATCTTTTCAAAAAGCCCGTAGGGTCGTCCTTTTCGGAACCTTCAGGCAATCCGACCTGACGCAGATTGCTGTGCCTATTGCGATCTTGTATGTCCACAACCTGTTGCTCAAGCGCGGCTACTCGCCTATCGTGATCTACAACAACTTTATTTTGTTCTCTCATCTCCCTAAGAAGATCCAATTTAGAGCATAGCGACTGAACAACTGACATGTGAGAAGCAAACTTGTTCCGCATCGTTGTCAACTCAGTTCTTAGAATGTTCTCAAAGTGTGTAACAGTGTTCGCCATCTTGTCCACCATATCGCTTGTGGTCGGTGGCTTGGATTTCTTCTCAATTGGAGAAGCCGACGGAGACAACTCCTGCCGTTTCCGATTGTATGCCACCAGGGAAAGTATTATTAATGATTAAAACTTAAAATAAAACGAAAAAAAAAAAAAAAAAACAGCAAAAAGGGGCCAAACGTACGGAGCTCCAGTGGGACTAGGTTCATGAGCACGTCACGTGACTCTCTGCAAGCTTTTTTCAAGAAAAATGAAAACATTTTGTTTTTAATTTTAATAATTCAAAATTGACAGTGCAGTGCAACAGCAAAATCTGTGAGAAAAATAAATAAACATTGCATTTGTTTAGACCATTTTCTATACATATATAATTAACTACAAGTCAAGCTGCAGTACCAAGCAGGACCACACGGAGACGCCAACAGACCACTATACCAGTTCCTTAAAGTTATATAAATATACACGGATCTGTATTCAGAATTATTAAATGGAGCAAATCACAAATTAAAAAAAAGTAAATAAAAACATGAATTTTTTGAGTGTGGTGATCTGAAGGCAACTCAACATGACTGACCACTGAACAGTTCCTCTGTCAGAGTGAACGTTGACGCCAACACACCACTGTACATAGCAAACTCCAATAAAAACTCCTATTCTTCAGCGAGTGTCCATTATAAAACACTTGCCAGACATGCGATCATACTGAAATGTGCTCATAAAGCTATCAGAGAGCACACATACACGGTTTGTTTACTTGCACACTAATAATAACGGATTTGCGTGTCTAATAATGTAAGTTACGATTCCTGAATGTCACTGACTGTAATAGTCTTTACCTCCATTACAATCGTCATCCATCAAAACTTCATTGGTAAGGTACTGGTTTGCTTTATTCAGCCCATACAGACTAGTCCTGACTTTATATTTCTTCTTATTAGCGGTATGTTTGTTCTGACCAATCTCTGTTAAGGTTACGCATGATGACGAAAGCACGTTAGTGCTAGCCCTCCCGGAAACCATAGAGATTGCATTGCAGTCTCTGCAGTTTGAAAAAAAAAAAAAAAACTTTGTATGGAAGTCTTTGGGAACACTCTGGGCGATTCTCAATCTGACAGAAATCGCCCAAAAAGGGGCGGTACTACACAGAACGTGACTCGACGCCGATTGGACTATATTTCCAGAGGCAGAACAAACAGTCTAGAAGAGTGAAAGCTAGCGTAACACTGTGATTGAATGTGAAAAAAAAAAAAAATCCCTCCCTTTCGTGCTGTGGTGGTGCGTCGCCCGGTCGCCCTAATGGAGAAACCGCCTCTGGTGGCATCATTGTTTCCACAAAAATATTAAGCAGCAAAACTGTTTTTAACATTGATAATAATGAGAAATGTTTCTTGAGCAGCAAATCAGCATATTAGAATGATTTCTGAAGGATTATGTGACACTGAAACTTCTCTTTATAAAGAACAACAGATTTATAAACGTTTCTAATGACGAATGTTGTGTTCCCAAATGCAGATTAAAGTGGCTCAAACCAAGCGCAGTGAAGCTAGCAGTAACAGTGAATCGAAACTAAAAAGAATACTGTAACAGCAGACATGTAGTGCGTCAGACTACAGCCTATAATATAATTACATCACAACCATTGCGAATTTTATGACAGCACTAGCAATCTCAAATTCTCACCGCCATTCATAAAAAGTAACCGGGTCGAGTAACACGTTTCAGCGCTGATTCTACTCGTGTTTGGTGCTTTGAATCATTTGAACGCTTTGTCCTGCAGATGGCACCGCGAGCTCGTGCAGCGCTCTCAGGACCAATCCGTCCACAATGCTTTAGAGAACAATCTATTCGCAGTTTATTTGGTCATTTGCGCGATTTCAATCATCATGCAGTACTGCTTCATGAAGCTTCGAAACTTTTACGAATCTTTTGTTTCCAATCAGTGGTTCGGAGCGTGTATCAAATTGGGCAAGTCACGTGATTTCAGCAAACGTGGCTTCGTTACGTCATAAATGTTTCGAAAGGTTTCAAAATTTCAATGGTTCGCCACTTGGGGGGGGGGGGGGGGGGGGGGGGCATCTCTGTAAACCCATGAATCACTGAGATCTCCCCCAGATTGAAACATTGAACCAGCATCTATAGTTTTTTACCTGATTTCAGATCAGTTTCATCAATTTGTAGACATTTTTAACAAGACATTTGTGTAATTAAAAGAATGAGAAGTAGGTAATAGTCTCTTACTGGCCTCTATATAGAACATAGTATATGTTCAATAAAACATTTGCAATGGGCTTTAAAAGCTGTTTTTATGCATGTTTTAGCCTGAGTTTTTGTTGCATTTCTGCACTTTTGACCAGCAGGCGTCACTATTATGTGGTGTTTCGAAACAATGAATCATTGCGCTTCGAAACAATGAATCATTTTGCGAAGCAATTGATTCAATTGATTCGAAGCTTTGAAAAGCTTTGTTTCTCCCATCACTACCACAACGTCCGACTGTCCTGAGCGCGTTCACAACATCCGGCGTGTGACGCGTCAACGTGCTCTGGCATAGTAGACGCATGCGCAGTGTGTAAACGATATAAATATCTTGCACAGACCGATTGTTTCGTGTCTTAAGACCTCAATGTATCGTCACGAGCCGCAGGGTTTAATCAAAGACTATAGAACACCCAAGACGTGTCACTCGTATAGTTTTGAAAGGGGAAAAATGCAACGCTCAACATGGCCGCTCAAATGCAGGAAGCCCCGCCTTCCGAATGAAAGAGCCAGTCGCTAATCAGTAAAGTCATCACGTCATTGCAGCTGCCATTAGAAGTCCTGGTTGCTATAGAAACAGTCAGCGCTCAGGACTGCGCATGCGCACTGGCTGATCTAGCTTGAAAAATAAGCTTTTTATAACGCTATTTGAGCAAAAGAAACAACATTTATGATACAGTTGTTGATAGATTTCTTTGGTGATTTCAAATATAAAATTTAATCGTAAGCTTAGTGAACAGTTTTGGAGAATTTGATGTTTCCCCATTTAAAGAGAAGAAGCTGCACTTGCATGCCCGAGAGGCATTTCAAAGATGGCCGCCGAGTGATATGACTTGTCTTTAAAGAGACTTTGGTTTAATTTGGTTTTGTCTGTGTATGTTTTTTTGACTCTCAAAGCCGTGGGTCCCATTGACTGCCATTATGTGACTGACAGACTGCAACGGTTTGAGTTAAAAATCTTTGTTTGTGTTCTACAGAAGAAACAAATTCACCTACATCTTGGATGACCTGGGGGTAAGCAGATAAACATCAAATTTTCATTTTTGGGTATACTATCCCTTTAAACTCCACGATTAGCACCACATTTCTTGTGCCATCATGAGTTTCATGCACATTTACTCTTTAGAGGTGTTACCATGAAAGTACTATAATGTTTTATGTGAATGAAACAGAATACCTTATATGAAAAGACTCAAATGAGGTTTTCTATCGAATAACATTACTAAAAAAAGTTTCACTGATTATTCAACAAACACAAAGATAAAGGATATTTCTGGCAAGCCTGCAAAGCCAATATGACTAAAGCCCAGCTCACACTGTGCGATTTTGGCCATGATTTGGTCGTCTGGGACAAATATTAAAAATCCTAAAAGATTCCTATAATCCTAGGCTAAAATCTGTCGTCTTTGATCGCTGGTTTGACATGATCACAGACAGCCAATTAATGGCTGTTGCGATCAGATTTCACCTCCGACGAAATTCTGGCAGTGTCAGAAGATTTGGCGCACAGTCCTGCAGTGTGACTACCCCTACGATGAATGTCAAACTGTCTCCGTTTTTCAAGACAAGCTATGAGCAGAATTAATGCTAGAGAATTATTCTATCAGCCATAAACTCCAGCGCTCCCGTCCTCCGCTCACGGAATTCATCTGATATGTTGCTTTTTCTATATAAACAGTGGTTGCGCCGTTGTTTTCATGTGGGTGTGTAAAGCTGCATACGCTATTCTTCTTAAATACGCCGGTATTGCCGCTGTTCATATACTTTTCATGATAGCCAACGTTTCGGTCCCATGTGCAATGCAGTTCGCAGTCACTGGACGTGTATTGGGTTGATAATGTAAAACTCTCGACAAGTTTTCTTGCGCGCACCCGTTTTTAACTCGTCTCGACTGTCGTACAGTCTGACATTAATGACAACTGAGATCCCATAGTGTGACATGATCATCATGTTCGTACAGTCTGACAAGTACAATCCTAAAGGACTTTAAAAAAAAAAAAAAAAAAAAAATCGCACAGTGTGAGCCCGGCTTAAGTGTATGACTAAGTGTTGCGTGAACTTTAACATTTGTTTATTCTCCACCATTTCTTTCCAAAAACAATTGGTACAGAATCACCTGCAAAGAAAAAACAGATTTTCGTGCAGCTTAGAAGTCACAATGTTTTTTTTCCAACCCCATTTTTCACCACTTTTATCTTTTTTTTATAGCACAGTCATAAAACATAATGAATAATTCAATGAATTATTCATATTTGCTTTAACAAATAACTATAAATGGAATAATGTTACATCTAAAAATAGGCATTTGTGGTTCGCCCATAACTTACTATATCCAGATACAAACAATTTTGTTATTTCCACAGATACATACACTACCATTCAAAAGTATGGGGCCAATAAGATTTTATGTCTCTGAAACAATTCTCTTCTGCTTACCAAGGCTGCATTTATTTAATCAAAATACAGTAAAAACAGTAATTTTGTCAAATATTATTAAAATTTAAAATAACTGTTTTCTATTTGAATATATTGTAAAATGTAATTTATTTGTGTGATGCAAAGCTGAATTTTCAGCATCATTACTCCAGTCTTCAGTGCCACATAATCCTTTAGAAATCATTCTAATATACTGATTTGCTGCTTAAGAAACATTTCATTTTTATCAACGTTGAAAACAGTTATGCTGTTTCATATTTTGATAGTTTTTTTTCCACTGATTTTTTTTGATGAAAAGAAAGTTCAAAAGAACAGCATTTATTATAAGTAGAAATCTTTGTGTGTCCTTGTTGAATAAAAGTATTAACTGCTTCCAAAGAAAAGCCCCAAACATTTGAAAGGTAGCGTATACAGAAAACGGCTTTGCTGCACACTCCTTATGCATTATAAGGAATTGTGCATTATATATAATGCATCATACATACATGTTTCACACAAAGTGTTATGGAATAGTTAAAAGCCTATGCATACGTGTGTTGTTGAGTGGCATGTCATCAGAAGTGCATCTGATTCTCTACAAGCTCAAGTCAAGGTTATGTGAGCAATCAGTCGAGCTAGACATGACAATCTAGTGATTGGGGTTACTTACTTTTAATCTATGAAGGGTCCTCAGGTGTGCTGTCCAGAGACTAAGCAGCTAAACCAAATCACAGACTCGGGGTCTTGATGATCTACACATGCCCGATAGGTTACAGATGACAGGTCTGTAGCTGTGCGCTAATGCGGTTCACATACTCTACCTTCTTCTGCATTCAGCTGAAAGTGGTAGAAGCCTCTGGAGAACTTACCTTTGGTCCACACTGATCTCAGATCAAAGCGTGTACACTATAAAACCCAGTCGTGGAAAAGCTGCAGTGTAAAAAGTAACTGACGGCAGAGCGTAAACTGCTTTTGAGGTCAAAAGTTGGGCAGATTTTCTTAGAGACAGTAAAACAACCTTTGCCGTTGCATTCAGAAGTGTAGCTTTCTAATGAATACATCTGAATACCTCCTGCTGGTACTTCAGTAAATACACGCCACGCTGGTACATTTAATTAAACCTTAATCAACAGATGCATATGTATGATATTCAAATACACTAACTTTTTTTTTCTTTTGAAAATCTCAAATTTTCAAGGCAAGATTTTCTCTGCCTTGACCTTTCAATAAGTCTGTATTCATTTTTGTTCCATTTCTTGTACCCATTGCATATTAATGAAACATGCTCTCTATATGCCCACAAACCCCACCATTTACTTGAATCAAATGCACACTGCCATGCATCAAGGAAACTATACGTGTGTGAGTGTGTGAGTGGTAGTTCCATTTCTCTGGGCATTGGATCAATCAGGTACAAAGCACTGCTGCGTTGGGTGTGATGGCAGGAAGTGAAGTGTAATCATGCGGTAGCTGACAGCACCCATTTACCGAATGCTTCCTTTTGTGTCTGATAGTATAGATGAAACTACAGTGACGTCACACAACAGGCACTTCTGGGCTCTTCAGACAAGAAGCTTTTAGTCCTGGCGCTGCAGTTCTTATGGTCAGTTAAAAATGTCAATGTAATAATGCTCGCTAAGTGTAATGAAAGTTATTATAAAGTGATACGAAATACACAGATTCTTCCTGAAAAATCAAGAAATCAAATTAATGTTTTACTATATTTCTTTGCAAAGAAATGCAACCTTGGTGAAACTTCCCTCAAAAACATTCAGAACGTCTTACAGACTCCAAACTTTTGAATGGTATTATCAAATTATTGATCACACATTTTCATACATAAAGCCCAACCCTTCTAAATGTGAATTGTGGCATAAAAGTAAAATAATCACCCGAAGATGTGTGAAATGTGTTATCTGGCCTTAAATCTCTGCATTAGTAAGAGGTCATGTATTTGCCCTTATCCTCTGAACGGTGAAATCAGAGAAATCATTTCAGGGTTTGCGCAATGCCTCAGAGAAATGCAAATCTACAGCCACCAGCTGCGATTGGGTCAATTGGGTCTTATTACATCAGAGCTGTGATCTGTGAGCTATCATAATTCATGTAAAATCCACCACCAATAATGATGGAAATCAGCAGAAGGCCAAAAATCCAATATTTTCAATCAACGTTTCAATCCCTCAAACAGCATTTTTAGTAATTTCCAGTGCATTCTGAAAATCATTTATGCAGAGTGCCTGAAGAACCCAAAGTGACTTTTTTTTGGTTGTAAACAGTAAATTTATCATAAGTATCTCTCCAAGCCTAGTGAGCTGAAAATGCACATGATGCCCAAAAATGCTGTCTGGGTAAGCAGTTTACTAGGGTTTGAAACAGAAGCAACATCTGTAAAGGAACACTCACATTGCACTAAAATCCCAGCAAGGGCATTTTTGAACTTCTCCTTGGCCTCCTCCATCTCCTTCTCATGGGCGGCCTTCTCACTCATCAGCCGGCGAATGTGGCTGTTGGAGGACTGGACCATGGAATAGAAGTTGTTGGCGTTTCTGCGGTTTACCTCCCCTCGTTCCACCCAGGTCAGCAGGACACGCACCGCCTCGGCAAATTTGGAGTCGTCTGAGTAGAGAAAGGAGAAAACGGTGGGGGAGAAACAGATGGTGGGACGAGAGCTGAGTACAATGTTGGAGAGGAACGCTTCTCATCTGGGACCTTCTAGTGTCAAAGCTTATTAGCAGGACATGTTTATTGGGCCAAAAAAGACAGCAAATGCACACTAGCGAAGTAGAGGACATTTAGGAGAAGATGAGAACAAGGACGGACATAAACAGCATGCAATAGGCTTGGATGATCAAACTTGTCAATCATAACTCACAGATATTATTGTGTGCTTTCTGTTAAAAGGGGTAATATTACTTAAAAATGATTCAGTTGTTCATGAAGTCCTGAGACCCACAGGTGTGTGTTTGTGTGTTCTTGTGTGTGGAAAACAGTCAAGCCGATTGCTCTGAAACTACAAAGCTTTGGCTTGTGACTTTCAGCTGGGAATGAGATGAGAAAACAGAGAAAACTGAAAATCACTGTAATGAATGCCGCAGGGAGTCTCTTCCAGAAATCTATTATTTTTTTAGTGTTGTTGTGTTTGTTTAAAATCTGCAAAAAAAAAAAAAAAAAAAAAAAAAAAGATTCAACAAAAAGAACAGTTTGACAGGGATTTGCTGAGCTGTTTGGCGTTAACTGCGTGACAGTTGCAAAGGTATTGCTGTCTGTACATCAAAGACTGGTGTCTTTGATAAATATTTTGCACTGACATAAATATTTTGTTTTTGTATTCTTGTTAATATAATCCTGTAAAGCACACAAACACATGTCCGACTGAGAATTCTAGCAGGCTTTGATTTATTTACAGAAGTCCTAACTACAGATAATCAAAAGATGCTGTCAAATCATTTAAATGAATAATCCATCAACCCTTTTAAGACTGCATCAATGTGTCATAAATATGAAATCCCTCTCCATCAATAAACTGATTTAGTTGCTCATTTATCTGACTCAGACTCAATAAGTCAGAACTAACAGATTCAAAAATAATTGTCCTGCCCAATATTGATTATTCAGACAAATCTAGCAGATTTAAGGATGCTGTTGAGATTTTCTCCAGGAAACAGCATGCAATATCATCCTGACCTCTCTTCCCTTCATCTTTTACCTGTAAACACTGCAAACTGAGCTGAACAGCATATTAACCACTACATATGGAAAAGTACCTAATACACATGGCTAAATTCAACTGATTTCATCTCAAAAGCTTCTCTTTAATACACTTTCTCTCTCAGATATTTGAGATGCAGTCGTTAAACAGATGGGTTCTATTAAACCGCACGGAACGTCAAACTCAAAGAGACAAATAGCTTTTAGATGCATCCAACCAACAGGAAACAACAGAAGTGTGACTGACAAAAACAACAAAATCACTGTAACAGAAGCATAACACGTCACGTGTCCCACCTTTGAGCTTTTCTCCTAACTGGCTGCACTCGTGCTCAGAGAAATGGACGATGGGGGGCGGCGAGGGGGGCCGCATACGGTCCTCTTCTATCCTGCGCCGGTGCCTCTCTTCCCGGGCCAACATGCGCTGTCTGCACTCCCACTCGTACAGGTCATCTCGAGCCTGAGCGAAATCTACATGCAGCCGGCCTGTGTCCTTCTTATCTGTGCTTGATCCCAGCCTGATCCTATAACCTACAGGACAGGGAAATGGAAATGGACAATGACATAGGAAAAGGAAAGGGAATTGAAGGTAATGAAAAGAAAGTGGAAATGGAAGGGGAAGCAGAGCAATAAATGAAAAACACGAATGAAAAAGAGGGGAAAGGAATGGGAAAAAAATTAAAGGGAAAATAAGGAAAGGAAAGGAAAGGAAAGCAAAAGAAAAGAACAGGACAACAAAGGAAAATAAAATAAGGGAAAGGGAAACGGAACAAAGGGCAGAAGAAGGTGAAGGGGAAATGGAGCAAAGGAAATGGGAAAGGTCAAAAAGAAAGGGAAGTGGATTAAAGTAATAGACAAGAAAAGACAGGAAAAGAAAGAGGAAAGGAATCGGTCAAAGGAAAATCAATGGATAAGAGGTAAAAGAGTGGGAAGGGGAGTAAAGGAAAAACAATGAAAAACAGGAAAGGAAAAGAAAATCAAGAGGAAATGAAAGGAAGAGGAAGGGTGAACCAATCAAAGGAAAAGAAAAGAAAGAGGAAGGGAAAACGAGAAAAAGAATGGGAAGGGAGTGAAGAAGTGGACAAGAAAAGACATGGATTGACAGAAAAAGAAAGAAACAGGAAAAGAAAGAGGAAGAGGAAGGGGAAACAGAAAAAAAAGATAATGGAAATGGGAGTGGAGAAAAGAAGTTGAAGGGGAGTAAAGGACAGGACAAGAAAAGACAGAAGAACAATAAAAGAAAAAAAAAACAGAAAGGAAAAGAGGAATGGAAACGGTAAAGAAGAAAAGAAAAAAAAAACAGAAAATTGAGAAAATGAAAAAAGAAAGGAAAACGTAAGTATAGAAAAGGACGGAGAGGAAAGGAAACAGAGAGGAAAGGAAAGGGAAAAAGAAGGGAAAAAAGTAGAGTTCAAGAAGTTAAATAGCAAAAAAGGAAGGAGAACAGGACAAGAAAATGAGAGCAGCAGAAAAACATTCAGCCTTAACAAACCAGAAGAATGTAATGAGAAAAACAACATATTAGCAACACTGATTCATGAAGTGACCTGTGACAAAGAGACACCCACAAACTCTGTGACACACTCTCTCTGATGCTTAAGCTTCACTTCTAACATGTGCTTGCTGACATATCAAGGCCAAGCCACGCATATTTGTTTATTTTGTATGAAATGTGAAAAGCCTCAAAAGTTACACTCGAAACCAAAACCCTACCAGCACAGACAAGCCATGATGTATGAGAATAATGTGGCTTGTGATAGGGCAGAAAAAAGAAAGTGATTTTGTATTAAGGTTTATATATTTCAACATAAAAAAGAAAATTGCTCGGAAAAGTATCTTGACAAATGGCCAAGCGGTACGTAAAAGAGGCTCCGGTGAATTATGAATCGTATGATGCTGCGAGTACATTACAGAGTGGCTGAAGTGTTTTTAAGGAGAATGTATATTCACAGATGGCCGTGTCAACAGAAATGAGAGAAAGAGCTTCACGGTTTGCTTCCACCCCTCTATCACTGCTTTACAGCCCCAAGACGCTGTTAAATATTTTACGCAATGTGTTCACATTAGAAATGAGTGGCATTATTTATGGAAAGGCCTGCAGAGCTGCGTCACGAGGCCACATAATATATGGGGCACCGCTTCAATCTCACCCCTCTCCACTGAGAGAGCAACACTCAGAGAAGAATAAATAATGGAAAGGGTATTATTGGAGCGACCGCCACTTTAAATTTGCTTTCTGTGGCTGAGACGGACATCCTAATATTTGCATACAAAGGTCTGATTTAAGACGTGACTGGATAAGAGAAGCAGCTCATGTGACCGGTGTCGAGGAGGTGATTGATATGCAGCGTTCAAAGGCAGATATTTATTACTAGGTGTCGGCGGCGCTTGTCTTCTCGTTGACCTCTTCTGTCAGGGACTCTCGATGGCCAGCGTCTACAGATTTTGAGTTCTGTGAGTGACGTGCGGAAGCCCCGCCCCCCTCATTAATTCTGCATCAATCCATCAAGTCAAGAGGGAACTTGTAGACACATGGGCCTCATTTCCATGCAATAAAAGTGAAATTATTCTAAATCACATGGTGTGGCACACAAGTGCTAGGCATGATTTAGTGCTCTATTAGTATTCTTGCTTATGACATTGTGAAATATTAAGGGTGCAATCCACAATGAACGTACACAATTTACAAGATGCTGTTAGTGTAAATTAAAATATTAAATTAAAAGATTTCAATGATATATGTAAATGAAAATAAAAACAAACATAAAAATAAAATTCATATTAACAGTATATTTAGCCCATTAACTTTCTAACAATGCCTGAGAATGATATGGTTTAGTGTGATTATCAAATCGCAAAGACTGCATTGTAATTATTTAATATTTAATCTGATAACGCTGCATTGTAATATTTTCACTTGAGCCGCACATGATAACAGTTTTCATCGCTTATACGTGCATTTGAAAATGCAATATGCAACAAACACCTTCCCAAGTTTGTTATGAAAATGGTTTATAAATGTGTTGTCAACAAAAGAGAAGCATTTTAAAAGAGAAGTTTTCTTGTGTTTTTTTCCACCAAAATAAAAGCTCTATAGTTTAATGTTTGAAAGCAAAGAAAAACAAGCATAAATATTAGTATTGCAATTGCACTATATATATATATATATATATATATATATATATATATATATATATATATACACATACTGTACATATTTATTATTATGAAATATTAATTATTATTATGAAAAACTTTGCAGTTCAATAGTATTATAATTATATTTCTATTGATTCGTTTAATTTTTATAAACAAACAAACAAACAAACAAACAAACAAACAAACAAACAAACAACAAGAACAGCAATAATAATAATAATAATAATAATTTATTAGTATAAATTGCAATTGTTGTGTTTCCCTAACTTGTTCTACCTGGATTTTTAATGAAATAAATACAGTTTCATGGGCAGTAAAAAATATTTATGGCTCGTAAATTCTCCCAAGTCACTGGCCGGTGTGGAAAAATGTGAGTTTTACACCCTGTATGTATGTATGTATGTATGTATGTGTGTATGTGTGTATGTGTGTATATGTATATATATATATATATATATATATATATATATATATATATATATATATATATATAATAATTTATATATGCATTATAGTTATTTAAATTATTCCTAAATATTTTATATGATTTTAATTTTCATAGATATGTCCATATTTAAATAAATAAAACCATTCTCATATAGAGCAACTGTTGGTGTTGCAGTGACAGAGGAAATCCTCCCGATCATGTACCTGACAGGAAGAGGGCCTTGTCCACTGTGTGCTCCTCAGCGAAGCGGATGTGACAGAAGTTCTTCTTGCTCTTGCGGATGGCGATGATACCCCCGCACTGTTCAAACACCTCCACGATGAGCTGCTCTGTGGCGTTCTCTGGCAAACCGCCCACAAACACCGTCTTACAGCCGGGCGGTCTCTCTCTGGTGGCCGGGGGAGGCAGGTCTTTGAAGACAAGCACAAAAGAATATTAAACTACCAGAATTTTTGACATTTTCTTTCATCTAGTTATTGATCCATAGCTCATTATTGACTGGTATGCCACGTATGAAAGAGATGAAACATGCAAAATCAATAACTGATTGTTTTTTTTTTTTATGACCTTGACATTAAAATGATTTATTAGCCAATTCTAATCTAAAAGACGAGGGGTCATATGGAAGATCATTAAAAACGGCAATGCGCCAAATCACATCGATCAGACGGACATATTTTTGGCCTTTTGCCACTTTTATTTGATAGTCTTAGCATAGACAGGACTCAAACTCAACATGTCACTGGATCTTTCTCTCGACTGGTTTAATTTGCAAAACAAGGCACTAGAACCTCCAGGTTCACAAAGCTAATCTCTTCTTGATAAACCAATTCAACCATGAATAAGATGCACTGAGAAAACCAGGCTGAGAAAGAATAATCAATGAAACTCGGCACTTGTTACATGACTGGATTACAAGTGCAAAGCTTGCCATGTTCTGCTGTTAGCTGATTCCTCAGCGATGCTGTGCAGACCAATGGGTGATAATCCGTGCTGAAGAGACTGTCTTAACAAGCTATAGGAATGCAGATAAAAGAAGCACCTGCTGGGACTCAGAGGGGACCGCATGCCTGATGGGGGGTCCGAACGGAGTCTGATGCAAAACGCTTCAAGCATGTTTGGCTGTAAGCCAGTCACTATAAATAAGTGAGTCTCTTTGGACCCCACAGCTGCCCCCTAACACTCGCCATCCATCACCACCAACATTACACAAACTCCTGTTTATTGTGGTGGCTCATGATGAGCTTTATATTTATGTCAGCTCATGTCAGTGGAAAGAATAGAATACTCCACTGACTACAGGATGTGACATATGTGTACAGCTTCAATACAACACTATACGAGCATGCATATGGACCAAAAAGATTCAGATATCAGTCATGGGCTTTGGATGACATGCTGTGGTATTATAAAACATAATAACTCTGTAAACATGTTTACCAAGCATAAAATGACTTGTCTGTCTGATCGTCTCTGAAGTCTGAATGGGAGTTTGTTTATTTGCTTGCCTTATTTTAGGACCTGATTCATTGAAGGAATTATGTAAATCAGGTACTGCTGCAAATACGGCAACGAAATTAGTGCTGAGAGCAATTCACACCTCGACTGGATCTGGAAGACTGAATACCATGATTTGATACACGCTTCTGAGCCTCACCAATCGACTCTTTACAAAGCCGAAAATGATTCTTTATGGTTGCCATGATCACTAGAAAACCTACATAAACATTAATTTGAAATAAAATCCAGTTTGTTTTAATAGTGTCATGTCTTTCCTTTGAAAGCACAGTGTCAACTGTGTTAGCCAATGTATGTTAATGTTCCTCAAATGAGCCTCATTTGCATAGAAAGGATTTGCCCAGAAAGGAATGACATGAATTTGAATATGCATGGAACAGCACTGTATGACATACGGCACCTGCTTATGTTGGGCTGTGAGTTTTTATGTTAATAAAGTGTTGTCAAATTTACCTTTCTACAGTGAAATTCTGCAAGCAAAATGCCATTGTTTCACCTGTGAATCTTCATTAATGTGACCTCGCCTTAAGCTGCATGTATGGTTTTGTGCTGAAATTCAGGGTTGCCAGGTCTGCATAACAAAACCACCCCAATTGGTACTCAAAACTAGCCCATTTGGTTTCTAGGGGGTCAAAACCTCCTTCCAGGGGGTTCCGCCTCTTATTGAAATCTAAAAGAACCAAAAGAACAACCTGCAGCAACAGTATAAAAGTATCCAAATTCTTTTGGAAAACCGTGGACTTGGCAACACTGCTGTAATACCTTACACTGCAGTGGTAAAGCTGTTTATTGAATTCAACTCTCATTGTCTAGAAAAGAACATGGCTATTATGTCTGCTTTCTTATGTATATTTTTGTGTACTATTATCAATCAAGAGCTTTGATTATCCCGCCAGTACACAGGCATATTTAAGAAAACACATGCACTGACAGAGCAAAAACGCATCCAGCACACACAAAATGCCCATAATGTGCAGCACACTAATCTAAAAGCTGAATACTAACGTGAAAGTTTATTTTTTCTCATTACGAGCATAGAACGAGAGACTTGAGGCTACTAGTTTAAGAACAATCACTGAGAATGTTAAAGGGGCAAGTAGTTTTGTTTTCATCTTCTGTCACGTCTTACGTTAAGCTCCATTAAATACTGGTTGCTGGCCCAGGTGAGCAAATGTTTACTTTGTCAAACGCACATGAAACATTTTAGTTTGACATCAGCAGTCTCTTGAAAGTTGAAACTTTGAGCAAGCAATAAAAACACAGAGTAGCTATTTGCTTTAGGAGGAACAGAGGAGCTCCATAAGAAAGAGTTTGATACCTCTGAACTTTTCTAAATCAAATACACCCACTTTGTGTTTTCATATTCACACTGTGGGGAGAAAGCAAAGCAAAGTATATAATTTCATGAGTTTCACCATGCAGCCAGTGGCTGATTTGTTTCCATTGTCACCCTAGACGGCGATATGAAATTACACACAACACTGCATCAGATCTGAGATGTCTGAGATAGCTTTAGAGAGTTTCTCCAGTAACTACGACATCTCAAAGTGGAAACTGCACAGCGATGAAATCAAAGCCTATTATTTCACAAACCAATGCTCTTCCCACAGCTCCGTGGCTAAATATCCTGTGCCGTCAAAGGCACTTCTTTGAAGAGTGAGTTAAGATGACACAGGAGGGTCTGTTACATAAATTCAGGAGGGCACCGTGTACCTCCAGCACACTGCGAGCGCTCGACCGAGAGACACTCGTCAACAAGCTTAACGCTAATCAGCTAAAATGAAGACAGCCGCAGGTGTGTCGCTGTCTCGCGCATGCTCAAATACACATAGACGATGGAGATGACAGCCGCTCCGCAGACAGAAGTTGATAGGAACGTGGGATGTGGGAACATATATGGAACGAGTGAGGCAGAAGAGCTGATGAAAATGCCCAGTTCTGCCACCCTCACTGAAGACAGACGCCTCAGTCGCACCACACAGATGCATAGCGTTGATCTTAACAAGCATGTTGCTCTGTGAAGCCCCAGATGTGTTTTAATCACAGAACTCCAGAAGACTAAAATGCACAGGAAGCCTGACTCGGATCTGTGTGTGTGAGACGGTAAAGGAAGAAATCCTGGGCCTTTTGTTTGCTCGAGTGGGGTGTCGGGAGTGAGACTGCAGATTAGATGAACTGACTTCTCAAAAGTCAGTCTTCACTCAGCTTGACAGCCGTCTACCTGCTGTGTATTGTCCCTCTTGAAAGAGAAGAGCAGGACAGTGTCTCTGTAGGAAGCCTATGGTGATCACAAGCACCTTAAACAGGCTTTTCTCCACAGGAGAGCTATATATGATCACCACGTTTTCCCCCACTTTTCTTTCTTTCTTTCTTTCCTTTTCCTTTTTATTTATTTGTATTCATTGCAACACTTTGAATAAAAATCTAAATTTTGCAGTGGTTGTATTGTGGATCGTGTCTGCACAAAGACTGTCTGATCACCTGCTGAGCCATGTTCAAGCATTTTTGCGCATCACAGCAAGGTTCAAGCAATTATACTGAACATAAACAGATTTGTAGAATTTAAAGGCACATTTAAATCATCACAATGCTTGCATTTTTGGACATCATAGGCCACGTTCACACAGCAGCAGAATATGGTTGCCAGTCCTGTATTTGAGTCCTTAATACGGTTACGTTCAAACACAGTACGGTTATTTACGGGTGTGACAACCGCATTCTGTAACCAAACTCATACCTGTAAATTTTCAGGACTCACAACCACATTCTCGGAAAATATGCGCTGTGTGAACGGAACAGGATTGGACAACTAGTTGTCTGTCACGTCATACAGTGCGAGAGAGAGAGCCGCTCTGCTGCACAAATGTGCATTTATATACTGTTTATTTATTTACCATCTTTGATATTACTTTGGTAACTGTTGCTATGGTTACTGGTAAGGAATACGGGCTTGACTCCCGTTGCATGTTCATATAGACAGTATCCGAGAAGCTACTGTAAGTTGCTGTGTGAACAGGGCATTTTGAGACTCACACCTTTAAAGAAAATTTAGTTGTCAATCCCAAAAATTGACAGTGTGAATGTAGCCATAGAATGTCTAAATAGAGTAAGCTGCATACTTTATGAAATACTTACTTTACACACACTGATATGAAATGTTGGAAAGTGCAATAATGAATTTTTTTTGTCTAAATTTGCTGCCCAAAATACTAAGTTTGAAATGAACATATCTATGCTGTCCAAAGATGTTTGGTTTTAATAGTCTGTGATGCACAAAAGGGTCTGGGTTTGATTCAAGCATTCACACATTCTATGAAGTCCAGAAATGTTGTTGAGGTTCAACATGAACAGGTCAGTTTGAACAGTCAAACACTGCCCAAAAACGCAGGTCAGGTTTGATTACAACATTCAATCACACCATCTTTTTGTTTAGGTTTGATTCAAACAACTCCATGATAGTTTAAAATATTTTTGTTAAACTGATTTTTAAAACATCTATGATGTCCACAATGTTTCATTTGAACATACCTATGATGTTTAAAGATGTTTGGTTTGAACATTTAAGATTTGATTCAAGCATTCACACATGCCTGTGACACCCAGAAATGCTGTCGATCTAGATCTGATCTTTGATGTCCAATTATGTTGTGTGTGTGTGTGTATATACTAAAATGTATTTAAAATACATTTACTTTGCACTAAGTATACTACTGTCACGATTCGTTGGGAGGAACGAGAGAGAGACGTGGAGAAACATTGGACAGGAGAAACGGGTGGGAACATTGGCGGAGGCTCAGGAGGAGGACAGACAACCGGGAGGGGGCCGGCAGACAGAGACCAGGGAGGCGACAAAGGAGGAAGGAGCCAGGGAGGAGACAGGAGGGACCCGGAGCAGGAGGAGCCTGGCAGGACCCAGGCCACAACCATGATGATGGCCCACGGTGGAGCCGACGGAGGGAAGAGCCATGGAGGAGGAATGGCCGCCGACTCCAGGGGGCCAACCAACGGAGGCGGAGCAGGTGGTGGAGGAGCCCGAGGCAGAGACAGAGCTCCGGAGATCCGCGGCGGAGCCAGAGCGACTGAGGACCAAGGTGGAGCTGGCAGGAGGAAGGAGCCCAACGGAGCCGGTGGGACGGAGCGACGAGGTGCAGCCGTAAGAGCGGAGTCCTGAGTCGATGGCGGGACGACGCCTGACCAAGGCGGAGCCGGAGGGTCGAGGGAGCCCGGTGAAGCTGGAGGATCGACGATTCTCTGCTCAGTTGCTCGGTTTCGCACTGGCTCACAGATCGCGGCGGGAAATGGCTCTCCGTCATCGGTGGGCTCGGGCTGAAGCTCCGCACCGCGGGGAGTTGGTGGGCTGGGCTCTGGGTCTGGAATGGATCCGTTTCTCACCAGAGTCCACTCCACGAAGGTGGCGAAATCCTCTCGAGGACCATCCTCGGATGACAGCGCTCTGCTCGCGGTGTTCAGGCTTGCGTCATAAAATGAACAGAGCGCGTCGTCCGGATAGCTGGTGGCGTTAGCTAAACACAGGAACAGTCGTGTATGGTCCTCGAGAGATTGGTCCCCCTGCTCCAGCAGGAGGAGGAGGAATTCGGGCCGGACGAAGCACAAATTTACTAAAACTTGAAATTAAAATTTAAATAAAAAAAACTGAAAATATCAAAACAAAAGCAAATTCAAAGTATTATTCAATAAATAATACTAACATTACACTGTTTCTAAGGAATAAAAGCAACTATAACATCCCGTGGCTTTGAGACATAGCCAGTAGTTATTTTAGGCAGCAGAGTGTATAAGTGAGGTTAAAGGCCTCTGCAGGCACAGGCGGGTGTAGCGGAGCGAGGTGTGGGTGATATGTGTCGTGAGTGGGCTGAAGTGAGGAAACAGGCCAGACTGGCAGTGCCCTCGGCAAACCGAGTCTTCCAGAATCAGAAACGCAGTGACATGGCCCTCTCAGCTCTTGGAAGAAGAGAGCTCTGCCTGATATAAAGGTCAGTCTCAGACACAGAGCCAGGGCAGACTGAGGGTTTAGAAGCCAGTGAAAGACAGCATATGCAGGCTGACCTGACGGTGAAGGTGCATCCACAACCGGGCACTGAATCACTGCTATCCTTTCATGCAGTCTGTGGGTTTCCAGGCTCTGCAGAGAAAACGGATGATATTTGCCATGCTTGGTCTCTCTCTCTCTAAGAACTCAATGTCCTTCAGAGAGCCAGGCCTTTCAAACGACAGTGAGTGAAAAGCGGTCGATGGCCATTTATTAAGCACAGTAGACTAGAATGAGGTGGCGGTGGCGGTGGCGATGCGGAGATGGAGTTGAGTCAAGCTGGGGCTGTGCAGAGCCGCAGAATATGACTGATGGGTCGGGAAGGTGTGAAGCTGTGCTGGAGCTGCGGGACAGAGATCCAGGACAGAGGAGATTCAGTCGGTCCGCCAGAACTGGAGCTAGACTGTGGAGCAGATCTTATTCCATTATCAGCCACCATCAATAACAGACACTTAGTTTGCTTACCTGCTCAAATAATAATGCTAATATAATGCATCTGGTTATTTTAACACACATACAAAAAAAGATTTTTAATATTCAGCATCCATTATTCCGGTCTTCAGTGTCACATGATCTTTCAGAAATCATTTTAATATGCTGATTTTGTTGCTCAAGACACATTTCTTATTATTATTTATTATTATTAACAGTTGCACTGCTTAATATTTTTGTGGACACTGTGAAAATTGTTTCAGCATTCTTTGATGAACAAAAAAAAAAAAAAAATCAAATCAAAAGAACAACTATCATTGATCATTTAGTCTTTTATTTTACTTGAAATAACCTTAACATTATAAATAGTATTAATTTTAGAATTATTTAGTATATTAATTTTAGAATTTAGGAAGTATTAATGTTATTAAAAAATATTTATTATTGATTTATTATTTATTAAATTATTTTGATTGTTATATACACACACACACACACACACACACATACATACATTATATATATATATATATATATATATATATATATATATACAGTATACACACACACACACACACACACACACACACATATATATATATATATATATATATATATATATATATATATATATATATATAACAACATTTAAAACAATAAAACATTTAAAACAATTTTTCATTAAAACAACATTCAAAATACAGATATAAAGTCTGACTTTGTCAAACTTTAGTGGATCATGTTCATAAAAATTATGATGAACTTTACCTGAGGATAACTGACTTCATACATCCACTAAATCACCAAAAACAGTTATTTAAAAGAAAATTTCAGTTAAAAAAGGCTCCAGCATCATTCGTTTGATATTTTGTTATCTACTGCAGTGACATTCACATATTTTATATTTTAAGTGTGACTCAAGTATCCAAGTATATTTTTAGGGCCACTGAATATTACAAGTCACACAATGTGTGTACCATGACAGAAACACAAAACAAAAATCAGCATAATTGCAAGAGGAGCTGCCTGTATACTTATTAGAAAGTCAGGTGAGGAAAGATTTAAGCTTAGTTCTGCGCTGATCCACTGAGACGCCACGAGTTGAATAAAACACGGAGGTTTCAAATATCCCCATCGGTCAGATCTAATAAATAACAAGAGGTGAACCTGACAGCAATAAGCCTGTGTGTTTTTAATACAGCTCCAATCAAAGCCAACACCGCTGCCCTTTAAAAAGCACTGATGAATGACATATGGTATAAACGCTGATATCTCCCATCATATTTTGCCTTGAAGGGCAAGAGAGCAGACAGAGAGAAAAGGGTGGATGACTTTGGCAAAGACGGAGTATACAAGCAATGAAAACGGGTTAGGCCGAAGAGAACAAGGAAAAGAGATTCCTGCTACAAATAAGAGAGCAGGTGATGTAGAGAGGCTGGAGTTTGTAAAATTTCATGTTAAATGGCATGAGCCATCGCGGGCCCTTGGGAAAAGGACTAGGGTAATTTTTTCTGGCAGCTGAGGTGAGAATAACCATGAATGATTGCTCCACATTACTGTATGGCGTAGTCAGGAGAGCACAGCTGTCACCAGCTATTAAATTCACTTCTGCACGGACTGGTGCGGGAAAAAAGGAGACTCGTTACAATGCCAGATATGCGCATGATAGCCTGTTCTGTCTGAACGAGATGAGGAGACGCTCGTGTTTATGGATATGCTCAAATCTCATCAGACAGTGTTCACTGCATTCATCGCGATGGCCATCTCTTTCAAGTTTCTCATCATTAAAAACTACAATCCCAGAATCTGACGCCCCAGAATCACGAGGGCCTTTGTTCTGCGTCGCCCATCCTGTCTTTCTACTGTACGATCTTGGCATAATTACCCATGCGTTGCTTGATCACCGAGCCCAGGAGGGAAGGCAGGAGTGACCAGGATTCATTCATTTCTAATCTGCAGCTGAAAGACGGGGAGGGAATATGAGCCGGGCTTTTCATGTTGTTGTTCTGCGATTCTAGGATCAATATACAGCGAGCTGCTTCTGTTGTCAATGGAAGAATCGATCCTGGTGAATGATGACAAGGCCGCATTGCCAAAGAAAATGCCAAAGATTCCTTTACAGACGATCAAACATTCTTTCAAAACATTTTTTCCAGCTACAGCGAAACCTTTAAAGTGAAAACTGAACTGAGGCTTCACAACATTCCACACACAATGGAGTTCTCCTGAAAAACAGACACAACTCTTTCCAGTTTAGCAGAATAAGTACTGATAACAAACTACACAACATCAACTCTTGCAAACTCATAATACGACACACTGATAAAAACTAGTTTCTGCATGAACATCACGAGGTAGGGTTAATATAACGTTGACTAGTTGTCTTTGGTTTAGTATTTTATTATGTTTTCTCTGTAATTTTATTCTGTTTTGGTTCATATTATGGCACACATTCTTTCATTGCCAAACTGAAATTCAGCGTTTTTCAAACTACAAGGTCTCAAGGGGTGCAGAAATATTTTAGAAAAACAGTGTCAAAAATAAATAAAATTAAATTAATAATAAAATAAAATAAAAATAAATAAATTAAATTACAGTTACAATTTACCAACCATGATATGATCAGTTTCATTCTGCTTTCAAAGACTTTTTCTGCTTAACAGTAATGGTACTGGGGTCAGTAAGATTTATTTTTAAAAGAAATTAACACTTTTTTTCAGAAAGGATTGCTTAAATTGGTCAAAAGTAATAGTAAATAATTAAGTAAAAGTAAGTAAAATAAATAATCTATTATCAAAGAATCCTCAAAAAATGTATCACTGCTTCCACAAAAACATTAAGCAGCACAAATGTTTTGCTGATAATAATCAGAAATGTTTCTTGAGCAGCAAATTAGTACTTTGGAATGATTTGTGGAGGATCATGTGACACTGAAGACTGCAGGAATGGTGCTGAAAATTCAGGTTTATTCACAGCAATAAATATTATTTTAAATATATTCAAATAGAAAACTTTTATTTTGAACTGTAATATTTATAATTATAATAATTTAAATGGTTCAGTATATAGAAAAAAAAAAATGATGGAAACTTGATAGAAAGTAAATATCTTCCAGATAATCTTTTACACATAATATTATTTTTATTGCATTATTTTTATAGCATGAAAACCACAGTACATTAGGCCAAATATTATCTGAGCTTATCACAATGCATTCTAGGGTTTCCTTTAACACAACCACAAAGGAAACATGTGATGCTCCCTGAGAATTTAGAGATGGCACACATCTTAAAACACTGGGCAGTTTACTTGGTTTTGTAACAGCCTCTATTTATCATTCAAGTCTTTTGCTCTTAAAGTTTCTAAAAGATACTTTCACTGGTAATTGTTGTTTTTGCTGAAAAGAATAAGTTTCACTTGAGGCCAGGTGAGGATTGTTTTGTTGGCTTTTGAATGCTCCTCTCGTATGTCGTGCTTTGGCATCAATCAACGTCTCCATCGTTTGTTTGCGTATTAGCGCGTGTCAGTCCGTCACTCTCTCTCTCAGGAAGGTGGGTTAGGACACTTTGCGGGTGAGGCTGACCATAGCGTTATGAGAGCGCCTAGCCTGTGACTACAGATGCGCACTCGGCGCATCATCTGCAGGCAGAACGCTCAGCTGTTTGAAGGACACGGACTCTCTCAGGTAATCACGATCTCCTCTGACCCTCCTCTTGCTATGCGGCATATTTTACATGCCAGAATACCTCAGTCTCCTTAGAGGTCAACTGTCCAATTACAGTCAGAGTTTCACCCCGTCCCCCCGGACGGCCCCCTCCTGTTTCATTCTTCTGCCTGACCTCTCTCTCTATGACAGGAGACGAATTCAGATGAGCTTATTCAGCTGCTGGGATGAGGGGATATAAGAGTAAATACGGAAGAACGGATGACAGTTCCTCTCTCAAATAAAAACATAGCCTTTCTATCAAGCGTCAGTCTGAGGATTTGATTGGCAGCTGGCTTTTAAAATCGTATCTGCATCTCATCAAGGTGACATGCACTGCTATGAAGACCGAAATCTTTATAGAATCATAATATTAAATCATATTCGGTCTGCATAGTTGCTCGTGGCTATATCAGTCTTTTCATCGGGTCAGCATTTCAGATCATATCGCTCGAGTCAATAATATCATTTAAAATGCATGAGGGTTACAAATACTGCTTATCATTGCATGCAAGTTAAATGGAGTGAGATGTGTGATCTGTTCTCAAACCTAGTGAGCTGCCTTGCTGCCTACGGCCTACAGAGGCAGTTGACTTCTAAGGCGGCATCCTGACCGATTTCTGAAAAACCCTTGTCAAAAAGAAGTACTCTTTAGCATACTTTTAAAAAGAACACCTACATCAGAAAATAACATACTTCAAATTAATACGTCTAAAGGAAAAACTGAATTTAATGTTTTCAGACACTTGAATGCAATTACAATGAAATGAACTCTAGTTGAGAGAACTTTTTGACCCACTTAAGTAGGACTTATGTACATCTTTATATGTAGTTTCATAATTACTTCCATTGTCTTTGAAATATGGTTAAAGTTTACTGCCAAATGTACTGAAATTTTATCAGCTAAAAAATACTTTAATTTCTATTGAAACTCATGTGCTTTTACATATATTTGCAAGTACACAAGCATAATAATAAAAAAGTAAAATATTTTACATGTGCTTTACTATGTTTATAAAACAACTGTACCTATTTAAAGGACTATTAAAACATGATTTAAAATGTACTTTAAAGTAAAACTTAATTTGACATTATTACAAAGTGCGCTTGTGCACATGTTAAGTGTACTTAATTGTGTTAAGAAACATCTTCATAAAAGTGTACACTCTTTAAGGGCGCTTAAGTGACCTTTCACATTATTAACATTATATTATCTTTAAGTACATTTAAAAAATATATATACTTTAAAGATTTGAAGTACACTACAAGCGCACATTTAAACAATTAAGTGCTCTTCTTTTTTCACAAGGGTTTACACTGAGAAAAAATATTTATTTTTAGTGAATACTGATTGAGCAACACAATGTGTGTAAAAACATAACAGAAGACTTTTTAAAAATATCATCAACAAGTGCTACAAGTGCACAATCAATGCAATTAAGCACACTTCTTTTTCACAAGGTTACAGAGAAAGCATCCCATTATGCCATATTTGGTAACACTCTACTTTGATAATCCACTTTAGACACTGTACTAACTGTACTAATCTACTAGCAGTCATTAGAGTATTAGTAAACTGTCTACTTAATATCTGTTAACACACTATAAGTAACTTTGCAAGTACTTGTCATCTTATTCTACTAACCCTAATCCTAACAGTCTACTAATACTCTAATGAGAGTTAGTTGCAAAGTTATAGTCAGTAGAATGTCTAAAGCGGACTATTGAAATAAAATGTAACCCCCTTTTTTACACCCCCTTTTTAGTATTGCATTATGTTCTAAGTTATTTATAATCAATATAACTGAGCTTTTTGCAATATATTCTGAGATTGTCTTCTCAGTGAAGGTTTTATGCAACTCTGCCTTTGTATTTGGCTAAAACAAATCTTAAGTTGCCTTAAAATGCTGCCTGTGGAGTCAGCTCATTAGGTTTTGGAACGCAGCCGAGAGAGAGAGAGAGAGAGAGAGAGAGAGAGAGAAAGAGAGACGCTCACTGGGGTTGGGCGGAAAAAGCGTGCAGCTCTTGCAGTGGATGATTTCCTTCACGATGGGCATGTCTTGCGAAACCGGCGGGGGCACAATCCCAAGGCCGGGCATCATGGGGTTCATCGGAGAAATTCCAGTCATCATGCCGAGGCTAGGGTCAAAATCTGCTGGAACAGAAGAGAGGACATCACAAAGGACTGAGTGAATAAAAGCTGCTTCAGTCTGCAAGCTGCTACCATTCTGCTGAGGCACAAATTAAAGCTATGAGAGCTAAACACTCTCCCTCGAAGATAAATAAACACATAAGTCTAATACATATTTAAAAGGCTTTCCAAATGAATAGATTTTTACTGACTCATTCCCCCAGCTGTTTGCCTTGGCTTGTTACTATGCGCAAGTGGTCCATCTGTGGGCAAAAAAGTGAACACTGGCTTTCATTTACAGGTATTGGTTTAGACTACAGCTGCATGACAGCGTGGAGCTCTTTGAAATGGAAATGACGAAGCCCTCGCTCTCTGCGGTCTCTCCTGCACCTGTGGAGAGTTTATACGTCTGTCTAACCTTACTAAGAGCACTCAACTCACACACTTCAAATATTTCCCTTATTTGCAGCCACATAAGATAAACAAGCTCTGTCTCTGGCATGGAGGAAAAAATAGCAAAAAAAGTTCTGAGGGTAAAGAACTATGAAATGTAAATTGCACTGTAAATAATGCAATAACACACTTCATGGTTCATATTTAAAGCTGCAGTCCGTAACTTTTACCTCTTTGTCGCCCTCTATGTTTGAAAACCTGGAATTGCAGTTTCTTGCGGAATTATCTTCAGTGCGCGGGGTTGTGATCCGGTGTTCCGGCACGGCTCCAGCGCGGATGAATCTAATGTTTTGAGGTGAATGTGTAGTTGTCAGTCACTGCACCGGTGTTGTGCCAAATTCTGATCCCTGCCAGATTACTACCCCCCTAGTATTGGTAGGTTAAGGGTAAAGTGTGGGGGAGGGGTTAGGATTAGGGGTGGGGTTAGGATTAGGCAATCAGGTAGCGATTTCAACGAGAGGGGGTAATAATTTGGCAGGGGTCGAAAATGGGCACAACACCGGTGTGGATATTTACTGCCTATGTCTTGGAATATATGACCCAAATCAGAATTTGCACCGTATATTGCCATCTGAACAAGTAAGTAACAAGTCTGCCACGTTTGTTCTGCCCAACTGAGGAAAAAAGCATTACAATAAATCGTGCTACCAACGGTGATTAAATCTGAAGATCAGTTAGCTCATATCACATCTAACTGTGCAAAGTATTATCATTGTTATACTTTGTTCTCAAATTATTCATGTTAACAACATCAGCATTGCGTGACTATGAGTATAGTATTAGCGTGTAGATTTCAATTTCTGTACAGTCTAATATCTAATTGTCATACCATTCAAATTTCATATTAAGAAATTCTTTTAATCCAAAAAGCAAATTAATCTTCCTTCAAACTGGTTCTATTTAAAATACAAAAACTTGTGTAATCCCATGTTGGCTATCTGTAATCAGAACCACATTTAAAACTGGAATATAATTTAATTTCATTCACATGTGTTTCACAAACACATGATCCTTTCTGGATTATAAACCGCCATCAAAATGATAAATTTAATTATTCGAGCTGCTGTGAGAAAAGGCTATAAATGAGCCACCAACTGCAGGATCCTCACGTGCCATAGCCTAGTAGCCGGGAAAACATCTTTATGTTTACAGACGTGACGTAATGACGCAGTGCCATGCTCGAATTTTCCGCGGAAACCTACCCCTACCCCTCAAATTAGAAAACATTATTATAAGCGGTTCGGTACGAATACATGTATCATAAAATAAAAATAACGATATTTATTCAACAATTGGTCTCCTCTCTGTCTCTCTGTGTCAGCGTAGCGCCATTTTGGAAAGCATCCGATGGACGTAAATTGTGTACGCTATTCTCTGTCATCAGTGACGCATGGATACGTATTGTACGTTTATTTACGCTTTGATTTGAACGGAAACAGCGTATCCAAGCATTAATGATGACAGAGAATAGCGTACGCACTTTGCGTCCATCGGATGCTCTCCAAAATGGCGCTACGCTGACAGAGAGAAGACGAATTGTTGAATAAATTTCGTTATTTTTATTTTCTTTGCGTACAAAAAGTATTCTCGTCGCTTCATAAAATTCGGATTGAACCACTGATGGCAGATGGACTATTTTGACGATGTTTTTTATACTTTTCTGTGCCTTGACAGTGTAATTTACTTGGCAGTAAATGGGACAATCACAGCCTCCCGGTTTTCATCCAAAATATCTTAAATTGTGTTCTGAAGACGAATGAAGCTTTTACGGGTTTGGAACGACATGGGGGTAAGTGATTAATGACAAAATTTTCATTTTGGGGTGGAGTATCCCTTTAAGGTCTGGAGACTGGCTAGGCCACTCCAGCACCTTAATGTGCTTCTTCTTGAGCCACTCCTTTGTTGCCTTGGCCGTGTGTTTTGGGTCATTGTCATGCTGGAATACCCATCCACGACCCATTTTCAATGCCCTGGCTGGCTTCTGATGCGGTGCAGTTAATCCTGCCCCCTTAGCAGAAAAACACCCCCAAAGCATAATGTTTCCACCTCCATGTTTGACGGTGGGGATGGTGTTCTTGGGGTCATAGGCAGCATTCCTCTTTCTACAAACACGGCGAGTTGAGTTGATGCCAAAGAGCTCGATTTTGGTCTCATCTGACCACAACACTTTCACCCAGTTCTCCACTGAATCATTGGCAAACTTCAGACGGGCTGTACATGTGCTTTCTTGAGGAGGGGGACCTTACGGGCACTGCAGGATTTCAGTCCTTCATGGCGTAGTGTGTTACCAATTGTTTTCTTGGTGACTATGGTCCCAGCAGCCTTGAGATCATTGACAAGATCCTCCCGTGTAGTTCTGGGCTGATTCCTCACCGTTCTCATGATAACTGAAACTCCACGAGGTGAGATCTTGCATGGAGCCCTAGTCCAAGGGAGATTGACAGTTATTTTGTGTTTCTTCCATTTGCGAATAATCGCACCAACTGTTGTCACCTTCTCACCAAGCTACTTAGCGATGGTCTTGTAGCCCATTCCAGCCTTGTGTAGGTCTACAATCTTGTCCCTGACATCCTTGGACAGCTCTTTGGTCTTGGCCATGGTGGAGAGTTTGGAATCTGATTGATTGATTGCTTGTGTGGACAGGTTGTCTTCTGTACAGGTAACAAGCTGAGATTAGGAGCACTCCCTTTAAGAGAGTTCTCCTAATCTCAGCTCCTTACCTGTATAAAAGACACCTGGGAGCCAGAAATCTTGCTGATTGATAGGGGATCAAATACTTATTTGACTCATTAAAATGCAAAAAGATCTAAAAAAAAAAAAAAAATCTATCTACTCATTCAAACTTTACAAATGTTTCACATTTCAAGCTTTAACAAGTTGTTCAAAAATTCAGACTAGGCGTTCTTTCTTTTTTTTTTTTAATCTAGTTTGAATATTAGTTTTAAATATTAGTCAGCTTTATATAAACAAAGTGTGCAACCTTTAAAGATTTTTTTTTTTCTAAGCTTGCATATTGACTAGCCATTCAGTAAAAAAAAAAAAAGAGAGCCTGAAAAGAAAACAAGGGTGAAAAACCTTCCATATTATGAAACATGATAAAAGGACAGAGAAATCTAGAAATCTAAGCCCAGATTTCTCTGATCTCATCTTTAAATGCTCTCATATGACCAAACACTTGAGGTCAATTCTTATTACATCAGACAGCTTAATTTAGTGTTAAAAAATCTATTAGAGTTGTTACGTCCCTATATGCGACGCTGAGTTGTTGTTTGAGTATTTTTCAGTTTTTTGCATTCTTTTTCCGGGTTTTCCTTTTTTTTCTTTGCCGCCCTCTCGTTTTTTCTTTCTCTCTCTTCTACTTTCACTTTCGCAGGTGGCGTGCGGATTGGTCGACTCGCTTATCAATCATTCGGGACGAGTTGATTGGGTGTGATGATGTGAGGTGAGTGTTCTTCAATCGCGCTCGCTGATTGACGTCCAGCAGTGCTATAAAAGGGAAACGCCGGTGTATTAGAGCAGCCGGTCTTCTGTGAACCTGTGCTGTGATTTTTCATTTTGTGTTCTTTTGTTTGGTTTATTTTGTATGGTTTAGTTCATAATGTGCTTTGACGGCCATGTAAAACATCTATTTGCTGTCCTGAAGCCTTTGTCCTTTGACATTTGAAAGCCTTAGAAAGCTTTTCAAAAGTTCTGTTAAAACTGGATTGGAGGTGAAGGGGGTAGGTAAGCTATGTCACGTCATTTACATGGTGCACATTTAGGTTTATTTCGTTGTCTAGACACCCTAGGTTAGGGATTTGTGCCACTTTCTGTATGTTTTGTTTGGTTAGGTAGTTTAGTTGAGTTACGACGTCTCGGACGTTGAAGATTTTCTTTTCATATCTTTCTTTTCTTAGTTCAGAATTAGATTTAAATGGGTTAGTAAGACTTCTTTTGGTTCTGTTTCTTTCTTTTTTTTTTTTTTTTGGCACTGTCCAGGCTCCCTTCATTCTCCCCAGTTTTCCAATAGGCTGAGGTTGCTGGTGTGTCTAGTTTTTTTTTACATATTAAATTTCTTTTGTGCAAATAACTGTCACAGTCTTTAATAATAAAACAAGTTAGCTTGATTTTACTCTCTGGTGTTAGTTACTCTCATTCACACACATGGACTGTAATGCTGACAGTGGTCCGATCTGGTCTAATGTTCCCCTTCTTAGTCCCTAGACGCTTAACCATCAAAGAAGGGTCGTAACAGAGGATAGCAACATATTAATTGAGGTAGGAAAGTCAAATATGAACACATGATGGTCTGTGAGAACTGCTGTACATGAAGCTGTCTCACAGGAGGGTCAGGCTGGAGCATGTGGATAAACCTGTCAGGAGACAGGTCCGGAGCACGGTCTCTCTAGAAGAACCATTAATAGAAGTGGGACAGGACGTGCAGCATGTAGAGACAGAGGAGCTGACCGCCACATCACCTGCCTGCCTTAATGACTCTGTTAGTATTGATATTTCTGTCTCTCAGCCACTAATGGAGGGAGTAGATAAGATGGCCCTCAGTGGTATGGAAGTTCAAGTCTAAATCATTACCACATAATTAGGGCTTTTCCTGCATGGCCAATGTTTTTTGGCTGTGACAATGCAAAATTGTAGACTGCCAAACCAAATTAAACTATATATGACCATGGTTTTGTTTTAGTAAGTGTAACTGTTATAGTACATCAAAAAATGAAAATTTGCTGAACATTTACTCACATTTACCTTGGAGTTTGTGTCATAGGGTATGTTTAGTTTACACGGCAACAGTTCAACTAAAAATGGAAAACTTTTTCCTTTGTGTTCTTAAGAAGTTTTGTGTACAGACAACAGCGATTTCAAATGATCCCCAGGGGATCCATCAGTAGATGGCAATGTCACTTTATAAAGAAACACTACACACCTGCACATATTCCTATAGACTGAACACGGTATGATGTCACTGTTTTTACAAATTTGCGTTTTCCTAGTTTATACAGAGGCGATGATGGTCATCTCTGTATAAAAAAACAAAACAAAGAAACAAACAGTAAAATCTTCTTAATCGCAACAGATTTTGAAAAATGTAGAACATCACTTGCTCACCAATGGATCATCTGCAGTGAATGGGTGCCGTAAGAATGAGAGTCCAAACAACTGATTAAAACATCACAATAATCCACAAGTAATCCACACCACTGCAGTCCATCTGTTGACTGCTGTTCTCAGATATTGTGAAAAACAGGCTTGTTTGCTTTCAGATATTACAAGATATGAGTTAAATCATTAAGCGAGTCTGATGAAATGAAACAATATCTGTGAAAGAGCAGGAAACAAACATTCTCATTAGAAACCCATTCCCGAGGTCTACTCAGCAGAATATTATAGCCAGCTCTATATAAATGAGGTGTTAATTATGTTGAGTTGGTTTGACTTCTTATAGCAATTAGATTTCTGGGCTTAAATCTGGGCTAAATTTAAAAGACTCAATGTGCTTCAATCATGAATAACACATATTTTAGTTAAACATAATTAATCAAATGCATTAATTGCAGTTATACAGTATAATCAACAAGTTAGTGGGTGTGGATGAACAGGAAAACCAATGATAATCATATGGCATTAAAATCTAAAGGGTAAAAAAAGGATTTTTCAAAGGATATGGTTTTGAAAGAGAAATATTAATCGCAGCCCAAGGAACACAGCAGACGGTGAAAAACTTTCAAAGTTGCACCTTTCGATCCCACATAGAAAACAACCAGAGGCAAATCCTTGTGAAGTTGCATGTCCAGTGTAACCAAGCACTGGAGATAAAATGAAGATACAGAAGGTTTTGAACGCACTACTGAGAAAGACTTGCATCATTTCAGCCTATGATTCCTTTACTTCTGCAGTGCAGAAGAAAACATCACAATCTAAGGAATAATAAGAAAAGCACCAGTTCTCGAACAGGCTCAATAATAAGGGTTTGTTCTGCTGGCCCGTATTTTAAAACACTTTTTCAGAAGCAATAAGCATAGTTATACTCATATTTTTAATTAAATATTTAGAGTTCATTCAATTCAAATTACTAATAACTTTAAAATAGCTCTAAATAATATAGGTTTATATATAAAAGATTTGTTTATAAGAAATCATTTTTTAATTCAGCAAGGATGCATTGATTAAAAGTGACAATAAAGATATTAATATTCATCAGATAATCCTTTCAACATTGATAGGAAATGTTTCTTGAGCAGCAAATCAGCATATTAGAATGATTTCTGAAGGATCATGTGACATTGAAGACTGGAGTAATGATGCAGAAAATTCAGCTTTGATCACAGAAATCAATTACATTATAAAAAAAAAAAAAAAAAAATATATATATATATATATATATATATATATATATATATATATATATATATATATATATATATATATATATATATATAAAATAAATTGTAAAATTTTCTACTGTATATTTGATCATATAAATGCAGCCTTGAAGAGCATAAGGGTCCTTTCAAAAACATTCAAAAGAACTTACAGATGCCCAAACTTCTAAATGGTAATGTATATATTTGAATTGTCACTGAAGAAAGATGTTTTATGACATCTATAATTAGGGGCTAATGGCCCATGCTAACCAAATAAGAATATGGAAAGAAAGAGAAGGATGTGAGGAGTAGTGAGAAACCGAATTCATACTCTGTAAAAGGGTTAGATACAAGGAAACTGGATCATCATGTTAACAAATAAAGAGAAAAGTGCATTAAAAAAACAACTCCCTCATCTGAACCAAATCAAGAGAGATATGACGTCAACGTGGAAAATCTACACCGCTACTTTTATCTCTGCAATATCCAAAATTAGAATCAGGTGCGCCAAACCAGATTAGAGCACTATTAGAGAGAAACTTGAGCAAAAAAGCTCACTAGTCCAGGCAGCCATTTCAAAGGCTTTTGTGGTCAGTCACTCCACAGTCTGAAATACCATCTACGAATACAGAACATTTCGAACCGCTGGCAATCTATCTAGGACAGGATGTCCTCTAGAAAGTCTTGTAAGATTTGCCTCAGCCAGTGTCAAAGTACAAAAGCCGCCCATCCAAAAGAGACTCTGCCCTACATGAAGAGTCAGGAAGGAAGAAGCCCCTGCTCTCGAGGAAGAGTACAGATCCATGAGTGCAGCAGAAGATCGTGTCAAGGTGAAGATCACGACTGTTGCTGCAATCTGCTCTCTATGGAAGAGACAAAAAATAAGGCTGCTTGGCCACACTGCCAGATGCCACATGCCGTGGAAACCTGCCTTTGACCAAAAGTATCTTCTGAAGAGAGCTGGAGGAAGCTATAGAGTTCAGGGTTGGATTTCTGAAACAAAGCAAGGCCAATCTGCCAACATACAGCCACACACAAATTCAGTTTCAGAGGTTTGTGGTGCCATCTACTAGGGCTGTGCGATATGGACAAAAAAAAAAAAAAAAAAAACTATTGCGATTTCTTTGATCAATTTTGCGATTTTGATTTTAATCACGATTTTGACACACACAGACATGCTATACAGTTATAAATGCATTCAGTGTGAATTTGAAATGTATTTCCAAAGAAAACCAATTAGAGCTTTATCAAAAAGCTGTATGTCTCTAAAACAGACATAAGGCAAAATAATTACTAAGTAAAGGTGTAACAAAATGTCTCCAGAACAGACACATGCAAAAAAAAAAAAATTAAATAAAAAATATCCCGTGTCCAGGGATTTTTTATTATTTTTTTGCCATGCATTGGTCATGCAGCTCTTTGTGGCGCTGCCTCAGTTTTTGAAATAGATTTGTTACGCCAGGTTCATACTCCATCTGCAATGCGTATACAGTATGTGCAGGGGCGTCACTAGACCCCTTTTACTGGGGCACGTGCCCCAGTATAAATCTGCTGTGCCCCAGTATAAATCTCAAGTTTAAGTTTTGACAATTTACTTTATTTGTCAGTGTATTCATTTACATTTAGAATCGCGGCAAAAAACTGGTCTATATGCAACGCAGTAACCTAATTCACGCTTGTAAAAGCACGCACTTTAACCGAAAACACAAACTCGTGCCGTCCTTTTGCGCAGAAATCCATGTCCGCGCATCTGTGTTTCCTTGCAACTACTGCAGCAGGCAGCTGTGCACTGTGACGACACGCGAATGAGGTAGGCTATGAAAACATAACCAAACTAAAGTAAGTCTCTAAATAATATCGATGATCGATCATCTTATATTGACTCGATCATTATTGGCTCCTGTAGATGGACATCAGATTTTTTTTTTGTGTGCGAAGCAGGGAAAGGGAAGCAGAAAGGAGATGATGAGTTTGAGGGGGGTAAGACTTGATAAACAAACTACTGTACATCCCCAGCTAGACAGGTCTCAGACAATAGAGGAAAAAAAGGAAAACCTGTCAAGTCTGTAGAATTGCATTGTTGCTAAGAAAAACATTTATGTGTTCTGTACTTTCAGATATGAAATTAATATTTAATTCACTAGCTCTAGTTTAGGACATTAAGTTGGCAGTAAGTAACTATGGCTGAGATAACTATGTATATGCTATTACAGGCAGTACAGTTTAATGCTCAAAAATTGAACCAACCTTGTTTGAACTTGACTGGGAAACCGGGGAATACTTACTTATTTTTTTATTTTTTTCTAGATTAAATATTCTCTTTATTTTAGTTGCAGCCATAAAGTAAATTGTTTCTTGAAATATTGTAATTGTAAATTCTTGAAAAGATGTAATTATTCATTGTTACCATTGTGTAATGTAGAAGAATGCAGATGTGCAAGAAAAAATTCTCTCTGCTTTTATTAATTCCATACAGTGTATGCCATTTATGCCTTAAACAATGTAAATGTTCATGTTAAGTATGTTAAAGATACTTAAATACATACATGTTTACCTCCCTCAGTATTGTTGCACTGTAGGATTTGTGGTTTAATCAACGGAAGTTTGTACAGTGCATTGTGTTGCACACAGCAGGCTTTCAAGAAAAAAGTGATAGAAAAAGTAATGGGGGCCTGTGCCCCAGTAGAGCTTTAGGTCTAGCAACGCCACTGAGTATCTGTATGTGGTGAAGAATTAGCACAGACTCATTTTGCTTTCGGACAGGATGCATTTGCAGTCTGCTCCTGATCCGTGGCTGTTTACCACAAACACAACATTTATCCATTATTTTGATTTCAAATCCAAATGTTGTTACTGAAAATGCTTTTTCAGCATTGTGATTCTCTTTTACCAAAGTACAGTAATACAATCTTTCATAGACATATTCACATTTAAACTCAATAAATATAACTTTGTTTTCCTACCTCCACGAGTGCCATATTGCCTTGTTTATCTAAAAGTGCACTTTTCCTTGTTTTAAATCTAGCCAAAAAGCCATGTGTTGACTGTGAAACAGTAGACTTTAATTATATGTATTTATGGTGTAATTACATTTCCGTGTCAATCCATGTTCATTTTTACCGCGAACAATGCACTGTCACTTTAATTCAGCGTGTGCAGCACAGCAAAAATAGACTCCATGCGGAAACGATCGCTTCACTGCATGACTGCTGCAGACGCACCGCTCCTGAAGCGCACTGCCAGACCGCAACAGCATGCAGTGTGAACACTCTTATCCGTTAACATGGACGCGGAAAAAATATGGACCGCATACGTACCACAGACGGAGTATGTGTGAACCTGGCGTTACGTCTGTATGCCGGTCTGTTCTGTTCTCGCGCTCCATTTAGGCGCGCTGCATTCTGATTGAATTGGATAGCATACTGCGGGAGGTCAGGGGCGCAGGAAGAATCGTGCTATAAAGCAATTTAGAAATTGAGCATGCTCAAATTGTGATTTTATGACGATTTCAATTAATCGCACAGCCCTACCATCTACACTATACACAACGTTAAAGGAGAAGTATGCAGTTTCTGAGCTACTAGTGTCAACGCAGAGTTACAAAAAATAAAACATATTTTCAAACAACCTTTGCAAACGACAGTCACACTAGACTGTGCATACAAGAAATTTCTACAGACACTATGGAAGACATTCTTTAAATGAAACGCATGAAATTTGCACTGTTTGTCCTCAATGCGACAACTCACACTGCAGCCAATGAAATTTCACCTGTTCCATTTAAATACTTTTGGCCCAATCAGCCTTCCATAACACTGCAAGTCATGATATGACGTCACACTCTCCAGTGCGTTTTTAAAATAATTCTACATACAAAACATCCAAAATATAAAAATATGTAATCTACTTTACTGCAACACTCCAATCCTACACATTTAAAGTTTGTGTTCTTTAATTCAGCTAAGAGGCCATGCTGATCTTCAATTGGTCACACATCTTCATGCGATATACGAATTGGCGGGGCAGACTTCACCGAAATTGTACTCTGGAATGCAGTGAAATTCACATTAGCTTGAGTTTCTATCTCCCGCATTCGCATGGGTATGAACTGAAGTTAATGATACAAAAGTGTAGTGTGATCAGCCCTTTACACTCATCACACACCTACAATTATCTTAATCCTCGCAGTATCTTACTGTTTTATCAGGGCTATGAAACTAAAGAGCCAACATTTGTGGCAAAAACTTTTAGTCAAAGTCCCTTTCAAGGAAAGTCTGTTCACTTGGCTGCCATATTTTCAATGTCTCCAGGCCATTATTTCAGGCATCCAAGACCATTCCAATCTACTTAAATGGGGAAATACTGAATTCTCGAAACTGCTTATCACACCCACATTTAAATTTCAAAAATCATTTCAAATTTTAAATCAGCGAAAATCTGGCATGAACAGTCCCATCTTGTCCCATCATGAATTTCAGGCAGCTGGAGCTGCTAATGGCAGCTGCAGTGATGCAACGACTTTAGCAAGTGGCGATTGGCTATTTTTTTTTAGAAGGTGGCAAATATTCCACCATATCGTGTGGTGAGCTTTCTCTCATTCAAAAGTAATGTGCGTGCACCATCTTTGTATATCTAAAGTTTTTAGTTTCGCTTACCTACTGAGAATGAACTCCACAAGATCGGCGTCTCGACTGAAACTCAAACATTCCATCAAATTCTTCTGGTAAAAACAACACCAATGTTCACCTTTGTTTTTGTCTGTCAAATCTTCAAATTTAGGCCTGCACTTCTGTAACTGAATCTGAATTTCTTTTTCCATGTAACACTATTGATTGAGCTGGAAAGAGATTGACAGATCTGAGCGGACCACGCTAATGTTCTAATGTTGCCTGAGAGGCTCAATCTTTACACTTTAGGGGAGATACACTCTTAATAATAGTAGTCAATGAACAATAAACTGGGTTAAGAAAATGTTTTTGACATTAAAAATCTTCACCTTTAGGTCTGGAGTGTGAGAAACTAGAATCAGGCCGCTAGCCCATCTCTCTTAGCAGTTTAAGAGTAATGTGTGACGGTTCTGTGTTGGGCGGGATGGACGTGGTCCTCTGTTGAGGCCTTTAATGTGCCTCACGGCAGCAGGTGTGGGTCTGTTCGTGCTATGGCACTGAGGTAATAGGCACTGGACTGATGAATTATGGAACCTGCTCTCGGCTGGCATGCAGCACATTAAGCAGGCTGAGAAATTACAGACCTGCTCTCCCGGAAGCAGCCGGTTAAAAAATTAGAGCTTGGAAAGATATTTATTCATGGCACCTATAAGACAGATGATCCTCACAAACAAACGGTCTCTCCAGATAAATAAAACGATATGTTTGTTTAGAACCTGACCTAGTTTAATCAAAAGTAGATTGATCAATTCCACACCGTTTCCCACCGCTGGATCCTCAGGATCGTGTTTAGATTGAGGAAAGACAGGGGAATGTCCTAGGGCAGTAAAGCTTAACAGAGATTATTTACATTTGTTCTCAGAGCAAAGCCCAGGAAGGATTTTCTCAAGCCTGAGGAATAATAGACGTGGAAAGTACACCAATGTTTTCTTGTCTCAGCTCTGTTAACAACTACTCCAGAAGAAAACTAACAACTTTAGAGACTCTGGCATGGAGCAGTCTTTACGAGAAGATATACTGTAGCCTTTAAATAGATGAGCTTGACTAAAAGGGGACCAATCACGGGAAATAAAAGAGTTTGGTGTTCTGTGTCAACATACCCTCATTCACAACACTAGCTTCCTCTTCTGTCCACCCATATTGTTTATTAAAAACAGGCAGCAAAAATTTTTCATTCAGAAATCGTTACACTACTGACGTCACAACCAAGAACATATGACCACATTTCCCTGCTTATACAAATTAAGAAAAGATGTTCTGGGGTGAGCAGGGTGTAAGTGCAATGCTGTACTTTTATTAATCAACACTAAAGATGAAAACAAAGCAATATACCTACAAGTGGGGCCAAGGAACACTGGGGAAAAAAACATGTGGAAAACATCCACACACTACAACCATGGCAGGACAACAACCAACAATGAACACAAGAAATACTAGGCTTTAAACACACAGAGGACAAGGGCTAACAAGACACAGCTGGGATGAATCAACAACTATTCAGTAAAATATTACAAGCTTCAACATAAAAGTCCAGATGAGAGAACACAAGGAAAAAGTTTAACAATGCTATTAAATTACATGACAAAAAGGTAGAAAAGATAAGCAAACTTCAGTGCCATTTTCTTAATAACAATTTTAATAACTTTTCTTTTTTTTAAAAAGAACCTTTCACATTTAATTAGAATAAAACAGTAAAAATATAGAAAAGAAGCAAAAATGTCAAAGCAACTGTTTCAGACTGAAAAAGACCACAGCTATGAAGAATTAAAATAAATAAACAGAAAAATTTTAACCAATTTCTAGAGATATTTTATAAGAAGGCATGTTCTAATCCAGATTAAAATGTAAACATGCATTAAAAAAAAGTGTAAAACGTATAAAAATAATAATCATTATTTAAGTATTTGGTGGTTTGAAAAAGAAATAGTAAATACAAAAGTCTGAATGGCTATCTGAAAACATGTAAATGCTGTTTGATTTTCGTTCTTTTCCACAACAAGCAGGTGTCAGAAAACACAAATCTGCACAGCACTTTGGGAACCGGGCTATTTTTGCTTTTCTATAAGCGCCATCTACTGTTAATTACTGTCATCTACTGTTAATTACTGTCAGTTTGCTTTCTCAGCCCATACCACAGTGTGATGTTATAAATTTTTTACCACTTGATGGAAAAGAAGCTAATGTGTATTCTAAAAATCTAAACAATTCAGATAATTAAGTACCTATTATTCACAGCATTTTGAAGTGAACACACAATAACCAAACTATGCAGGTTCATTACCTCAATGTATCATATTATTATAGAATACGGTCACATTTCTGAAGTTTCGAAGATTTTCAATATAAATATTCTTTTGTATTCCACAGAAGAAAGAAAGTCATGCAGGTTTGGAACAACTTGTGTAGTTGTGTTTAGTGTTGTGAAATTCTGTTAAATATCTAACAGTGACTATCTTCTCAAATTATGCAAGAGTAACCGAAAAAACAAAAAAACAAAAAAACAATCAATGAAATTTATGGCAAAATGCAAGAACAGCTTTTCAATTATTTATTTTGGGATTACTTTGAACACTTTAAATATTGATGCTGTACTGGAATGCATGTTGGATATTCCACTAATAATATACAATACTTCTAAAACTTCGATTCGCTTTGGGCAGCTGCATTAAAAGGCAGCCATCAATCAAAAGAACAAGAGAGTCAGAAAAATCAGCCTGGCATTTAACAGCGGAGAGCTGCTGGCGACCGCTGCCGCGCTCTCTGCCTTCCTCCGCAAACGCCCCCCTCAGCAGCACCACTGAAGAATGACACAGTTAGACCCCGTGAGGCATGTTGGCTATTCTCAAATGAGGCATGCAAACCATCTCCCAGCGGAATAAGTCAGCGTGTCTTTGTGGGAAATCTGCAACCGAAGATCTGCAGTTTCACACTGCAATTCACCCCTAACACGGGCAGGAATTCTGGAGGCCGGAAATCACTTTACCCCACTAAATCAGAGTATAGAGCCTGAGCTGTGCAAAGATCTGCTCTGACAGATGAGATTTTGGCCTGTATAATCATCATTTTCCTCATTTCACTGAGATTGGGACAGCCACACAGCTGTTTCCAAACAACACCAGATGCGAATATAGCAGCTCCACACGTTCAAACACAATGCACTCATTATATTTGTACCACAAGTTCACTAGTATAACGGTGAGATTTGATAAATACAGCGTCAAACAATGCCCAGTGTCAAGAACCGTGTTAAACTGAATGCCTAATAAAACCTACAACAGATGTTACATTAAAACTCTGGAAAGAGGTGTGAAAAGTACTAGTATCAGAAGGAGTGAGAATCAACTTCGAGACAAAAGCTAAAGAGGTTGCAGGATTGACTGTAAATGTTCTGCTATATCAAGTACTTTTGGTTATCACTACATTAGAGACTGAATTACAGTTATCTGCTATATCTAAATACTCTGATGGTAAATCATTTCAGATGCCTTCTGTTCAGACATTGAAAAACAGTCCTCTCATATCAGCAGCAAAAGACATTGATTCCCTGATGACTGCTGCAGGCTGCTGATTATTGACTGACAAATCTGAAACAGGAGATGTAGGTGGCATATCAAACAGCTCATAAATTGACAGGTCAAGATCAGTAAGCAATGTCTAAAGCATGGATTCCCAGACTTTGAATTCATACAGCTGAAGCATGTTGCAAATAACATATTTACTTAGCAAGAAGCAAGCAGTCAATTCTCAATATGGGCTCTGCAGCACAATATAAAGTAGAAAAAACTATTACAATCTACAAAGTATTGTATTCACATTTGACAGATGACAGATAGATAGATAGATAGATAGATAGATAGATAGATAGATAGATAGATGCTCAGACAGAGAGTTTCTGTAAATAGATATGACTGGTATGTTGGGGAAAAATGTAAATGTGTCTTTAAATCACAGACATAAAAGAGTCTGAGCTCAGGTGGAGTCTGTTCCAATTAGCTGTCTTTCCTGATGATTTTGATCATAATATGAGCTCCCCATGAATCCCGCGGAGCTGCACAATAATGTATCACACAGCAGACCCACATTCCCTGCCTAAGGAGAGTGGAAATATAGAGCGGCATAAAAATATGCTACAGTTAAGGCCTGTGGACCCCCCCAAAGAGCAACAACAACATATCTCTTTGATGAATTCATAGCAGAAGTCTTATTTATACAGATGAATGAAGAGTCAAGAGCTGCTACACTTGACTCAGCCCACAGGTCCCCACGAGTTGAGATCTGCTCAACAGCAGAAGCTGAGAAACCTGCTCTGGAGAGCAGAAAGAGGGAAAAATGCTAAATAATAAACTCAGAATAACAGTGGATATGGAGGAAGATGTTTACAAAGACACAGGAGTCTCTTTTAAAGCGAGCTGTGTGCATACTACATTCCTGTGAATGGAGAGTCAACAGAAGTGGGGGAGGTTTCATGCTGTTCTTAAATCTACTGTAACACAATACGACGACATCGCCAGGATTGGCGAAACACCTTCTTATGACTTACAAGAGCCCATCCATCTCGGAATACCATCATCATCTCCAATGTCGCAATACAAAACCGTGTAGCGCAAAATGTGCCATGTGCCGACACTGTCCGCGGCATGAGAGGACTGAAGCTGCTATTCCTCCGCTCGAGAACAGCAGGTCAGAGATTCTGAATAATTAATCACAGTGAAGTGCAAGCCAGACCGAAGCCAAGTAAAAACACACAGTACAGTGTGCTCGTCTAGTATACACTGTAGACACAAGGGCTGAGTGATATACTGAATATTCACTAGGGGTGTGTGATACTGACAAAAATGATATATCAATTTTTTTTCAGTTTTTTTTCAGGGGAATTTGTAGATTTTGCTGAGTGCCTTTTTGTGCTGGTTCCTCAGCTAGTTCAGGCCTATTGTGGACAGCTGACTCACAACGCTGTGGTTGGTTAGTTCACACATCATAGGACATTATAGACATTATAGGGTTGTTATCAGTCAAATGAAACAAAAGCCATTTTTGCACTGCAGATGTGGCAAAAAAGTGGCATCTGAAGTGGCCTTTAGATTTATAACTGATTTATGCAGATTAGAGTAGATATAAATGCATTTATTAAAAATAACATTTTGAATAATAAAATAGGAAATTATTTGAAAAAATTTATTTTTTATTTTTTTTTTAAATATGAAACTAAAACTGCCGGTCTTATTGAGCAAGTCATTGAATCATTCACTCATTTTTTTTTTTTTTTTTAACATTTGATTCATTCAGTAAGGAAGCAAGTAACTTATCTTTATAAAATAGTTATTGAAAGACTCACTCAGATGATTTACTCAGAAACACAGTTCTGCTCCAGCTTTGTTTGAAACTATTTTCTTATTTTGGATTAACATACTTGATAATGCCAACTCACACACTGTTACAACAACAGTTACGATTTTGTAGAAAATAAATAATGCACACCCCTAATATTCACAACACTTTTGCAATAAATCTTGAAGACTGAGACTGAACAACAATATGCATAATAACAAAATTTGTGTTCACAGAAATATGTGTGTGGCATTTGTCTACAAATAGATTATTTTATGAAAAAATAAAAAATAAAAATAAAATAAAAAGAAGAAGAATGTAGGTAAATATTCCTGACTTGTATCATTATGTTTACTATTTAAAAATATTCAAATAATAAAAAAGGCTAACTAGTGTCAATTGCTGTTTGGTTGAGATTATTGTTAAAAAAGATTATTTTTTTTTTAATTTACAGGAAAAAAAAATTACAAAGACAAATATTGAAGGTAGAATTTCTTTAGGTATAATTAAACAATCCTTGCAGTTGCTCAACAAAAGTTTGCGCTCTGTATTTTAAAAGAGACACACTTCATCTCTCTGTAGATTATAGCATCAGATGTGCGTAATAGAGGCGGGACTGATTAGCCGGTTGGCTGAATGGACTACTCAGTGTCATATTCATAACCGTATGACTCCATACAACTTGCTGAGGCGGCAAAGTACAGGAACGGAATGGAGTTTGTGGCGAGTTTTAGTTTGGGAGACTGTTAGGATGTTGGAGGCAACAGCTGCTCCCTCTGTGTGATTAATGAGGTACGACTCGAGGCAGACAGTACTGCCTCTTCCCTGCGCCTCCAATCAAAACACAGCCTGAGCGTCCCGACTGAACAGAGGGGGTCATAACAACATCGTGCAGGCCCAGTTCTGCCCGCAGCATGGTGGAAAGGACGGGTCAGCAGAAAGCTCAGATCAAAGGCTGCGTGCTTTATATTATTTCCCGCTAAGCAGTCTAAGGAATCAATGACAATCAAGGAAAGAGTACGGGACAAGGAAAGTGGAGAAATATCTATATGCAGTAGTGACCCGCTGTGATGCCCTGATTCAAGGCCTTCATCTGTATTCTTCCAGTCTCTGCCAAGCAGGAAGCAAGAGGAGGCAAAAAGGCTCCCAGAATTCCCTGCGGCGGGACTGATTAGAATAAAAGACCAACAGTACTGGTGGAATGAGCTCCTGGGAGCCAGGACACATTAACAGCGCTAAGAGCTGTTTCATTCCAGCTCATTGCATGGCTCACAGATCAAGGCTCCATAGTCTTTCTGACATAAAACTGCCATCAGCATTTCTCTCCTCCCAATGCCAGTCTATAAACCGCTAGGCAAACTCCATAATTTGCTCTCGGGCGATGATCTCACAAAATGGGAGCTCGAGATGTTCGCGTGGCGGCCACGTAAACAGCGCAAATGAAATTTGATAGGAAAATAGCGTAGGTGGCTAGAGCATCCCCACGGCCCACTTCATTTGAAACATGCGCCTATAGCGGGCTACACCCGCACATATATATCTGCGACTTTAAATGAGATGAAGGAGGTGATTTGCGAAACTCCACAGAGAATCGATGCTAAGAGCTGAGGAAAAAAAAGACACATGCCCTTATAAACTGTGTTTATACTGATAAATGCAGCCCATCATTTTGAATGATACTGAAGAAAGAACAAAAATGAGATGTTTGCTGCCTGTCGGATGACCCTCTTTTTTCATTTTTTTGTCAGCGTAATGAAAATCCATCCGTCTTGCAGTTGCATTTCATTCTAATCTCCCTGGAATTAAATCGACGCTTCAATGGCATTTTTGGACCGCTCACCTTTCGCGCGCGCTAATAAATGATGCGGTGCGAAAAAGAAATGAGTTCTGAAATGAGCGCTGTGGATGTGTAGGTTTAAGTGACTCATGCGCACCAGCTGAGATGTTCTGTGTCTCCATCCAGCTGGCAGAACACAGCCTCTGCTCCCAGCGTCACACAGCCGCTCCTTCGCATTGTGCTGCCGACTAACCAGTGAGATGAAAAAGCCCTGAAACTAATTGGCCACTCTGACGGCACTGTGGGAATGTGTTTGAAGTTTTCACACTGGTACTTTCACACTCTTGCTGACTCAGTGGAGCGCTCTGCTTCTGGCCCACAGGATGCATCAGCCTCAGTCTCTGGTTAATACTGCTGCACAGGGAGGCAGAGCAGCAAACATACATAGATCTTTTGCAGTCTGGTCCACACTGCAGCTTATTTTACCCAAAAACAGGTCATTTAGCATGTAATACAACCAGTCCATCGTTCTATTTTTATATGATGATTATAGGGCGAGTACAGCTGAAATCTGACAGCAAAATAACAGAGCGGTGTGAAAAAGTGTTAGCTGATTCAAGTAATGACACTGCAGTTTCCATGGCAGTACAGGCCAGTGTTGTTAACAAAAACTAAAACTATTAAAAACATTTTTGTTAACTGACATTAAGAAATCAGATAAAATATAAAAAAAAACAAACAAAAAAAACAAACAAAAACAAATTGCACTTGAAAAGAAAATTAGAAACGTTGTGCTGGCAACTAAATACAATATGTTTAACTAAAACTGCAAAAATAAATAAATAAATAAATAAATAAAGCTAAGTAGAAATATTAAAGCTAATAACAATAAGAATAATGGCAAAAGCACTAGACATTTCTGAAATTAAAATAAAATTAAAACTGAACATTTAAAAATAAAAGGTAATTCAATTCATCAATAAATATTAGAGTAGTATAAAAAAAAATAATACTAAGCAGAAAATGACTGGGAAAATGTTCCGAATTTCCATCCATCTAAAACTAATAAGAACAGACTTTTCCACAGATATATCTCAGCAAAAGAGTGGAAGTCTGCCAGGAAAAAAGTATGTTACTAGCAAGTGTTTTCACGATATCCAACATTTCAGTAGACAGAAGTACTAGGCTACACTTCAGAGGAAGAGCTAGCTGCTGGATTTGTTTTTGAAGCAAGCATCTTTGAAATATATCCAAAAGCTATATTTGCACCAAAGATTATTACTTTTTTTTTTTGTAGTGCAGTATGTGATCAAACTTAAACATAAATAAAAAAAATATTAAATAAGTAAATAAATAAATAAAATTAAAAGCTTGAAATGCCATTTTACAGTATGTGAGTTACCTGACATGATGGGTTGTCCAGTCATGCTCATGGGGGCCATCCCGAGGTTGTTCATGGCAGTCGCCCAAGCATTAGGGTCTGACATGGGCATCGCTAAAGAGTTGGAGTCCATGGCGATATTTCTGAGCCCCTCTGAAAGAGAGAAAAACATCATCTGGGTTTATACCTAAAGGTGTTCACCTCTTCTAAAAGACGGAATACGTTGGAATATTCAAACCTGAGCAAAATTATAATTCCTGTCTGGAATTTGTGCCTATTTATGTGACCTGAGCTCTCAGAGATGAATATGTTACTCAAACCCATTTAGCTTACATTTATGACCAAAATTTGAAGTTGAAGTTGTTGATATACACTACCGTTCAATAGATTGGGAACAGTGAAATTGTCTGATGTTTTTATGCTCACCAAGGCTACATTTATTTTTTTATTTAAAACAGTAATATTCTGAAATATTAATACAATTTAAAATATTTACTGTTTTCTATTTGAATATAACTTAAAATGCAATTGATTGCTGTGATCAAAGCTGAATTTTCAGCATCATTACTCCAGTCTTCAGTGTCACATGATCCTTCAGAAACCATTCTATGCCGATTTGCTGCTCAATAAACATTTCTGATTTCTATCAATGTTGAAAACAGCTGAGCTGTCGAATAATTATGTGGAAAGGTATAATTGTTTTCAGGATTCTTTGATGAGTAGAATGTCCAAAAAGAACATAATTTATTTGAATCTTTTGTAACAATGTAAAAATATTTACTGTCACTTTTGATTAATGTGTCCTTGCTGAATAAAATTATTAATTTCCTGCTGACCCCAAACTTTTGAATGGTAGTGCAATAAGTAATGAAACAAGAATAGTTTAGAACAAGTAGTTTGATTCATTGTGCAATCTAAACACATTCGTGGTTAAAATCATTCATTTACTGATGAGTTTATATTTAAATGTGTTATACATGGGTTTTAAAAGTCTGAGCTGAGGACTGAAACTTAATGAAGTGTTTGAGTTGAGAGAGGAATGAGATCTGAAGTCTTCATCAGCTTAACACATAAAACATATTTTATTATGATAAATTGGGAGCTTCTTTGAGAACTAATTTATGTACTATTAACACAGCAGAGGTGCCAATGTGCTTTAGCACACCATCACTTCAGAGGAAACAGACTGCCGTTTCAACTGCTGCCAGAGGTCTGATAAACTTCAATATCGCCCACCGAAAGAATGAACGCTAGAAACAGAGCTCAGAGAGTTCCCATATCTGAGGTGTGACCGCTGTGTGCGAGAGAGCATATGCTTCCTGTGCGGAGCGGGTGGCAGTCACACGGAGGAGTTCATTTCTATTGAGAAAATGCCATTGTGTTTCGTGGTTGGTCAGGGAATTATTATACAGAGTTAATGAAAAACAGCATGGTAATTAGTTTTCAGGTTCTCCAGAGGGATATCAAAGGTGGTTTTGGGCAAAACATCTAAAAAAAAAGAAGCACATTTATGTAGAACAGAAAACAAAAAAATGACCTTCTCGACATGTGACTTCATGCTTCGTTTCCTTATTTAAAGATAAATCACCCCTCAAGGGTTTACGGGATCTTTTAACGTTTAAATAACATCACGTCGTGTCTAAATTAGCGTGATTATACGTCAATAACTCTGATTCTGCTCTCAGCTGTTCACGTACTCCCACTCTGAAATGATTAGTCTCTATGGCAACACTCATAGTGCCAACATGGATCCATGTGCGGCTTTGTTGTTGATAATTAATTTCTATTTATTCACCTCTATACTCCTTTGCAAAACACTGACAAATAAAGAAAGTGAACCAGGTAACACTGGCTATAACAAAATGATATTTCAAACAGAAATATGAAGCGGAAACCAGAATGACGTACAGAACTACTATTAAATGTTATTTTATTTTAACATTCGGAAGCTCATAATCATTCAGACATGACACGAGAGTGAATTCAAAGTCATATTCCACTAATACCATCCTGATTTTGGATTGAACAGATAGCAGAAATCAGAAGTGTGTCTGGTTGATCTTCTGCAGGTTCTCAGAGGATGTCGTCCACGGCTCATCTCTCAGATGTCTTCCTCTCAGTCATCCAAACAGACGGCGGAGGTCCGAGGATCCAAGTGAAAGCAGTTGTTTAATCATTTGTATCAGCAGCAGTGGTGTGAGCGGATTGGAGCGACAGGCAATTTCCCTCCCGCTGAAAGCAGTCTGTAATCACGCCGTTCTAAATCCTCGCCGGATTTTCCATTTTCCGCTCCTCAATCACTTCCCATTCATTGGTTAAAGAAACTTTACTCCAAAACTAAATATCTTTCAAAAGTTTGGGGTCTTTGTGTTTTTGAAAGAAGTGTCCTTAACACTTTAGATTAGGAAACATATATTTATTATTAACTAAGGGTTTTCCCGCAATAAACTCCTACTTTACTGTTTATTGATAGTAAGTAAAGTAGTTGTTGTGTTAGTTAAACATTTAGGTATTAGGGTTCTAGAATATGGTCATGCATTATGTGCTTTATAAGAATTAATTAACAGCCAACATGCCAGTAATATAGGCTAATAACCAACTAGTTTAAGTGAATAGTTTTCCCTAATCTAAAGTGTTACAGAAGTCTTTTATGTTCACCAAGGCTGCATTTATTTGATCAAAAATCAAATATACAATAAAAACAATTAATATTGTTAAATATTACTACATTTTTAATAATGATTTTAAATAATATATTTTAGATAATTTTAAATATTATAATAAATTTTATAATAAAATTTGATACTCCATAAACTTTTTTTTTTTAAAATTAATTAATCTAAACCCGTGCTGTGTTGCTGTTACTGCAAACTGAGAATTTTTTTTCATTTTTTTTTTTTTTAGGACTTTTTGACAAATAAAAGGTTCAAAAGTATTTACTGTAATTGAAATAAAAATATTTCGTAACATTGTAAGTGTCTTTACTGTCATTTCTTGAACAAATAAAATCCATCCGTGCTGAATAAGTATTAATGAAAAAACAAATCCTACTGACTTTTGATTTATACATTTATATGAGTGAGTTTTAATCATCACATTTCCATCTCTCTTTCATTTTGATGGCTAACAGTCCATTAACACGTTTTAATACATGGTGAAATCACGCTGACATGGAATTGTATTCTGGCCCGTTAAAATGCATGTAATGTTCATGACGGAGTGAGAGAACATCGTGAGACTTTCAGAAACACTGGTTCTGCTCAAGGCAAAAATCACACAACTGTTCTCTCTGCTCCATTTCCAGTCCTCAGCACTCACACACTCTGATCAGAAGGCTAGATGAACATTACAAAAGCCTTATCCAGTACAAACACACTGCCATCAAAGCATCGCGCTGTGAAAGTGTTTAAGAGTACTACGGATAATGCAGCACTGCAGAAGAGAGAAACTGAAGCCCATACTTCACTTTCTGATGAAAGGACGTAAATCTTGTATACAAGCGGAGGATATGAAGTTTGTTTGGTCAGGAACTGGAACCAATTAAAAGCTCTTTCATTGGCAGGCAAAAAATGCTTTTTTAAGATTGCTTCAAAGATTACTCAGTAACAGCACAGGATGTTTGCTGGACCAACCGCCGCCTCTGCCAAGCCTGAAGAGGCCATTTGTCTTGCCAGGACAGAGAGGCGAACCAAACTGATGACGGAGCGAAATCAAAGAGTAAAACCACCAGAACAATCTCATGACTTCATACAAAGTTTATATGTGTATATACATATGTATACATATATGAAATAGCACACAACCAAGAAATCTTTCATTTGGCCATACTGTATATAATAGGAACGGTTGAGGATTGGTTGACGACAATTATTGACATTGACTAGTTCATCTAGATTTTTTAAATCTACTAGTTGTTTAGACAACAATCTAGTTGATTTTGAAAACATGTAGTAATGAACATGCCAAAATTCTAAGCCTAAATGCAAACAATGTTATTAAAGGTAAATAAAACCAAATTCATATAAAACTGTTGTTACTTGAAATAAATGTTAACTGAAATAAAATAAATATTAAAAACTGAAACTTATTTTATTTCAGCTAGTTTACCAAGGCAACATTTCACATTTTCATTTATTTTAACTTGATGTACTAAAATATCAAAAACTAATACTAGAAAAAATATTTAAAAACAACAAAGACTAATAAAAATGACAAAAACCCACAGCAAAATTACTAAAACTTTACTAAAATTAATTTCAATATTTTCAATAATTAAAATCCAATTTAAAATATTACAAAATATAATATCTCACTGATATGAAAATACTACTGTTGCACTTTAGAATGATTGAGATAGTTTTTATTAATATTATGAATTAGATTTTAATTCCTGAAAATACTGACTTTAATTTTAGTACTACAGTATTTTATTACTGTCCATTTCAAGAGGGGCTTATGTACTCACTGTAGTTAGTAGATTGTGCTGACCTAACAAACCCACTTTGGGAGGAAGTGACTTCCCAGGGGACAGTTTCATCTCTTTAGGTTTAAACGTCCTTTGGGACTCTAAGTCACCTTTCTAAAACTTCAGAGAGAGAGAGAGCAATTAGAAAAAAAGGCTGTTTGAAAGTCACCGGGGATGGATGGGGAAAGTGTCCCCCACAGGCCTGTTTTTCTTCATCTACGGCTCTCTTTCTGTCACACACACACACACACACACACACACCTCTGCCACTGCGTGGTCACAAAACTTTCTCAATAAAGCTGTCTATGGCTCACTGCCCAAATCTCCCTCAGAAGGCCAAGAAAAACTCAGAGAAATGTATTTTACGATCTACAAGGTCTTAACAGCTAGACAGACAATTACTTGCTCTTCAGCATCTAGGACAACTTTAGCAGGAAGTTGAGGGCCGTGAAGAGTTGCATGGAAGATTCACACACACACACACACACACACACACACACACAAAACAATCATATCTATTATTACTAACCCTGATAATTTTGGTTTCCTTAGATACTTCACCTGTAAATGAAAATTCTGTCATCATTTACTCACCCTCAAGTTGGTTATGAAAAAAAGGAAAAAAAAAAAAAAACCTCTGTGTATTTCCATACAATAAAGCAACTGCATGTGCAAATACAGTTCAAAATTCTTCAAGATATATTTTGTGTTCCGCAAAATGACATTTAGCATGATATTTTGATTTGTTCTACACTGCATAATTTAGCACAAAGCAATTGCTAAACTGCCAAGTATTGTGTTTACCAAACACAATCGAATAAATATGTTCTAAAATACAACTTTGCATCTTTCTCATTCAAAAGCCACATGTAGATTACTTTCTCACTTCATAAGCAAGACTGAACCCTCTCTGGGAGATCTTTTGAGCTGGAGACGGCAGGCAAGCATTAGAATTAAGTCTTTGGGGATGCACCACAATTGCAAACCTCATTATGTCAAACCATCACGATTTCAATCAGCCGTTCGGATCACCTTGAAAAGACAAGTTAAGCCAGCTAACAACAAAAGATTGTTGCTTTAAACTCAAGTGTCAAACGCCAAGCAGAAAACACCTCCATCTGATCCCACAGATCACTTCTACAGGGTTCAGACCGTGCAGGTCCTTGAGGAGATCTCTCTGAAACACTAGATATCAGGTGTTACAGCTTTGCACATCAAACATGCTGAGAGCCCTCCTGCTGAGACGATATGATGCCTATCAAGCGATAAGCATTATTTTTTCACAGAATAAACACTTGTATGAGAGCCTTATTGAATGCAATCTTCATTCATACACCTATGGATTGCCCATGTCTTAATGAAGGTAGGAGGAAGTACGATCACTTGAGTAATTACACTTTCAACACTTTCGATTTTCCTATTGAACGTGAATGAAACATCTGAGGTTTTCATCTGATTTAAGTGATCTGTAATACAGCACTTGTGCTGTGTTTATGGTCGCAAATCAGTCTCGACATAATTATCAGTCAATCGGTCAGAGTCCAGTTGAGTTAAAACACATAAAATACAGTACTTCTGCTGTGTTTATCACTCTATACTATAAATTCACTGATATTCAAAAGTTTGGGGCCAGGAAGATTTTTGTTTTATTTAATTTTATTTGGACAGAAAATGAATACTTTTATTTAGCAAGGATACATGACATTAATGAAAAGTCACAGAAAAAGCTTTTAAATTATTACATAAAAAATCTATTTCAAATAAAAGCTTTTCTTTTGAACTTTCTATTCATCAAAGAATCCTGAAAAAAAATGCATCATGGTTTCCACAAAAATACTAAGCAGCACAACTGTTTTTTTTTTTGTTTTGTTTTGTTTTTGTTTTTTTACATTGATAATAACAGATAGAAAAAAAGGGAAATGATGCTGAAAATTCAGCTTTGCATCACAGCAATAAATTACTTTTTAACATATATTCACACAGAAAACAGCTATTTTAAATTGTAATATTTCACAAAATTACTATTTTTAATTTGTTTTTGATCAAATAAATGCAGTTCTGGTAAGCACAAGAGACTTAATATATATGGAGAAAAAATATTCTTAGCAGGTTAATTAATTCTAGGTAGGTTAACATGTCCCAGACCAAATCTTCTAACAAAGAGATAGCACCTAATGAATTAATAATAAAGTAGTAAAATAACATTTTATTGAAAAATGTGTCCTTAATATTTTATTTTTTTTTTATTATGCAGTAACTGTTTTATCAAATTTAAAAGGCACTCAAGGCCTTACTATTCTGTTAAATAAAGTCACGGATAAAAGGGTTGCAGGCACTCTGCTGCATGTCAACTCAACTGTGCCCTTCAGCTGTGACTATATTCACAAAACAGCACAGCCTCAGCTTCAAAAACACACATACTGACGGCTGAGTCACCAGCTGTCTTAAGTTAGTAAATGAGATATAACTGAATTCCTATTTACAATTTCAGGCCTTGAATGGAGTTTAAGAGCAAACCAGGAACGAGAGAAACATCGCACAGTGAGGATGTTTTTCTTTCCATCCGAGTATCGTTTTACACTGGCAAAAGTGAGTCTGTTAAGTTGAAACAGACATTGTTGAAACTTGGCTGGCTTTCTCTGGCTCCTGTGGAAGCTGCTTTGGCAGTTTCTGCCGTTAAGAGAGGCTTGTTATAATGTGGCCAGCATTACCGGAGAGGTGGATTCAAATTAACTCCTGTTGCGGGTCAAACGCCCCAGTCCCGTTCCAGCCAGACGCTCACAAACATGACAGCAACAAGGTCTTTCTAACAATGCGACACGCGCTGTGATCCCACGTCTGTGTGTTTACACAAATTATTTATTTTCTCTGTCTCCCTTCTGGCTGGATTAAGGGAATAATTAGTTTTGGGTTCCAGCTCAGTGGCGGTGACATTTCCCTCGCCGCTGCACATTCATCCCCCAAATGTACGATTGAGGATGTGCACATCAGGGCTTTGGGCTCTGGAAGGGATGTTCGTGGAAACGGGGTCTGACAGCACTGCTGGAGCAGCACCTCTGAGCTCTAAGACCTGAGGAGTTTAATAGAGAGCAGCCATCAATAAGGACACATCATTACCAGAGATTTCAATTCGCTCACGAGAGACGCGCTCAGGCGTGCAGACCACCGAGTTACAACATCTACAGTCAAGACTGCTGAGAAATCTATTATTCATGCCTGGAAAAGCAAGCCATGATATACGGAAGCCTTAAAAAGACGTGCATTGTCATGTGATCTCGACAAAATACAAGTGGTTTTCTTTTGGTCTGGAGGTAACAAAAGCCATTTCAGTTCTATGCGGCTGCATCACGGTTGATCAGGGATTCAGTGAAGTTGAAACAGCTCTACTGTACGTCTGTCAGTGATTGAGCACTTCCACATCAGTGTTTTCAGACACTCCAGAAAGAGGTTGCAGCTGGACTGTAGTAGAGACTACAGTGACTCAGAACATTCGGTCAAATGTATTATCGGCCAATATAGAAGATGGTGACGTCTGCATGGATACAAATGTATGTTTGACAGACGCAGATTAAATAATTAGCAGCGCAACAGAGAAACAGAGAGTAACAGTTTCAGACTATTAGAAAATTAAGTCAAGAAAACAATACAGAGAAATAAATAATACTGAATGGAATTATTAGCAAGTGAGAGACATGCAATTAAACTACAGTTCAAAATCTTGGTGCAAGTAAGCTAGTAACAAGTAAGAAATGGTAACAGAAATATCTGAAATATTATACAATTTAAATGACCTGTTTAAAATGTATTCTATGACAATATATTTTAACATATAATTTATTCCTGTGATCAAAGCTGAATTTTTTTTGTGCCGCTTCACATTTTTTTTTTGTACAGTTGTGCTGCTTCACATTTTTGCTGAAACCATGAGACATTTTTATTTAAATGCATTAGTAGAGACTCCAAGACCTGAAAAGGGTGTGTCAGACAAAGGAGAGATGCAAAATGTGCAGTGTTGGGGGGTCTCCAGGAATGTGGTTGGGAACCACTGCTCTAGGCTATTATTCATATTCAAGTGTCTATGTGGAAAAGAATGCGCATGCATGACAGGGAGGTGCCCGCGCGATCACTTGCATTTTTTCCTGATAATGAAACAACTTAAAATAATAATTAAAAAAAGAAAATAAACAACTTAAAATTGGGGCGTCTCACACACATGAGAAATATTTCTAAGGAAAGTCTACTTTTAAACGAACCAAATCAAAATGAAATCAAATACTCTCTGATTACGTAATCTGTGAATGCATTTCTCTCTAAAGGAGCGTCCAGTGGAGATTTCATGAATTTCATCTTTGCCTATTGATTTAATATAAATGTCCGATTAGTTAAATAATGGCTTAAATGAACGACTATAGTTAACTAGAAAAATCTTTATTGGGGGGCAGCCCTATTAAACACCCTCTAAACGTCTCCGTTAAAGTTTTTAAAGCATTTTATATGCGTTTCCATAGTCGGATAAATTCCGCTTTCAGAACAGTCACGTCCATAACATTGATTTTTCCTATGACACACAAAAATGGAAACTTAAACAAAATTGATATTTTAGGTTTTATGAATGGCCAACCCTTCTCCATTCTGCAGATATGGTTGCTTCTGGTTTGTGCATTGTAATTCGCAGAAAGTCTACAAAATATGTTGTCTCCCAGAAACTCGTGTCTTTTTTTGTCCGTAACGCATGTGTATTTCCCTCATTTAAAATATAGAACAGGTTTATAGACTGAAACTTTTCTGATATCTGGATTCTATTTTAAGGGGTTTAGAAAAATATAAAGAGATGGTTCAATATATTGGTAAAGAATACAATTTATAAGAATTTATATTTCAGGTTTTGACTGCAAATATCACGTCCATAACGCTGGAATTGCCCTAATATATTCAGAAATATGAACACAACCCTTTTTGAGGATTATTGGGTCACACTATATCATCATAAAATACTACACCATCATAAAATAAGGAGTAATGCTGTTATTGACAGCCTTCCAAAATGTAGCGGTGCACTAAATAAGCTCAAATGACTATAGATAGATAAGATCATTTCAAAAAGGCCTACAGTTTGCTAATGAATTATTCTGAATTACTGGAAGATTAAATTATCATTACATTTATTGCACACTGTTTTTAAACACTGATCTTGCTGATGCTGTTATTTTAGTGTGCTTAACAACACCATCAGTACTTGGCTTTACACATGAAATCATAAAACTAGTGAAGAAACTTGATGAACTCATGCACACACTAACGTGTATTACATTAATATCCATGGCATGCAGCTCTGAACCGCAGGGATCCTGAGAGACTGCGATGTGCCAGAACAAACCCTCGGTCTGACACGGCGAGAATGACATGAAAGTAGCAGCACTTCAGCTAATGCTCAAACACAAGGGTCAGCCATCACGATAAGCTGCTCTGAATTTCATATCAGCAGCTCAAACACAGGCTCGACATTGTCTCGCGCTCACTCTGGCAGTCAGGTCCCGCCACTGATTCCCATTGTGCATCGTTCACACTGTAAGAACGCAGACGACCAGCAAAAGTCATTTAAGCGATCTGACTTCATGGAAATCTCTAAGCTCAGTAAAAGCTCACATATATATTCATACTGCCTTAAAACCACATTTAAAGCCATATAAATGGTTTAACAGTGGGTCTGGCTCTGCATGGCTGGACAGCGGTTAAAATCTTAAGATCTGCAGATGAGCCAATCAGAGCTCAGCACTGCTGGAGGGCAGAACGATTGCTTGATTTATAATGACTTCAAATCCTTCTGCATGAATTATGTAATTACAGGTACAGCAGAGCTCATCTCTATCTTTGAAGTAATAGTCCATGCTGCCTAAAGACCATATCCGTGTGAGATTGAAGCTCGTTTGACTAAATTAACAGTGTGTCGTTTCCTTTAACAGGCCAGTGTTTGATCTGGAATTGTTACGGACTGAAACAACCTCTTTACTCGTCCCAACGCCCACACAAAGGGTTCAGAAAGAGATAAGTTCTTTCAACCTGAACAGAGTTCTAGGACAAGAGCTAATTAAAAAGTGACTTTAATTTCTTTGTGAAGTTTGTTGCAAAGAAAAAAAAAAGAAGCTACTTATTGAGTCAATGTTAAAAGTGCTGTACAGAAAATGACTTGTTCAGATGCATATTAAAAGTTAAGGCTACAGGTTCAGCGAGGCCCATAGACACTGTGTTACAAGAGTGAAATGGAAAGGCTACACTGTATATATCTTAAAAATAAATAAATAAAAAAAAGGTAAATGATGGTAAAATACCTATTGTAAATTCCTACTGTTAACCTTTTTTTTTTTTTTTTTTTTTTTAAAGACAAAAGTGAAGAATGGTTCCATGTCATGTGACACGTGCATATTGTACATGTGTTTATCCATGTACTATTTAATGGAAATACACGACTGCATACTGATGACTCTATTAGTGCCATACTTCAGTCCAACTCGCTCAGGAAAAGCTGTGAGAAATTAATATGAATAAAAACGCAACAAAATACAATCCATGTACCTTCTTCTCTGAGATGAATTTATATGTCGAGCTCGTAGCAACAAGTTATCGTATTCACATCTGTCAAATGTCATTATGAGACATTCAGGAGGAGATATTCAACTCAGTGAATAAAGTAAAAGTTATTAATCTTGATTTCTCAAAACAGTGCACTTGAGTCTCATGAACATGCAGCTTTGCACAGAAATCAACAGCCAATGTCAGGATTATCATTAAATATTCTGTCATATAACCCTAGATCAGTTTGAATATATCGCATGTTTTGAAAGGGAGCATTCTGAATACTTTTGCATTATTTTTTTTTAAACCTGACGCTGGTTGCTATCCACTGGTATTATATGGACGAGGCGCACAAGAAAAAAAAAAAAAAAAAAAAAAAAAAAAAAAAAAACCTTTGTGGTCCTTAGAAAAGACATTTTTTGGGGAACTAAACCCTTTAAATACTGCAAAGTTAAAATATTGCTACTGCATTTTTAAAGTTCTGCCAACCATAGCTGCCGTTTTTTTTTACCACAAATTTCACTATTTATTTATTTATTTAACAGAAACTCATTCTTCCAAGCTTTGCGCTCAGTCGGTGGAGGCAAAGAGATTTAAAAGCTCTAGTCCATCTGCAGGGCTCAACATTAATGCTTGTCCGGAAAATTCATATATATAAAAAAGTAAATATTAGCATTTTATTTTTAAGTTTACTGTAAAATATTTGTATTTGTATTTAATACTCCCTTTTTATTTAAAAATATAATAGTATTATCACACTTTATTATTTTTATTATTTTATCTAAAAAGAAAAATCTAACTAAATAAACTAAATGTGACATGCTCACAAAATCTACTACATATACTCTATAAAAACTATACTATGTGTTGTATAACTACAATAAATAATTATATTTATAACTCAATTTCAATGTAGTTTTTTTCTCTCCGGGCAAGTAACTTTTATACTCGGACAAGTAAATGACAAATTTACTTGTCCGAAAGACAACCACATGAGAATGCTTAATGTCAAGTCCTGGTCTGATTTCTCAACTTGTTCCTGTGTTGCTTCTCTCTGGTCTCTCTGGGCTTTTTGAAAACTTGCTTCTTGCTTTCAGGCTTCGCTCTGAGTTGAATTGGTGTGGAGGTGGGGGGGGCTGTGTTAGAGGTGCTGGGGTTTACTGTTTTTTCCCTCCAGCTTGCCCAGAGGATGTGCCTTTGTTCCTGTTCAGAGATGTCTGACATATGCACACAGAGAAGGGCCACTGCCCTGACAAGAAATGCCGTTTGCAACCCATTTTAATGGGATGTGTTTCAGAGTAAACCAGAATATTCAATAGAAGGGGTAGGGTAGTAGGTTGGAGTATCGAAGAATGCATGAAAGCCTCTGGATCTGAATGCAGCAGGCACATCATGCATTTATTCTACAGTATATCTGTCTGCATTCAAAACCAATAACATATGTCACAGGCACATGCATGCAGATAAATGGGTTCATCTGTGGAGAAGAAAACATGGTTTTTCCTTTTCTGTGTTGAATCAGAACTGGCAGATGACGATGTTAACACTTCGTTAATGAACAAATGAGTGGGGCGGGTAATGAGTTAAGAGTTTACTGATAAACTGTCAAGCTGTTTGCTTACCCACTAGAGGTGCTCATCTTTCTGCAGTCTTTCCCCTATTAACTTTAATTAATCACAACAACTTAATTAACGGAGCTTAATTATTACAGAGGAGTAGGCTGAGCTGTTTGAAACTGAGTGCCTCCATGGAGAAACCTGAATTCTCAAATGCATTGCTTGCACTGAAAACGGATGCTGCTGGTGGTGATGATGATGATGATGATGCTTAGTCATTTTGTAAAGATCCTATTTAATACATTATCTGCATGTGTAAAAAGTAGGCTTACCACGGTATACTAGTTATATCAATTATAAAGGACAATATATTATGAATGAAACCTACTTGATAATAACAGTTCCTATTTTAATGTCCTAATAGTTAGAAAAGCCTTAAATAATGTAAAGTCGTGGTATGTGGCAAGTTTTTATTTCTCACATGTGCAGAGACACTTTTCATACACAAAAACAAGTTCAGTACGCAAGACATAGAACAAACAAAATGATACCTGCAAGTGACAATATCCTGCATTTGAAGAATAATATTGAGAATAATATCTATCACACATTTCACTTTTATTTCAGGTTATTTTAATTTTTAATTAAATAAAATAAAAATAAAATGCAATATTCAGAAACAAACTGCCTTGCATTATTGTTTATGCAACTGCATAGAGAAAATGAGATATTATGGCTAGTATGGAGTGCAATTTGTGCATTGAAAACGCCTTAGAAAGTTTTCATATCTGGCACAAAACCTTCCATAATATATTTCCAAAAAATAAACTGTCAGTAATTTCAACGTTTAAGACTCCAGAAAAGAACTCCCGTCAAGTGTATTCAACGAATCCCTCTAAAGAGTAAATACACTCATAGAAACCCTTAGAAATGAGAGATTTAATAACATGTTTGATCCTGCTGGCAGCTCAAATTGTTTAGCACTAGAGGGCACAGACTGCTTCCATGTCAGCCAACCGCGTTTCATTTCCTTTGTTCTGTGCTTGATGGATTTACCACAGCAATTTACGCCAGACGTCAACATTTTGCTGCATGTTAGTGGTGCAAGTGCTGATGATCATGCATATTTTTTTATTTGTATCAAGTATTTTACTGTTTGCACACTTTTTTTTTTTTTTTTTAATAAAAGGTGTGCTGTTTTGACAAGCTCTTACCATCTTCCTGAACGAACAGATTTTTAATTGTCTCTAAAGTAGGAAGACAGTATTTGCTTACACTGTTTGCATAAGTTTTAAATGCCTTTGCTCTGTACACAGAAAAATCTTCTCAAATAAAGCCTCAATTAATTTAAATGTTAGAGTCGGTGCAGGCGCCGTGAAACCTCATATGTATAAGAATCTCAGAGCAGACAGAACAAAATCTTATTCACATTCTCTGACAAAGGCCTTAAACTCTAGAGTGTCAAAGTAAAGGGCCATGAAATGAAGAAGAGACTGACAAGGAGAATGATGAGAGAAATAATAGAAAGCAGCAGCCGGAATATATGACTTAATGTATACCATATGAAGGGATTTAAAGAAACAAATTCTATCATTACGATAGTAATGTTCGTTCTTTGCAAGTGAATGCCAAAAATCTGTTCTGGCGCAGTGGTTCGCACACTCACTCTCTACTGAATATGTCTGATTAATAGACTAGTGACAGATCAATATATAAGCAAGGCTAATTAGTCTGCCAATATTTGGCTATTATGACATTATTTTCATCAATCAATAACCATGCCTAATTGTGTGATTATCAAAAGTCTTACCTTCATAACAAAATGAAATATGTATGTCATACATCTGTCATCTATTTGCTGATCTCTAACAACATTGTAACAACATTGACTATTAAAAATAATAAAATAAAAAGACACTGTATTATGTAAGCACTAAAATAATCCTGGTTCTGACATTGACACAAAGAGCAGATAACAGACAGGAGAAATTTACTGAATGTAAGTAGGGTTCAAAAATATTTATTCTTCAGTATTACAGGTGTTTGTTTCAGTCTTCAGATAAATACATAAATAAGTGCCAATAAGTTTTTACTTTGCAATAACAGCTGGAGTACTACAACTGAACCATCTGAATGATTTTCAGACCCAGTGGATTCCAATGGGGGCACGTCTGTCTAGTTCCACATAAGAGCCTATACCCTGTAAAAAGAAAGGGTATTTACTTGCAGTTAATTAGTCATTTTAGGTAAACAGCAAGGGTCACTGAACAAATCACTGAGTGACTCTTTTTTGGTAAACAGATTCTAACTATTTAAGTCACTGGGAACAATCAAAGTGCTGACAGCTACAAAGAGAAAAGTGGCAAAACAGACCAAGGTAAATGAATGTGAAACAGTACAGTGACACAAGCACAAGTGAGCATAGTCAACAAAAGGCAGCATTGTATGCAAAACAGGAACCAGGAGAAAAAAAGGCATTATTGTTTTTGTGATTGTTTTTTGGCAGTACGTTCCTTGGAGAAAAACGCACTGATTAATTAGTTTTTTCTCATTTTGAAGTTGCACCTGTCAGGAAGTACAGGAGGCTCCTTCAAACTTTGCACTCGTAACAAATGTCAACACATATCTGAAGCTTCTAATTAGAGCACCTGCCTCCTGTCTTGACAAGATTTCTTCTGCTTATTTGACAGCCCATATATTACACACTCAATGACAGGAATTTAATAAAACAAACACCATCATGCCGTAAACCGTCAAATCTCGGATGTGCTAAATTATGCCACCGTTTAAAGTGTATATAGGAGCAATTTGGGTTGACAGTAAGTGTTAATATGGAAATTAGGTCATTCCATGTTCAATTAACTTTCCGGTTTAATTTAGAATTGGCCTTGGTATAAATCCCTTCAGAGGACGTGCCCTCCCATCAAGCTTTTTAAAGACATATCACTTAAAACAGAAGAAAAAAGAAGAAGAGTAACGCCTTCATTCTTGGCAGACAGCATCAGAAGCTTCCAGACAACACATAAAAATGCTTTTGTACAGCTAAAGTATAACCATAAAATAGCATACGCTTCTAAAAATAAAGCTTCTTTATTGGCATCTATGGTTCCAAGAAGAACCTTTAATGTCCATGGACCATTTCCATTGGACAAATTTATTTTCACTTCTGAAAATAAACCTTTCAAAAGAGGGTTTTTGCAGTGATGCCATAGAAGAACCATTTTGGGTTCCATACAGAACATTTCAGAGTTCAGGAACATTTTTTTTCCTTACATTAATATTCTAAAGAACCTTTTTTTCCCACTATATAGACCATTTTGTGTAATGGGAAGATACACAGATTCCACAGACGTTGAAGGTTCTTCTTGGAATCATCAATGTCGTCAAAGAACCTTCATTTTTAAGAGTGTTCTTCGAGAACTGGTCACTGAGAACTTTACACTAGTGCGTTTTCGTTGTAAAACGCATAACTTTTGCTATGGTTAGGCCTATCGTTTACACTACTCCAGCGTTTTCGAGGTCGAAAACGGAGACTTTTGAAAACGCTGCAAACCCCGTTTTAATTTGAAAACTCCGGGTTTGCGTTTCAGTGTAAACGGACCAAAACGGAGACTTTTGAAAACGATAGCGTGTCTGCCCACATTCTCTCTGCGTATCCTTAAAATATATTTGTGAACAGATTATTAACAATAAACATGGTCTAAACATTCTTAGATGCGTAGCATTCATCATGTTGTAGTTTGGGAAAAACCCAACTCTAGTAATGTGTTCTTGTTTATGTCACAATAACACGTTAACTAATGCAAAAAAGAAACATTACTTACTAATCAGATTGATCTCCTCTACTGGATGAAATCTTGTTCTTCTTTTGAGGGAAATCCAGTCTTTACTCAGCGCGTCTTCTTGCAGAAACGAACAGTAGCCGCGATGAATGATCTCCTCGCGCTTTGTTTATTATGTTGGGCGTTTCCATGCGCACGTGTCTCACGTGGATATTTACATATGAACGGCGCGAGCCGCGAGGGGGCGGGATTACATTAAAGATAATGAGTTAGACGGGAAAGACTGAACATCGTGTTGGTTTCATACGGATTACTTTATCACAGAACGTTTGTTTTCGATATGACTTACTTCATTTAAAAGTAGACACTTCAAGCTTTCTATAGATATAACTCCCATGTGTGTGTGCTGAGTTACAGTTCATTTTAGTGACGAGTTTCTAAAAGCAGCTCGCTGAGACGGAGAAGGCAGAGAGCGCACTTCTTTATTTTGTTTTCTTTATTCTTCAAAAGCACAAAGTTTAGTTGTTATAATGAGTGTATACAAATAAAAGTAGACCCCTTACAGATTTGAATGGTGTATTGCTCTTATCTGTACGATCAAAAATGGCAGAGTAATTCAAGCTCATTTCGGCCTTATCAGGAAAATCTGCCACAAAACGCGTATCCGCGTTTGTCGACCCCAGAGGGTTAATGACCGTGTAAACAATAACATCATGCTCATTGTTGTACCCATAGATATGTATGGGTAGATTCCCCATTCGACCGCTCCAAGCACGTACACGCGTCCGCCATCTAAATAATAGGGCATCTACCTATACATATCTATGGTTGTGCCTGCATGAATGGTCATGTGACATGCGTTTTTGGTTGTGTAGTGTAGACGGAGATCGTTTCTGAAACGCAGCAGAAACGCCAATGTAGACGAGGATCATTTTCATTCTAAAACGGAAACGCACTAGTGTAAACAGGGCCCGAAAGGTTCTTTGAGGAACCAGAAAAACATGGCTCTATATTTCATCAGAAAGGTGAAATTCGGAGCCATGGAGAACAAAACCACTAGGGCCACACATTAAATCACCACAGAGCTGATGTCATTTGAGACGGAGCACTATATGACCTCACAAGCTCTTCTGGGACTACAGACTTCCTGCTGCCCACTGATGCACATCTCAAGACCTCCACAGCAGAGCAGCTCAATTTAGACCATTACCTGTTCATCTTTCTGTTCACAAAGTCCCTGTCATCACTCTCACATGGGCACAACCCCTGCATAATGCCGACGTCAGCCTCAAAACATCTCAGTCAAATCCCAGAACGTTCTGCTACAACCTGAAAAATCACTTGAGAATCAGAGAAGAACACATGTGGCTGTACGGTCATGCCATGTTAAAGACCGAGCGACAGTCTCAGTCAATGAGCAGGAGAGCGGTCATAGTTTATTAACTCTCACTCACAGAGAGAATCGCGAGATGAAACGGCAGATCCATTAAGCTGGGTTGGTTTAATGTGTTTTGATGGAAACGCATCATGTCGGAGCGAACGGCTGCTCCTTGCACCATTACACCACAGCAACTGTTTGCTGCAGACAAATGTACACATTCTCCACAACAACGCATGCTTGAGTAATGCTATCCTGACAGAAGATGTTTCACTGACAACGACTCCGCTTGAGAAGGAAACAAACCCACACTGGCAGGTGCAGGAGTCAGGTATAGGGAAAGATGGAAAGTGATGATAAATTGAGGTGGATCTATTTAAAAATTAAAATAAGCCTGTGAAACATCGGAAGGAAATGAAACAGAAAAACACACAGACAAAAGAAACTGGATGCAAAAATACCTCTTAACTGAGTGTGCTGCCTGAAAAGCATCAGAGAGAGAGAGAGAGAGAGAGAGAGAGAGAGAAACATAACAGCAGCCTCTATTATTGTGAAAAATGGAAAGGCTTGGCTTGAAAAGAAGACAAGAGGAAAATACTGTAGCTACTGAAAAGCAGCAGAATAAGTCCTATTCTTTCATCTTTTTAATGATGAAAAATGATGAGTAAAGGTCAGCGCTGAAAGCTTATCATCTTGTTACATGAAAACAACAGCTATCTGTTACACACCCATTACAGCTCATTTCACAGAGCCACTTTGATTCCGGCTGCTGATTGGACAATGCAGATATCTGGAAGTAACCCGACTCTCCAGAAGAAAACAAACTAGTTTTTTACATTTTCAAAAGAAAATGTGAGAGGTGATCAAAATGAATGTGAGCATGTCACAAGCGAAATGACGGAACTGTCAATAAAGCTTATATATATCTATATCTATCTATCTATCTATCTATCTATCTATATATATGTATATATATATATATATATATATATATATATATATATATATATATATATATATATATATATGTATATATATATATATATATATATATTTTTTTTTTTTTATTTTTTATTTTTTTATTTTTTTTGATTAACGGTTCTGTATGTATTGAACACTGCTGTTGTGAATTCTCACTTAAATGTGTCACCAAGGTGGCTTAAAATAGACAGAGATAGGTGACACTCTTGGAAGCATCTGTTAGAAAGGAGTTTCAAAATAAAACGATAAACAAATCATTATATGAATTTCTTTACAATAGAGTTGTAACTGAGGTAAACTATAGCTGCATAATTGACTACTATTACTGAAAATGTGTGCAATGTGTATATGTATATACATATGTATATGTATATATGTGTATATATATATATATATATATATATATATATATATATATACACATATATACATATACATATGTATGTATATATATATATATATATATATATATATATATATATATATATATATATATATATATATATATATATATATTTATTTATATGTCGAGCACAAGCTCCATGCTTGTTATCAATATCAAGTTATCAGGCAGTTCTAAAGGCTGCCCCTTACACTGACCAAAATATCCGTTTGTCAGTTCCGCACCTTATTGTGAAGCGCAAGCGCACGAGTGCTTGAGGATCTCATGATGGCAGGAAACGTGTCCACTTCCAGTTTCCAGCAGCTTGTTCTATCGACTGATGTTCTGAAGCTGGCATTATCACCGTCTGAGAGCCGCTGCCGCCAGGATCTTATCAAGGGCAGCCAATTATAAAGGAAAGGAGGTGAACCGCGTTAAGGAAATGTCAGCAACTCTGTAACCTCCAGCTCATCTTATCTGTCCTCAAGAATCACGTGTCTCCTCCGTCTCATTCACCACACAGAGGGAAGTACAAGTCCCTTTGAAAACCCAGAATCAAAGACAAATTAGTGCAATTAGTGACAAAACCACTGTACACGACGCTGTGATTTATTTAACAGGAAGATGTTTAATAAAAGATACAGTGGTGCCTCTGGCTGCTGTTTGGCCCAAAGCTCAGGGCATATGATTTACACCATGAGGAAAACTCAGACAGAATTGAGGAATCCAGTCAATAAAATGGCATTTATTGGACATGTATAACATGGAATGTCAGAGAATTTGGCCAATTTTGAATGAATAAATCAAAAGTAGGGCTGTACACTTAAATCATGATATTGACTAGTGTCTGTAAATATTAAACCTCAAAAAGACTATTCAAATATGTAGTCTGCATAATCTGCATTTTTTTCTGTATAAATATTTTTAAGCACATTTTTAATGATTTATGCCTCAATTTCATTACCACTGGTTTATTTATTTATCTAAATCCTGAAAAATTAAAACATACAACAGAATTTTTGAAAAAATAAATAAATAATAAAAAAAAAAAAATCAAACATAGGGCCATATTATTATAAAAAATAATACATTATTAAGTTGTTCAAGTTTTAAACGTTTTATTTTTCTGTCTTCCGTTTAATAATAAAATGTATTTTATATGCCTTAAAATGTAATTTGTGTTAACCTTTTAATAAATTGATGTTAAATTGTATAAGTTTCATGATTTAATTTAATTTTGAGTAGTACAATTAAATTAAAACTGAGTGAATTTGAGTGTTTTTGGTGAATAATAAAATAGAACTTGGAAAAAAATTAATAAAACTGATTTCATAGGGCCCTAAAAGATGCATGGTCGTTTACAGGGAAAGCAGACAGGAAGATCACTTTAGTTCTCTCAATCCCCATCAAGCAGCAGAGATGAGGGACGTCTCAGCACGCTATCCATCCATCAGCGTCAGAGTCAATGATCCGATTCTTCACCGTGGACAGAGAGCCGTTTTAGGAGCCCGAGGACGCGGTGACAAACACTCATTAGCGTGTGTTAATGGTCTGCCCAGCTGAGTTTGAGGATATCTGCGCACGAGGGAAGGCATAAAAGCGGAGATGCAGATCGCAGAGCCTCTCCCTGTGAATGACAAGCCGCTCTTGCAAGAGCGGCTTGCTATCGAGCATGTGCCTTTGCAATGATGGGGCGTTTGACGCAGAGATCGGTCAAGTGGCTGTCAGAGGCAATGGGCTCAGACCTAGTTCTGCCACATCACTTAACATTAAGCGTGACTGAGATGCGACGCAACCCCGTCTGACATTCCACCCTCTCCAGCCACTCAACGGCTCGCAGAGATAAATGCATGCAGCATTTCCAGCAGAAACGGAAGAGCCCAGCTTTTTCTGTCCATCTGATTTTGAGGAATGGAGCCAAGCGCGGCTCATATCAGAGCCATGTGATGAGACTGGCAGAGAGCCTGAGAGAGACAGCGATTCTTAAATGCGGAAAGATAGCTGGATGATTGACACGTCTACGATCGCCCATCTCCCTCGGGCATGACAGGTTTTCAGGTCCAGCGCTGTGACTTACTGACAGACTGATATCTAATGGGAAGCTCAAATCTCAGAACAAAGTGTATAAAGACAGAAGTGAATTTGGGAGCTTCCTACCTCATATGTATTTCAGTAACGCTTTACAATAAGGTTCCATTTGTTAACATTAGCTAGCTACATTAGTTACGATAAACTAACTATGGAAGCCTGTTTCTGCCACTGAATAAAAAATAAAACAAAAATAAAATAAAAGGTAATTGCTACTTTTTTCTCATAATACTGATGTCTTTTCTCAGAATTGTGAGATATAAACTCACAAACTGCATTTCTGAAGTCAGAAATGCGAGTTTCAATCTCTTTTTCTCACAAATATGTCTTTTTCTCATAGTTTTGAGTTTATATCTTGCAATTTTGAGAAAAAAAAAACTCAGAATTGTGGTATATTTATTCATTTTATCTCCAGAAAAAAAAAAAAATAAAAAAAAAAAAACACAATTTAACAGACGTATGACAGTTGGTTTCGGTGAATCTTTATTCATAGTACCTGGTAAAATGATGCCATTAAACAAATATTTCAAAAAAGCTGTCTTTTTGTTGTTTCTACACTAATTTGAAGATTCAGTGTGAAATTCTTTTTATTAAGGATGCACCGATACAAATACTGGTGTGATTAATCAGTACTACCTTTTTTTTTTTTTTTTTTTTTGCATAATTCACATAATAATAATAATAATAATAAATATAGAATTGTTGGTACCCTTGGTAAATATGATCAAAGAAGGCTGTGGAAATAAATCTGCATTGTTAATCCTTTTGGTCTATTATTTAAAAAATTCAAACACAAAAATTTAACCTTTCACTGGAGAATAAGAATTTAAAATGGGGGGAAATATCATTATGAAATAAATATTTTTCTCTAATACACATTGGACACAATTAACAGCACCCTTTTATTCAATATTTTTTGAAACCTCCATTTGCCAAAATAGAATAGGAGTTTTCTCCTATAATGCCTGATGAGGTTAGAGAACACCTGACAAGAGATCAGAGACCATTCCTTCATCCAGAATCACTCCAGACCCGTTAGATTCCCAGCTCCATGATGGTGCTTCTCCTCTTCAGTTCACCCCACTCATTTTCTATAGGGTTCAGGTCAGAGGACTGGAATGGCCATAGCAGAAGCTTGGTTTTGTGCCCAGTGACCCATTTTTGTGTTGTTTTTAAGGTTTGTTTTTGAATTTTTGTCCGGTTGGAAGATCCAAACATGGCCCATTATAAGATTTCTAACAGTGTCAGTCACTTTTTGATTTTTTATCTGTTGGTATTTGATAGAATCCATGATGCCATGTGTCTAAACAAGATGTCCAGGACCTCCAGCAGAAATATAGCCCCACAACATCAAAAATACAGATTTCATTGTACACATGGGGTACTTTTTATCCCCGTGTTCACCATACCCATCTTGAGTGTTTGCTGCTAAAAAGCTTATTTTTTAGTTTCATCTGGCCATAGAAGCCAGTCCGATTTGAAGTTTCAGTCGTGTCTGATAACTGAATAAGCTGGAGATTGTTTTTTGGTGAAAGCATTTTCTTTTCTTGATTTTTTTCTTGAAGCCCTCCCAAATAACACGTGGTGATGTATTTTAAAAAAAAAAAAACTCCTGGTGATGATTTTTTTTTTTTAAGGTTTTCTGACCCTGAAATTCAACTTTTTTCTGCAATTCTCCAGCTGTGATCCTTGAAGAGTCTTTGGCCACTCAAACTCTTCTCCTCACCGTGCATTAAGATGACATAGACATGTCCTCTTCCAGGCAGATTCATAACATTTTCTGTTGATTGGAACTTCTTAATTTTTGCCCTGATGGTGGAAATGGGAATTTTCACTGCTCTAGCTCTTTTCTTAAAGCCACTTTCTAATTTGTGAAGCTCAATTATCTTTTTCTGCACATCAGAAATATATTCTTTGGTTTTTCTCATTGTGATGGGTGATTAAGTTGGATTTTGGCCTATGTTTTCCCTCCTATTTATATTTCTGTGAAACAGGAAGCCATGGCTGGATAATTTCATGTTCATAATCACGCTGGTGTGCTCAAAATTGTGAATATGAATGGGAATATATTTCAGATATATTTTACAGATATATATATATTTTACATGTATTTGAGAAAAAAAAAAACATTTATTTCATAATGATATTTCCCCCCATTTTAAATTCTTATTCTCTAATGAAAGCTTAGATTTTTGTGATTTTTTTTAAAATAAAAGATGAAAAGGATTAACAATGCACATTTATTTTCACAGCTTTCTTTGATCATATTTACCAAGGGTACCAACAATTCTGACCATGTGTGTATATATATATATATATATATATATATATATATTTATACAGGGCTCGACATTAACGCTTGTCCGGGAAAAGTGAATGTTTTGGATGGGCAAGTGAAAGAGAAATTTACTTGCCCAAACGGACAAGTAACTTGAAAAAAGTCAATACCAAAAACAATAATAACTGCCTTTATTTCTGATATAGCCTTTGTTATAGGGGTGTGCGATATATATCATTTGCGATAATTTCGTGATTGTTGTTTTAACAAGTACATTGCAAGAATTAAACAAAATGTACAGAGTGCACGCATACATTACGGAAAGAAGTCTAGGTTAGACTAGCACACGTGCGAGTGCGTTCTTTCACTGCATGATTCAGTATTAAAATGCATGAAGAATGATCAGAAAATTCAAGATATGGGGGCAGAAAATGTATATATTTATATAATTTCATATAGATAAACAATATCACACGAAGATCGAGCGCCATTTTTTGCTTCAAAAATCACAAATGTAATAACAGTTCAATAAACAAGAAGTTAACATTAAGAGACTTATGTTTTAGACACCATATTGCCTGTTTTTGCTCTATTTCACCAACAAAAATAACTCCAAACAGCCACAGCACTGTTTTGCGTCTCTAAGCAATGATGGTGTTTCGGTCCTGAATGAGTGAACCGTTTAATTGATTCGGTTCAATCGCAATGTCTCACTTATTAACAGTGACATGATGCCACTGGGGGTTTTAATTTTCACATTTACAGTATTTTTTTATTTTTTAAATAATTTCAAATATCAGTATTCAATGTTTTATGAATTAAAACATTATTTATTCATTTGTAACTGCAGGTTAAAGCATTCCATGTCCCTCAGAGCTGCATTAACAGTGGGTAAATACAGTATATCTATTCCACTTCAGATGCAGCTTCTGTGTTTCCTCTGCATTGCAAAGATTAATTTTGTTGATACTGATTTCATTTGTTTGGTAACGGCCCAAATGTCTTATTATACTAATTGACTGATTAAATTTAACTCTAATTCAAAAATTCAAAAATTTAAGTTTGAAAATGATGAAAATTCAAGTATATATAGCATTATATATTAAGTTTACTATAAAATAACTTATTTGTATTTAATACTCCCTTTTTATTTTAAAATAATAATAGTATTATCACACTTTATTATTTTGTTCATTATTTAAAAAGAAAAAGAAAAATCTAACTAAATAAACTAAATGTGTTTTGTATAACTACAATAACTAATTATATTTATAACTCAATTTAAATACATTTTTTTCTCTCCGGGCAAGTAACTTTTATACTCGGACAAGTAAATGACAAATTTACTTGTCCGATGGACAACCACATGAGAATGCTTAATGTCAAGCCCTGTATATGTATATGTTTGGAACGAATTAGCTGAGTGAATGACTCACACAGTCATTCAGAGAGTTTACACATACTGCTGTAATGATGCAACCTGCAGGAAAGGTAAAAAGATTCCCACAACTAATGAAGAGAATGACAGTCTGTCTGGAACGAACAAACACAGTGATACAAACAGTGAAAAGAATAAATATGGGAATTCCACTCAGCCAATCAAATTTGAGGACCGGAACAAACTGTTGTATAATACAAAAATATATTAGTTGACCATCATAAACTTAGGCCTTGCTTGCTGAATAGACATTTTAAGATTCCAGCATATATTATGATTAGAAAGTTTTGAATTGCCACCACATTTCTACAGTGGAGAACTTGACTAAGTTAACCTATTAAATATTTTCCCTCGAGTGAGAGACAAGAGAAACATCTGTTTTGACCAGCATGTTTACATGTCTTTTCAGAGGCTCATGTCCCTTTTGTGGCACACACATCCCTCCTGGGACATGCTGAAGGTTGAATCACAGACCTCTGAAAGGCGGGAAAGAAAAGGAAATTGTAATACTTGAATGCCTGAGGGACTGAACGGGCACAAAGGTTGGGATACTAACAGAGATGCTGTCATGCCACTGCTATGGCAACATCCTGCTCAAAGAGGAGCGCTGTGCTCTTTAATGCTGTTAGATACACCGCTCCGTTTCTTTCATCTGCTCAAAGGTATGTGCATTCATGACTTTACAGCCTACAAAATCAGCCAGTGAACAATAACCTGTTTCGTGTTGATTCACATCATGGCATCATTCAGGAGATATATATCGATATCCCCAAAAGAAAACAGACTCTTATAAAATATGAAATGCTGTCATCTCAAATCCTTACACCCACACACAGAGAAAGATATATTCACTGACACACAGGGTGCAGCAGGGGGCCAGAAAGACTGTTACTATGTTACCAACTAAATAATAATAATAATAATAATAATAATAATAATCAATTAATAAATCAATCTATCTATCATAATCATGGAATAACTATGGCTTGCAGGGTAATCTATCTATCCATCCATCCGTCCGTCCGACCATCCATCCATCCATCCATCCATCCATCCATCCATCCATCCATCCATCAGCTCATTGTGAGCATCACTGTAGTACCCATAACTGCTCAACTATTCATTGAAAGCCCATGATAAATTCAGTCGAAATATGAGGGATATTTAATTTGGGAGGCAGTACACTCTCAGAAAAAAAGGTACACGGTGGTACAAATAATGTTCCTCAAAGAACAGTTTTGTACCTTTTCAATAACTGTACCTTTAATGGTACAGTAAAGACCTCTGATACTGTTTAGTACCTTTCAAGGTACATCTGAAATGAAGGAACATAAATGTTCTCACGTCAAAGGTACAAGTGATAGGCGAAAATTACTTTCATGTATGATTGGTTGCTGTTTTAACTATTAGGCATAGCAACAAGACTCTGATTGGTCGAAGTCACTGCGGCCGTTACAGAATTTTCAAACAGAACAGAGAGCGGGAAGCAGACTACTTTTGCCCTTTTATCAACAGAAAAGCTCTTTGAGGGTGGATTTTAAGTGTTAATCTTGAAGACGACGAGATTTAAAGGTGAGTTTTGACAATTTATGTTTATATTAAGTTCACAAGTCGAAAATGTAAATGTTTCAGCTACTTAAATTAGTTCATGTAGCTATGCACACAATGGTTTTAGCCATTTGTATAACGTTACTTTTTTAATGCAATGAATGGATTTAGTATTAAATGATAGCGACTACATTTACAATATGGCGTTTGCTCAACACTGCCCACTGTAACTATTAAATTACAGTGTAACTATTAAATTACACTATAGAGACTGTGTCTGTTCCCCGTACTAGAAAATACAGAAAACGTCCAAACCAAAGTAATAGTAACAATTTAATTGATGTTCAACAAATAAAAAATGTTTACAATACAGAGAAACAATTGATAAAACTTGGCTTACTGAATATCAGGTCCCTTTCTACAAAAGCACTATTTGTAAATGATTTGATCAATGATCATAACCTAGATTTGCTCTGTTTGACGGAAACATGGCTAAAACCAGATGAATACATTACTTTTAATGAGTCTACCCCCCAAGATTACGTCTATAAAACTGAGCCACGTCCAAAAGGTAAAGGGGGAGGTGTTGCTACAATTTATAGCAATATTCTCAGTATTTCTCAGAGGGCAGGCTTTAAGTATAACTCGTTTGAAGTTATGGTGCCGCGTATAACATTATCTAGAGAAACACGAGTTAGTGATAAATCCCCATGTTTGTACTGGCTACTGTGTACAGGCCACCAGGGCACCACACAGACTTTATTAAATAATTTTATGATTTTCTATCTGAGTTAGTACTGGCTGCAGATAAAGTCTTAATTGTTGGTGATTTTAATATCCATGTCGATAATGAAAAAGATGCATTAGGATCAGCATTCATAGACATTCTGAACTCTATTGGGGTCAGACAACATGTTTCAGGACTTACTCATTGTCGAAATCATACTCTAGATTTAATACTGTCACATGGAATTGATGTTAGTGGTGTTGAAATTCTGCAGCAAAGCGATGATATCTCAGATCATTATCTAGTCTTGTGTAAACTCCATATAGTTAAAACTGTAAATTCTACTCGTTACAAGTTTGGTAGAACCATCACTTCTACCACAAAAGACTAATGCCCCAGTATAGTGACGGGGACACTATACTGTCAACAAGCACCGTCTTTCGGATGAGACGTTAAACTGAGGTCCTGACTCTCTGTGGTCATTAAAAATCCCATGGCACTTCTCGTAAAGAGTAGGGGTGTAACCCCGGTGTCCTGGCCAAATTCCCACCACTGGCCCTTGTCAATCATGGCCTCCTAATAATCCCCATCCACTTGATTGGCTCTATCTCTCTCTCTCCTCTCCACCTGTAGCTGATGTGTGGTGAGCGCATTGGAGCCGTTGTCCTGTGGCTGCCGTCGCATCATCCAGGTGGATGCTGCACACTGGTGGTGGTTGAGGAGAGACCCCCCACATGATTGTAAAGCGCTTTGGGTGTACAGCAATACACATAAAAGCGCTATATAAATGCATCATTCATTCATTCATTCATTACTATACATTACTGACACTCTATCCTCCAATTTGATACTGTTAAGTGCTTTGACACAAAAGCGCTATATAAATAAAGGTGACTTGACTTGACTATTAAATATTAATGGTTAATTAGGCATCGCAACACAAGACTTGACAGGCCGAAGTCGCAGCAGCAGTTAAAGGAATTTTCAAACAGCGGAGAGCAGGAAGCAGAGCGCCTGTCTACAGCGCCAGCACAACCAGGACTTCAGCTTCTTTACCATCAGAGGAACTTCATCAGAGAGGCTCGACTCGAATAACCAGACCAAGAGAGGAGGAAATTCAAAGGCGAGTTTTATGCTTCCATTTAACCGAATCAAAAATGTATAAGATGTTACAGCCACCCATTCACAACAGGGAGCGTAAATAGCCAGCTGTATTTATCCTTCTGCAAATAAATTTTAAAGCAACAGTGCTTGTGTATAGTAAGTTTGAAGTGCATAAAATAATACTGTTGAATTATTGTAAATGAATTCTTACCTTGAAGCGCCATGGTGGTGTATTGCACCTGTTGAACAACGTGATTGAACGCCACCAACCCGTGCACAGATGAATAGTTGTTGTCCGTGCTATTTTTATATTAGTGGTTTGTATATTTGAGTAATGTATATCTGTATCCTAAAGCTTAAGATTCTCGCATTTGAGAGCTTCACGTAAAACATGTCGGTTTCTTCTTCTTTTCTTTTTTTTTCTCTCCATCTATGTTTTTTTCTAATAATGTGCCTTGCATCAACAGCACATAAATGCAAATATTTTGAGCCGCTGCACAACTGTCAAACAAGTCTAGTCTAATGTTCACAAAAATATCACAATACAGACAAATTGAAATGCATGTTCCGTGTGATCTGCCTGTCTTTCGGTCTCTGTTTTTAAAAGAATGTGATTACCTGATTCTGCCCAGTCTCTAAGTCATATACATGTCATTCATTTTATTAGAGAATGCTGAAACTCAGCAAATGTGTCTTTAACTTTCAGATCACAAAGATGATGGAGAAACTGTCAGTACTGGTCTCAGGGATAGCACAACTTTTTTTGAGAAATCTTGTAAGTAGTAAGTTACATTGATCAAACTTATACAACAAGTCTGCATCCTCAGCTGTGAGATACAGTGGGGAAAAAAAGTATGTAGTCAGCCACCAATTGTGCAAGTTCTCCCACTTAAAAAGATGAGAGAGGCCTGTAATTTTCATCATAGGTATACCTCAACTATGAGAGACAAAATGAGAAAAAAAAAAAATCCAGAAAATCACATTGTAGGATTTTTAAAGAATTTACTTGCAAATTATGGTGGAAAATAAGTATTTGGTCAATAACAAAATTTAATCTCAATACTTTGTTATATACCCTTTGTTGGCAATGACAGAGGTCAAACATTTTCTGTAAGTCTTCACAAGGTTTTCACACACTGTTGCTGGTATTTTGGCCCATTCCTCCATGTAGATCTCCTCTAGAGCAGTAATGTTTTGGGGCTGTCGCTGGGCAACACGGACTTTCAACTCCCTCCAAAGATTTTCGATGGGGTTGAGATCTGGAGACTGGCTAGGCCACTCCAGGACCTTGAAATGCTTCTTACGAAGCCACTCCTTCGTTACCCGGGCAGTGTGTTTGGGATCATTGTCATGCTGAAAGACCCAGCCACGTTTCATCTTCAATGCCCTTGCTGATGGAAGGAGGTTTTCACTCAAAATCTCACGATACATGGCCCCATTCATTCTTTCATTTACACAGATCAGTCGTCCTGGTCCCTTTGCAGAAAAACAGCCCCAAAGCATGATGTTACCACCCCCATGCTTCACAGTAGGTATGGTGTTCTTTGGATGCAACTCAGCATTCTTTCTCCTCCAAACACGACAAGTTGAGTTTTTACCAAAAAGTTCTATTTTGGTTTCATCTGACCATATGACATTCTCCCAATCCTCTTCTGGATCATCCAAATGCTCTCTAGCAAACTTCAGTCGGGCCCGGACATGTACTGGCTTAAGCAGGGGGACACGTCTGGCACTGCAGGATTTGAGTCCCTGGCGGCGCAGTGTGTTACTGATGGTAGCCTTTGTTACTTTGGTCCCAGCTCTCTGCAGGTCATTCACTAGGTCCCCCCGTGTGGTTCTGGGATTTTTGCTCACAGTTCTTGTGATCATTTTGACCCCACGGGGTGAGATCTTGCGTGGAGCCCCAGATCGAGGGAGATTATCAGTGGTCTTGTATGTCTTCCATTTTCTAATAATTGCTCCCACAGTTGATTTCTTCACACCAAGCTGCTTACCTATTGCAGATTCAGTCTTCCCAGCCTGGTGCAGGTCTACAATTTTGTTTCTGGTGTCCTTTGACAGCTCTTTGGTCTTGGCCATGGTGGAGTTTGGAGTTGGACTATTTGAGGTTGTGGACAGGTGTCTTTTATACTGATATCGAGTTCAAACAGATGCCATTAATACAGGTAACGAGTGGAGGACAGAGGAGCCTCTTAAAGAAGAAGTTACAGGTCTGTGAGAGCCAGAAATCTTGCTTGTTTGTAGGTGACCAAATACTTATTTTACCGAGGAATTTACCAATTAATTCTTTAAAAATCCTACAATGTGATTTTCTGGATTTTTTTTTTTCTCATTTTGTCTCTCATAGTTGAGGTATACCTATGATGAAAATTACAGGCCTCTCTCATCTTTTTAAGTGGGAGAACTTGCACAATTGGTGGCTGACTAAAAAACTTTTTTGCCCCACTGTAAGTATCAGTACAAAATAAGTCAAATTTAAATGTAAATAAATTTAAAATTTTCTACTAAAATTAAAATGAATAGATGCTAACAGTCTTCTGTGGTCTGCAACACAAACACATCTCAGATTTAACTTATGTTTCATGAGCTTTACACTAAAGAAACAAGTCATTCACATTATTGTACTGATATCTCAGACAGAAGCAAGCACACAGTGTTTACAACGAGCAGCTAATTACATTACAATACTCTCAGCAACCATGAGCTCTGCCCAACACACAACACGGAGCATAATAACACACACGTTCCATTAAAGCCTCTCGTTCTGTTTTATTTATCTGCAGAATGACTCAGACAGACAAAAAGAGAGAACTAGGATATGGGACAGTCAGAGCAGACGTGAGAGACGGGGAGGTGTGGCCTTAGAGGAAACTTCCAGACAATCACAAAGAGGATGAAGCTTCCAAGCTGATTGATGGTGGGCAGGAGGAGACAAACACAACTGGGAAAATTTGGCTAGATATCCTGTCTGGGCAAAAACAACACCTCTAGTGACATGAATCATTAAAGGGAGGCCTGGAAATAGCATCTGAAGTTGGGAAGGTCAGACAGGGTGTCTGTCTTCCTACATTCACAAACAGCTCCCCACCGGTGGGGTCCACGGCCCCTCCCAGAGATTGCACACAATCATCGACAAAGACGCTACATCTGGCTGAAGGTGAACCGCGGTGCAATTGCCAATTAAATCTAACGAGAGCTGGTGTGTGACACATTTGTCATGATCATCAGAAAGAATGAGCAAGGGCTGAGATATAATGGTCTCATCATGGCTATGTAAACCATTCTCTTGGGAAATAAACAGCAAATCTTCCTTAGTACACAGACACAACTGTTTTCAACTGATCCAGGCCTCCTGCTGCCACATGTGGCTTATCCCACACTACACACCACCGATCCCAGCCCAAAACTGCACAATCCAGCCTGATCCTCAGATTTGGTTCTATGTGGTCTCAGAGGTATTCCTCTCCCCTCTTCTTCTCTGCTCTGGAAGCATGATTTAGAAACCAAATGAAGAGATTTGTGATAACACTTCAATGTTCTGCCTCAGTGTTTCCCAACAAAGTGGATCAATAAGCATTTTTATAGACGCTAATTAAATGCTGATGTGCCTGGAGTGCTGTAACTAGCTTTTTAACTAGTTTCGCTACGGGTAGGAATCTGCATTGTAGATTCAATGTGCACTATCCAACAGTCGCCTGGAAGAAGTGAACAACGATTTTGAATAGTCTTAGCCTCATTTACTAAAACTACAGTAAATACAGCCGCACGCAGTGATCATCTTGGGTTCAAGTGCTTTAAGACCTTTAAATGCACACGTAAAAAGGAAGATGTTGGCCATGTTTTCAAGATACACAAATGTCCTCATACTCAATGATGGCACCTTGGAAAAATACACTATATTACAGTTTTCGAGTCAGTCGGCTCAATGCTTCTGATTGAGAAAATGGCCAAGGACTAGTCTGCATAAATAGGTAAATATAGCCATGTTTGTAGATTTCCAACTTCATGCTTGAACACCTAAAAACTAATATAACTGAGAAAATTTCAAACTATTCTAATTTTTTTTTTCATAACTCTAAAATCAATTAAACTAAAATAAAATTAGTTTTAAATTAGTTTTAGTTTTTAATTACAAAACTTAAAACCTTCCAAATCACCTGCTTTGAATGAAAATGCTATTTCATTGCAATGACAATAGACTGTGCTGGGACATTTTCACCATTACATCAACATTTTTAAACAAAACCAGGTAGCACATTGTCTTCGACAGCCCTAAAACACAAAAATAACAAATAAATAAATATACACATACATAATAGAGCAGAAACTAATAAAACCTAATTGAATAAAAGACAAACTGAAAATAAAACAGAAATAAAGACTAAATCAAAAGCTATGATATTCCTGATGCATACTGCACACAAGGGTAGCAAAACCTTTGTCAAAACTGTATGCAATACGGTCCAATCAAACAACTCCTTCCTGTTTAAGTGGGTGGTTTCTTGCTGAAAAATAGATCAGACTTCATGCATTTCAGCATTTGACTGACATTTTTTTTGTAATTTATACTGCACCAATGCAAGGGAATACAGCAAAGCAGTATGTACTACTGAATGCACTGCTAGTGTGGAATGTGACGGGGACACGCTGAGTGTAGCTGCAAGCGGACAGGAATACACACATTAATGAGCGGGAGCTCCAAAGACTGAGGCTGGCAGTGAAGGGTGATTCGCCGTTTCCTTCTCGATGTGTCTGACTGGGAAACGGATGATTCTTCGCAGGTGAGAGTCTAGCAGTTGTCATGACAGCCCGCGTGAGGTGTCTGCCCAGTGCGGGTCAGGGGCGACGCTCGGCACAGCTCTGACAGAAAGAGGAAGGCAATCCTAGTTTGCAATTCACCTGCCCAAAGCAGGGGCCACATATGACAGCAGCTATTGAGAAAGTGACCAAACAGTTGAACCCCTGCATCCAGGCCCATCAGTCTGAGACTCACTCCTGAGAAATTCTCTGAGAAGGAGGGCATCTGGAAAATGGGCTAATGAGTTCGCTCTGGTCTAGGACACCTAGCAGACATGTGATTTCACAGCAGAGTCTATAAAGGAGCTTACGTGGAGCTGAGCCGCCTGTGTATCTCAGTGGCAAAAAGGCAAAAACAGCAACCTCACGGTAATGAAAAATCACACTCCAAATGTAAGCAGAGATTCTGCCAGACACAGAGTGATAAAAGGACATTTAAGCGGTACATGTTAGCACAAGCTTTCTAATTCCTAACTGGTGGCAATCACGGTTCTAGATGAGAGTCTGTTCGCCAGATGTACGGAACGATTTTTTAATATGTATGCGGAGACCTCAAGCTGCGTGCTGATGAGACGACGACTCGCATCTGGATGCGCAATGATGACTGATGCAAATGGAATAATCCCTCGCTAGGCACAAATATTACAGATGAGGATGACATTTACCATTTGCTCAGCTGTACAATTCACTCCCACAGATCATTACATCTGTTAAAGAAAAAGAGTGCACGAGAAAAGCCATCGCCTCTGCCGCGTCGAAGGTGAGCAATCTGAAAATGAACTGTCTTTTTATTGCTTTGTTATGAGAGCGATCTTTTCTAAACTCTGGTATCTGCATAAGGGTTCTCACATTTCTAGAGAGCGTAAAAAGAAGTTTGCCACATTAAAGTTGATATTCACATTGGAGTCGTGACCTAACAGTTAAAACCGGCGTGTTGGGTGGTTAGAATCGGCGCTCATTTGGGGGAAATGTGTTTAAATACAGAATTCGCTGTGCGTAAATCCCGTTCCACCCTCTTCTATACATCTTTTCCTGTCCTTTAGCATATACTTTTACTCAGAGGTGGAAAGAGTACGAAAATATTCTACTCAAGTAAAAGTACCATTACATTAATGAAATTTAATTAATGACATTAATGAAAGTAAAAGTACGAGTCTAAAAATCTACTCAAGTAAAAGTAAAAAGTAGCTCATTTAAAATTTACTCAGAGTAAAAATTACTTCGTTACATTTTAACAGTGGGAGGGAGGCAAAAATGGGATAGGCCAAGGGTGTCAAACTCAGTTCCTGGAGGGCCACAGCCCTGCACAGTTTAGATATAACCCTAATTAAACAAATCTGATCCAGCTAATCTAATCATTTAGGCTTATTTGAAAACTACATGGTATGTGTTTTAGTTCCAATAGGGTTGGAAGTAAACTCTGCAGGGCTGCGGCCCTCCAGGAACTGAGTTTGACACCCCTGGGATAGACCTATAAATCTCAAACTAGTTGTTTTTAATGAAAAGAATCAGTTATTTAGAATAATAAGACATTTGTGCTGTTACCAGGCAAATTAAATCAGTATCAACAAAATTCATCTTTGCAATGCAGAGGAAACACAGAAGCTTCATCTGAAGTGGCATTTAGGTGTATTTAAACACTGTTTAATGCAGGACATGAATGCATTTAACCAGTTACAAATGTAGATATGATTGATATATAAGACATAAAATGTTGAATACTCATTTGAAATTATATAAAAAAAAAAAAAAAAAAAAAAAAAAAATCAAAAGATACTTTAAATGTGAAATTAAAACCGCCAGTAGGTGTCACCAAGTCACTGTTAATAAGTGAGTCATTGCGATTGAACCGAATCATTTAAACGGTTGATTCATTCAGGAACAAAACACCGTCATTGCTTAGAGACGCAAAACTGTACTATGGTGGCTGTGTTTGGAATTATTTTTGTTGTCGAAATAGAGCAAAAACAGGCAATATGGTGTCTAAAACGCAAGTCTCTTAATTAACTTCTTGTTTATTTGACTGTTATACAAAGTCTATATGTAATCATGTTGATTTTTGGAGAACAAAACGACACTCTTCGTGTGATATTGATTTACTATATGAAATGATATAAATATATACATTTTCTGCCCCTATATCTTCAATTTTGTGATCATTCTAAATGCATTTTAATAGACTGAATCACGCAGTGAAAGAACGCACTCTAAATGCGTGCGCACACTAATCTACTAGACTTTACGGCACTCTGTAGGAGTGTTTTTTGGTTTTTGGCAAAATACTGATAATGTGAAATCGCACATTGTTAAAACAATAATTACGATATTATCGCAGACGATATATATCGCACACCCTGCACCACTGTCTTTTTGTCTAATTTGTGCAAAACTTTTTGCTAAACTGTCAAAGCTTCATTTTAACCACCAATGCAACGATGCAAGTATTTACCTTACCTCTACATGCTTGCGAAGGGTTGATGTCGAGATTTTATAAGCTACTAGTTTGGTCTCCCTAGGCCAGGGGTCTGCAACCTTCAACGTCAAAAGAGCCATTTTGGCCCCTTTCCCACCGAATAAAATTCACTTGGAGCCACAAAATATCTGATCCCCAAATAAAGATAAAACAGCATATAGCTAAAGTTTTATATTCAATTTAATATTTTATATTTATATTTAAGTTTTATATTTTATATTATGTTACAGGGCAGGGGTGTAGCAATCATTTTAGAAGTGAGGGGGACAGAAATGTCAAATGTAATAATAATAATAATTATATATTTTTGATGCATGTATAATTGACCAAAAAAAAAAAAAAAAAACTTTATCTCTTACTTTTAATTGGCTAAGAAATAAAATACACTGCTGGACAATAACCAGTCATTTGTTTTATATTTTAGATAATATTTTATATTTTACAAATGACAATTTTATGAATTGTATAATCAGTATTTATACTACAAACACTTTTTCTATTTTTATCAGAATAAGGCAGAAAAGATATTTTATAGCTTCTGTACTGTAATTAATTCTGTCAATTACCACTGTATCATTCATATTTATTACCTGGAGAAGACTTGAAAAACACACATAAACCATATCACGTTTCATCAGTTAAGGTTTATGCTTGTTATTCAGCTTAGTAACTGTGATAGCGGGATGCCTTCGTCCATATTAGGGATTTATTATTACTTCTTCTCATGAGTCCGTTTTGGACTTTCTGCGCGAGAGCGCCCTCCGGCTTCGAGTATAAATGAAACATACACCGCATGAGAGTGTTCAGTGCTCCGTGATGTTAACATCGTTTTGGATACGAATAAAACAAATCTAAAACGACATCACTATCTTTTCTCTTTTAATTTAAATCGAGATTTATTCACATTGGCCCTTGAAAACCTCTACTTTAACACACTTGACCGAGAAAAAGTGCAGGGGAAGAGTTTAGGTTTCATTAAAAGTCGGGGGACACCTCCTCCGCGTATTGTACACCCACGCTACAGGGAGCCACCGCAGAGGGATGAAAGAGCCGCATGCGGCTCGGGAGCCGCGGGTTGCCGATCCCTGCCCTAGGCAAACACAGCTTAACACTGCATAATAGAGCATAAATATGGCCAGAGGTTCACTTCATTTCCTTCGAGTTCAACTTCAGCAGAATACGACGGGGTTTTGTTTTCAGCTGGGTCTGCACCATAATGCCTGTCTTGTCCATCTGCATCTTTCTTTTGATTTTAGCACCAGTTTGTCCTCCTGCCCGTTATTTACTGCAGTAGTTTCCAGGGAGCGATTTATTTTTTTTTTACTCAGAAATTAATGTGTTTTAATATGTAGCGAAGAACAATACTTCAAACTAAGTATACTTAAGTAAAAGTAAAATTACAGATTTTAAAAATTACTTTAAGAAAGTAGAAGTACACAAAAAAGCTACTCAATTACAGTAACGCGAGTAAATGTAATTCGTTACTTTCCACCTCTGCTTTTACTATCCAATTCAACTAATTCCAATTCAAATGGAGAAATCTAGAGAAAACCTGGATGAGGGAGTAACTGACATTATGTTTCAAGAGAGTGTACAAAATATATTACAAATGCAGTTGCTACACATTGGACCCATGGCCTAGCTGTTAAAACACTGAGCATTGGTGCACATTTGGGAAAAATAGGTTTGAATACAGATTTTGAAATGTGCCAAACCAATTCAAACCCTCTTCTCGCTTTCATTTCCTGTTCTCTATACTTTTATGGTCAATAAAATGCCAACCCCCAGTTCGAATGGATCAATCTACTGAAAATCTGGATGCAGGAGTAATTGACAGCAGTGTCACTGGATGTCCACATCAATTGATCCAGCCTTGAGACTCATTCCTCACAGTCAGCATATGGACATGCATCAAATCTATAGTAAACCCAGCAGGCTTGTTAATCAACTCCAGTTAAAGCCCACCTGATGTCTGCTCAACTCACACACATATTGAGGAGTTGAGGGTTCACATCCTGAGAGGCTCACTACAGAAGAGAAACCTGCTCAGATCACTGCATGTCATCAATAAAACTAACTTTTATAAATGTCATCTCCAATTAGACTTTATCAGATGCTTTATCAGTGGTGGGGCTGGCTGTGGTGAAAGCATGTGGTTATTCTTGTTTTTGAGAATCAACTGATCTGCAATTGCCAGCACTTTATCCTCACTGTACATTGACTAAGGCCATTGAAACCCGTGAGCCTATCAGAGAGAGGTGTTCTAATGGACTTCTGATAGCATCAGAGAGAAGTGGAAGAGCTGCCGCCATCCCTGCACACTTAATGAATAGTATTAGGACAAAACTGTAGCTTAACAACTTCAATAGGGAACAGCCAGTCAAATCTGATCGCCACAATTTCAATCTATAAAAGACCTACATTAGCCAGAGGCTTGTGGTCACGGTCTGGCAGCTCAATCTCTATTCTTTTTCTCAAGCTCAGGCCAAAGATTGTCTTTTCAAATAGTTATAAAACTGCAGAAGAGTTTATAAGGAGAAAAAAAAATAATATTCAGCTATATATATATATACACACACACACACACACACACACACACACACACACACAGGTGCATCTCAATAAATTAGAATGTCGTGGAAAAGTTGTGTATTAAATAAATTCAATGCACACAGACTGAAGTAGTTTAAGTCTTTGGTTCTTTTCATTGTGATGATTTTGGCTCACATTTAACAAAAACCCACCAATTCACTATCTCAACAAATTAGAATACGGTGACATGCCAATCAGCTAATCAACTCAAAACACCTGCAAAGGTTTCCTGAGCCTTCAAAATGGTCTCTCAGTTTGGTTCACTAGGCTACACAATCATGGGGAAGACTGCTGATCTGACAGTTGTCCAGAAGACAATCATTGACACCCTTCACAAGGAGGGTAAGACACAAACATTCATTGCCAAAGAAGCTGGCTGTTCACAGAGTGCTGTATCTAACCATGTTAACAGAAAGTTGAGTGGAAGGAAAAAGTGTGGAAGAAAAAGATGCACAACCAACCGAGAGAACCGCAGCCTTATGAGGATTGTCAAGCAAAATCGATTCAAGAATTTGGGTGAACTTCACAAGGAATGGACTGAGGCTGGGGTCAAGGGATCAAGAGCCACAAGGAATTTGGCTACAGTTGTCGTATTCCTCTTGTTAAGCCACTCCTGAACCACAGACAACGTCAGAGGCGTCTTACCTGGGCTAAGGAGAAGAAGAACTGGACTGTTGCCCAGTGGTCCAAAGTCCTCTTTTCAGATGAGAGCAAGTTTTGTATTTCATTTGGAAACCAAGGTCCTAGAGTCTGGAGTAAGGGTGGAGAAGCTCATAGCCCAAGTTGCTTGAAGTCCAGTGTTGTTTCCACAGTCTGTGATGATTCGGGGTGCAATATCATCTGCTGGTGTTGGTCCATTGTGTTTTTTGAAAACCAAAGTCACTGCACCCGTTAACCAAGAAATTTTGGAGCACTTCATGCTTCCTTCTGCTGACCAGCTTTTTAAAGATGCTGATTTCATTTTCCAGCAGGATTTGGCACCTGCCCACACTGCCAAAAGCACCAAAAGTTGGTTAAATGACCATGGTGTTGGTGTGCTTGACTGGCCAGCAAACTCACCAGACCTGAACCCCATAGAGAATCTATGGGGTATTGTCAAGAGGAAAATGAGAAACAAGAGACCAAAAAATGTAGAGCTGAAGGCCACTGTCAAAGAAACCTGGGCTTCCATACCACCTCAGTAGTGCCACAAAGTGATCACCTCCATGCCACGCCGAACTGAGGCAGTAATTAAAGCAAAAGGAGCCCCTACCAAGTATTGAGTACATATACAGTAAATGAACATACTTTCCACAAGGACAACCATTCACTAAAAATGATTTTTTTTTTTGGTTTTATGAAGTATTCTAATTTGTTGAGATAGTGAATTGGTGAGTTTTTGTTAAATGTGAGCCAAAATCATCACAATTAAAAGAACCAAAGACTTCTTAAGTCTGTGTGAATTGAATTTATTTAATACACGAGTTTCACAATTTGAGTTGAATTACTGAAATAAATGAACTTTTCCACGACATTCTAATTTACTGAGATGCACCTGTATATATAAAATTATAATAGGGGTATATATAATAGGGGTGGGAATCTTCAGGCACTTCACGATCCGATCCGATCCAATCCGATTCTGAGAGTCACGATCCGATTCCAAAACGATTCTTGATCTGCATTTTTTCCCCAATTAATTCTTCTGCTGTGCAAATACATGTTTACAACTTTACATTTTAACCAAAATTGCAGTTTCTATGCTTTTTGTTTATAGTTGGAATCGCTGTATGTCGGTACTGCCATCTTAGAAATAGGGGTGTGAATCTTCACTGGTTTCATGATTCAATTCAATTACGATTATCATTATCAACTCAATATCACGATGTGTCACATTCTCAGTTTTCAATATTACTGCACACGGCTACATTTTCATATAAATTTTATATCAAATTTATTTTGTGGAAAATTTACTTAATTTTTTTCATTATATAAGCAAGCTACTTTTTTTAAAAAAAAATTACTTATTTAAAATAAGTGTTTAATAGACTTGGAGCCATACTGTGAAAGTTTAAAGACAATAGTTATGCGTCTTTCTTTATTCCTCAGCATTATTGCTGTTTGATTATTACTGATGAGATCATAGACAGTGGCAGCTTTAACAGGCTGCATTCACACTAATGCACAGATCTATTTCGATATATCAGATGTTTTGTCCTGCTCTGAAAACATAATTGACTGTGTGTACATCAATTTTGTATAAAAGTATTCAAAAATGCGAGTGTATTTAACTGCAGCCGCAATGGAGCTTCAGGACAAACAAACACAAAGCGCACGTGAAAGTCTGTTAGTGTGTGAGTTTCGTGCATCTAATAGTACTGCATTCCAAACGGCATAAATGAAAGCATATCTAAAGAAAACACAGCAGGTGGAAGCACACACTGTCAAGCAATGCGCACGTGTCTCACAGCGCAAATTCTGTGCAATGAAGCCCACCGCGTCTCTATGCACGCACACGTGCCATATGCGGGGAAAAAAAAAACAAGCCCAGAATCGATTCTGAAATATTCAGAATCGATTCAGAATCGTTGAAGAGAGAATCGCGATGCATCGGAGAATCGATTTTTTCTTCCACCCCTAATACTGTGCAAAAGTCTTAGGCTATTAGTATTTTCACAAAAAAGTGTTTTAAGCCAGTTATTTCTATCTTTTGCAGTAGTGTGTCAGTAGGAAATGTAAGTATGCACAAGGAGTCTGAAAACAGCCAGTGCTCCACACAGAACTAAATCAAATCAACATTTGGTGTGACCACCCTTTGCGTTTAGTTTTTTTTTTTTTTTCTGTTTCTTTACGTAATATATTTATTTATTTATTCATTCATTCATTTATTTAGTTGTGGGTGTCACTTCATCATGCACATGACATTTTGGCATGCTACAACCGATTTTCTAAACCCAATCAATTCCCATTGGATACAATCATTTTCCTACACTTTCTCTTATTGGATATCCTATTTCACGTAGAAAAACAATGCAGGATGAGTTTGCAAACAACATAGTATTTGCTATTTTAACGCATGAAGGGCTTGGAAGACCACTGAGACAGTCACTGTGGACCATAAGAATGTGTTTCAAGTCTGTCCAGTTAGAGTGTACTCAAGTGGGTGTTCACAAAAGGTTTGAAAATCTCTAAAAACACCACAGGCATTTTTGCAGCTCATTTTCACCAAGAAGCAAACCAAAGGGCTGGTTCTCACCAAAGATCAAAGCTGTGACAAAAACCATTGAGTATTCTCGTATACTAAGACTTGGCGGTTCTCACAGCTTAAATGATCCATAAGCAAGGAAAAGAAAAGAGGTGCATTTGTTTTTAAGGAGTTTGACTTCTGCAATTATTTATGTTGCTCTAAAACGGTATTTACTTGCTTTCTTCTGCAGAACATATTTCAGTTTGTCCAGACTGTATCACAGAAGCGTTCAACGGGACAAACAATTTGAAGTCACAACACAACAGAAAACAGAAAGTGTGTTTTTAAACGTGTGTACCGGTCTACTGGACAGAGAAAGAGAAAGACAGAGAAAAGCATTTAGTTCAGTCAGCCATAACTCGCTGAGCTCTCTCAGATCACACATGCACACATTCAGGAATATCTAGATGAGTTACCTTACCCTGCGAGAGGATGAAAACCTGAGAATCAAAGAACGCAAGAGTGGGAGCCAGAAAGAGATAGAGGGAGTCTCATTAAAGTACCATTGATGAAAGCGTCTGAAATGCAAGTATAGCGCAGCAGAAAAGGCGGATGAGGATAAAAGGAAATCCTATATGATCTAGACATCAGGCGTAACTTCTGGAAGACAGTCGGTGCTGATGACGTTTATTCTGTTCCTCTGATACTGCTGAGTGCTGGAAAACATCACACATTACTGATTTACATGCAAGAAAAACTGATCTGACTAGTGTTAGACAACTACTATATTATAATGAAAGCTATCAGCATGTCTGTGCTAAAAGTACTTCAGCTGGAATAGTTACAGGAAGAGGTGGCGATGGAACGCTGTCAATCCACAACACCCACGTGAAGTATTTCCATAAAGACTTCACACTTCTGAAGAGCTGTCGAAACTACTTGACTCCTGGCCTTGAATGAAGATTTAAAGTCAATGTGAAACCGAACATGTAGGGTCCTATGACTTCTGCAATGCGGAAAACGAGGATGGAGAAAAAAAGAATGCGGAATGTCACAGAATGTAGCAAAATTTGAATGAATGAATCAAAAGCAGAGCTGTAAATCACTTAAATCGTGACACAGACTAGTGTCTGTGAATACTAAACCACAGAAAGACTATTTAAATATAAAGTCTGCATGTTCTGCATGGAGCAGTTTCATCTACTTCCCACATACAGAAGCACGTGTGATGCTCCTGGTGTTTCTGGTGTTGCTGTCTCACTATATGAGGACATGAACTTCATCTCCAGAGCTGCTCTGAGAATCGCTTCACCAGCATCTCACCACTTCATTAGAGAAAAACTATCCTCACAGAATCTTCACAACAACATCTTCACTACAACCTGTTAAAATAAAAGTTTAAATTGAAGAAATTATGACAAATATATTACTATTCTACAGAATAATGTACTTCTCAAAGTAATAATACAACCCTCTACAATGCGAGTAAATCACTCGCATATGCGACTAAATTTCACACTGGGCGACTAAATGATGTCTAATATTTGCCACTGGCTAATAAATTCTCAGATTTTACTCGCCAGTGTGTAAGTTGGAGGCTAAGTATAGAAGTTCAGCACAGATGTATTTTAACTCGCCGAACACTCTGACTGAGCGCTTCAGAGTTTCACTCTCCGTCAAGCGAGCTTTTTGTTTTTGGGATGCGCAGCGCACATGTGTTTGATGTACCGTAAACTCTAGTGTGAATGCGCATACCTCATCGTCGCACACGCAAGGAAAGAAAGAGCGAGAGAGTCTTACATAACATGTAGAATTGACGCGCTACATGTAAACGATATTCTTTGTTGTATTTTCCTGTCAAAAGAATGGAGTTCCTTTGGAATTTGGATCAGCTTTTAAGAACTGCCGGGTTCTCCGGTAGTGGGCGGAACTAATGCGCAAACGGCAATCTCATTGGCTGGCGCTCACCTACTATTGTCCCGGTTTTGATTTCAGCGAATCAGTTCGAGCGAACGCACACCACCTAATTAATATTCATGAATCCAGCAGCTCATTAATCCTTATTGCTTTTTATATTGTTCTTAGTAGAATTCGTATTATTATTATTATTATTATCAACAGTAATATTGTTAGATTTTTCCCATTTTTTTTTTTTACAGAAACACAGAATGACCAAAAAAAAAAAAAAAAAAAAAAAAAACCAAACAAAACAAAACAAAAAAAACCACCACCAGTCCTAAGTTCAGTTAAAATGACTAATATGCATTCATACGTGGTTACCAAGTTTTAATTATAATTACTAAAGTTCTATCATTAAATAATAGGCCTACTTGATTATCATATTATAATGCTTGACTGACTGATGTTAAGAGTATACTTTCAGATATTGAAAAAGCTATATATGGGTAGTTGACAAATAAAAATTGGACTGTGTCCTATGGTGTAACATAGCAAAAATGTAGAAAAAATAGAAACAATATTTAAAAAATAACATGAGAAAAATGAATATTCATTCTTAGAGTTACAAATAGCATGAGAGAGGTTTATCTTCAGTGTTAGAGTTTTTTTATTTATTTATTTATTATTATTTTTTTTTTTTTACATTTTTCGGTCACACCATAGAACATACATACATATATATATATATACACACACACACACACACACATATATCAGTCTGGCGAGTAAACTAAAAAATTTACTAGCCAATGGCGATTCAATTGCCAAGGTGTCCGTAGAGGGTTGTAATACTAATACAGGTAAATAATAATAATAATAATAATAATAATAATAATTATTATACAGGAAAAACAGTTATTTTTGAGGAATATCAGACACATAATTTAAACATAATTTAAACAGTAAACCTTCTGTGCAGCACTTTGTTTCACCCCAAAATGAAGAGAGTTGTTCAATTTTAATTTGATAACATTTTAAAAGGTTAATTTAAATTGTTTTGTGCAATTTGATTACCACTGTTTTTGATAGCAAATCTGTATTAAATCATAAAACACAAAACACAGAAAAAATAAAACAGGCAACACAGAATTAAACAAAATAAAAAAAATAAAAAAAATCATAGGGCAATATTATGGTTAAAATGTTAATAAATTATTTAATTGTTAAAGATGTATTAATTAAATTGATTCCACTCTGGAATCCACAATTTAAACAGGGGAAAAAGTAAAATGGAATTTGGGGAAAAATAAATTGGATTTTAAAGGGCCCTAAACATGTGACTAAACAGGGCGGGACACGATTTAATCCTTTGGGAACTGATTGGCTCATGAAAAGGGGACATTATGGAGCCAAAGTTTACATTTGGAGCATCTTGACATGTCCCAATAGCAGCACTTGATCGTACTTTCTCTTATTGCCATAACTTTTATTAGATTTATATTAACCGGCACAAACACTGTGTGCACTAGAAAGACGTCACGAATCGGACGCATATGTAATGTGTAAACAACCAAACACAGATGAAATGAGATGGAAAGGGCAGTGGTGATTGATGTCCCAGACCCCCTGAGGAACACCGACAGAAAACTTTACACAGCTTGTTATGTAGATTGAATCATTGACTTCTTCCATGTGGCACGCTGAACAGAGACAGCTGAGAGCCGAGTCCCCGTCACCACAGGGTGGGATTCCTTCAGCCACACAGCCTTTCATCACGTCCCAATCACATAAACAAGCCAAACACACATGCAGAAACGAAATGACAGAAGCGTTTGAGATCAATACGGACGCTCCCTGTGGGGAGAACGGCTTGAGAGGCAGGGTGTGAGCTTCAGGAACGAGACTGATTGATTGAACTGCCGTCACGAGCGGCGCAGCACGACAGCCTGAACGTTTAGATCGTACATCAGTGAGCGGCTCGAGCCAGAACTCATCTGAACTGTCACGAGGTCTTGGAGGAGTCACAGACACAGTCTCCTCTGCTGGATACCCAATTATGACCTACATGGACAAAATATCATAATCAGCAGTAATACTGTATGTTTATGTTTTAACGTAGTCATTTAGAAAACTGATGTTAATGTTCTGTTAGAACAGCTATACTGTAAAGGCTGGAGTGTCATAGATAAGGTGCGTTCAATCTATTAAACCTTGTCCTTAAATTGTGTTGTTTAGAGAACTTTATTTTTTCTCACCCCAACTGCATTTCAACTGCATGAATATAACAAAACTTAGTAGGCTTTATGCTAAAAAAAAAAAAAAAAAATAATCAAATGAAAACACACACCAAAAAACCCTATTTACCAAGAAAACGAACCGCCACGAACCACTAGGGCTTTGGGAAGGAACTTCAGGTGGTTTATGAGATTATGAAAACATAATAACATAAACAAAACAAAATAACAAAAACACTTACTTTTTTTTTTTTTATCTGCATGTCATGTGACTATTAACAAACATGTGTTATTGTCTTATTGATATAATGTATTTCAATAAATGTCTTACTAAAATGAAATATTCAAAAATTAAAAAAAGTGTTATGCAGTTTAATGCACTAATTTTCTGCAGCTAAATATTTAATGTCACTGCAAAAAAAATTAAAAAATATTAAATAAATAAAATTATGTTTTCAGTGTCACACAATTCCCATGCAAATTACACTTATGAGTCAGTTCTTGTAATTAATTGTTTATAAATACAACTGAATCAATCTGATGACTCATCACTGAATCAATCAATAAGTGGTGGCCATAATGGCTACCAGTAATTGTCTTTTTTCATAATATATTTGGTTCCCAGATCTTAAAATATATTTTCAATTTTGCTTCTTAAAGGGGTCATCGGATGCAAAATTCACTTTACAAGTTGTTTGAACATAACTGTGTGTTGGAAGTGTGTGTACACATCCATCATATAATGATAAAAATCCACCCAGTGTTTTTTTGAAATCCGTATTTTAAAATTTCCTTTCTCAAATCAGGCTGTTCTGAGTTTCCTGTCAGAATGACGTAGTTCTGCGTAGGCCCCTCCCACGATAGTTGATTGACAAGCTCATCTTACCGTAGGTCCGCCCTGAGTGAGCTGTCATCAGTCCACCATTGTGTCTCCGGTGCAGGCGAAGACAAGATGTCTCTGATTAAGCGATTGAAGTGTTTAGTTGTCGGATGCAATAATGAATATAGCAGTCGTCATTAACTCCCGACATCTGAGCCGCTGAAGATGCAGAGGATTAACTTTCATTTTTGAAGTGAATGCGATGATCCCGATCTGCCTAAATGCGTCTATGTTTGTGTGAATCATTTGTGATCCAGCTTCATCTACAGGAGGAGTATAAGGGTTTTTATGAATCTTTGCAAAACACCTTTCCTAATATACGTTAGTTAGCCAGTTTCGCGGCTGAAGTTTACAGTCTGCTCGTCACCCCACGGAAGAGAGAGGCGGGGTCAGCAGAGCTCATTAGCATTTAAAGCAAAATGGACTAGAATGGCTTGCTGAAAACAGAGCTGTTTTGACAGGTTAAAAAGGGTGTTTTTTACACTACCATTGAGAAATTTTAACCAAAGTATGTTATAGACTTTTCATTAAGACCCTAAAGAATCATATCAACTTGTGGAAAATGGGCATCCGATGACCCCTTTAAGTAAAGTATTTTGGATTTAAGCAGGTATAATTACTTTTGCTAACACAAGACAAAAATGCTGATTAGGAAAGTGATTTTTGGGAAGACTTTGACATCATTAACAGGTGAAGCTCTCATACAGAATAGAAATAATGGGAGACAGCGGGGTCATCAGTGGTGCTGTGAACACCTCTCTCATAAACCTACAACACCAGCATCCACACACACACACACAGACGCCCCGTCCTGCCCTCAAACACCTTCACACAGGCTCTCAGACAGCCCAGCCTCTCCACACCAACTCGTTTTTCAGTAAAACAGCAGACAGAGAGAGATCTGTCCTCATCCACAACGAACACACACACACACACACACACACACACAAACTGAAGCAATGAGCCAGACGGGGCTGCCAACCTTTGCCGAGCGCTACTCCTACACACGTTGTTTACTGTAGTGCTGCTTCCCTTGTCTTTTGTCTCAATCGTGTTGGGGTGAGAGGCAGCAGCTCATCTGCACCTCCCCTCCTCAATGCCAATCAATAGAGTTTCACGCTGCACTTCTCAAGCACCACTTACTGCGGGCTAATGGTGCCGAAGGGTTACAGCAAAGCAGTGTGACTCACTGCATATATCATGCCACTTGCTACATCCTCAAACACAAAAATAAAAACATTTGCTGGCTGATATAACCCCTGATTTATGTCTCCACAGCTGCTGGCCTGAAGAAAATACTGTGAGGTGAAAAAAAAAGAATTTTTTGGCTTTTTCCTAAAATGATCTCTCAGGCAAACATGCAAATCTTTTACAGTTTAACAGAGCCGTGGCCAAGTGGTTAGTGCACATACTCTGATGTAGGAGTGGGCGATATAAGCAAACAGTTATATCACAGTTGATGCATATACAATGATTCAACAACTATTGAAAAAACAATAAAAAGGTCAAAAGGCCATTCACAGGTTTTAAGAACATTTTTAATTATGTACATTGCAATTTACTGGTTTAATATTTTGGCCATTTATTTATCATGGTTATCTTTTTTCTGACAAAACAAAACAAAAAAATATAAATGTTGCTTTGGCAACTAACTGAAATAAACTAAAATTTAACTAAAGCTATAAAGCTACACAAACAATTTAATAAAAACTAATAAAAATGACAAAAGTACACCAAATTTAAACTAAAATAAAAACTAAAAAGACAGCAGGAATACACACACACTATACTATACTTTACAATACAATATAAGTAATACTAAAATTACAGTTACAGATCCCATTTGTAGTTCTTCTACTAACAATTACCTGCCCATGTTTGATTGAAGTCACTGATTGAAGTGATTGAAGCTGCAAAAAGACCACACACACACACACACACACACACACACACACTTTTTCCTAGCTATTTTAATCAACCCACACTACACTAATTAAGGAGAATTGATGATTAGAATCAGATTGTTCTGTGAAAAATTGCTTAACTGGCGCACACTCTTTCACTTCATAAGTTAACACTTCTAATACAAGTGAAAGAAGTGTGTTTGTGTGTGTGTGTGTGTGTGTGTGAGTGAGAGAGAGAGAGAGAGAGAGAGAGAGAGAGAGAGAGAGAGAGCACCACACAACACCTGACAACAGCGTGACAATAGTGTCTCCAGCAACAGCAACACATCTAAACCTCTGCATCTGACAACCGTTCTCAGCCACTGTATAAACCAGCGGCGATTAACAGGCTCAACCTGCACCGCACAGGCCTACTGCTGCACAGAATTCCACTGAAATATGAAGGAAATGTCTTCCCATGATTCATTAAGACACAAAACCATTGTGGCACGCCATTAGCAATACTGAAAAGAGAATCAATTGCTACACGATGCTGGCTTATTACCCACTGATATATATCACAGGTAAGTAGATCAAATAGTTGTATCGCAGAACAGAGGTAGCGCTGGGTTATTATTTAGACCCTCTTGGGTAATGTATGCATTCTTTTGCTGTGCAATTCAAGAGAAAAACTACAACCCCAAGGCTTTTAAAATTGCTATAGTAACTCATCAATTACGAAGTTAAAGTGTACACCATTCATGAAGCGAAAAAGCTTCAAGGCTAAAACAAAGACAAAGAAATTAAGAAAGCAAAAGCGAGAAAGTCAGAGATGGTTTAAAATAAACCTGGGTGTGTTTTGTAACACGGAAACAAGTTCTGAAATAATAAGAGAGTTCGTTTTCACCACTGATGATTTGGAATTCAGGCTGCGTTCCTTCATTTCTCTATTTTTTGTTTAAATGGGTCACTCAACAGTTGCATTATATTGTGCTCGCTGGTACTGTTGAGTGAGTAGAACAATCAGCACATTTTTCTGTTTTTAAGCTGTAAAAAATGGGTTGTTTTAGGTCTGCGCAATATATCGAAATATCGAAATAAAATCTGTACCACAATATGGCATAGCGCTATTGTCAATATATATATATATATAACAATTATTTCATTACTCATTTTTTATTTTGCAGTATTATTACAGTTAAATATTTTTATTTTATAATAAGCACAACAAAATCATGATCATTACTTTATAGTTATATTGAATTGTCAGTGTGGGAATATGGTTTATAAAATCTCAAGTGGAAAGAGATTTCTGTAAGATGCTTGAGTTGGTTCTTGTAACAACACCCAAATTTCTCAAGATTTTCCCAAATTATTTAGCCCTAAAAATATGTCATAGTCAAAAATCAATCAATCAATCAATCAATCAATCAATCAATCAATCTTCAGAGTAAACATTAATATTAAAAAAAGGATATTTTTATTTTCTATGCAGATGCACTCCCCAACAAAACCACTCTACTAACTCTACAATAATTCATTCTTTCCAAATACAGCTATTTAAGTCATCAATTTCTGATTTTCTTTTTCACATTGCAATATATAATTAGCATATATAATGGCAGAAAAACATGTCAGATATGTGTTCCAGGATGGGTTGACAGTATCACTGCAATTGAAACTATTTAGTTCATTAAACATTTGAATTAGCTACATTGCACCAATTAAGTATCTCTCGATTAGAGCGACGAAGAGTTCAGGCCGCGCTGTAAACAACCTGCCAAGTGTCCTGTACGAGCGCGGCGATTCTCACCCACTCGCTCTCCGCAGCGCATCCGTTATCCAGTAACATCAACAACAGAGGGGCAGGGGGATGGGGGGTTGGACGTCTAATGGAGTGCCAGCGCTAATGAGATGAATCTATCCATTATAATGCTTTAACGAGAGTAAATCTGCATGGCTGGTAATTAGTCCACGCCCCTGCATTAGCTCCACTCCTCGGAGGAGCGGCTCTGTCTTGTGTTGCCAGAGGACATCAGAGCGGCTGAATGCATTATGCTCCAGATGCTGCGAATTTTCATCATTTAGTTGTGTTTCCATCAGGGAGCGGATTGATCAGGCACGGTCACGGCGGATAAGAGCACGGCATAATGACAGGCCAGGAAGGAAAACTGCTGGCGTTGTTCAAAAAGAAACCCCATTAAGCAGCTCCCGGTTGCTAAGCAGACACGTACGGCACAACTATTTAGAGCGGCTGCGAAGTGCTAGTGGCTTTACAGTAGCCCAGGCATTGTAAGATTCGAGACAACAGTCGTGTGATTCAGCCAGCATAATCAAAGGCTTAACAAATCAGACAGGTGCCAATTGCACTGAGTAACTGAGAAGCAAACTGCACACTTCCCACTGAGTTGAGCCAATATTAGTGTTGTGTGTACTCTTATTTTTGGTCTTCTGGTGCTTTTATTTAAAGGAGATTAGAATGAGTATTAAAATGACAAGACTAGCAAACAATGCCAACCTGATTAGAACTCATTGTCTGCGTGAGCACCTCAGCTTTCTGTTAAGAATAAGACCTCGACTTAAATACAATAAAACTAAAAATAAAACAAAATAACTAAAATATAATAAAATACCTAACTACATAATACTATTATTCTTAAACCCACAGCTCTGACATACGACCTGTTTTTAGTGTTTCTATTTACAGCAGAGTAGACAAAGTAATAAAAGGAGTAAGATTAGGGAATGTTGCAAGCCAGATTTGAACTCAAATTGTCTGCATTAGCGCCTCTGCTTTCTGTTAGGCCATGGCTCCAACATACTACAATGTCCTATTTTTAGTCTTTTGTCATTTTCATTTAAAGGAGAATTATAAGCGGAACAAAAATTAGGGACTGTTGCGAGCCAGATTTGAACTCAAATTGTCAGCATGAACATCTCAGCTTTGTGTTAAGCCACAGAACTGATATACTACAGTGTCCTATTTTAGTCTTTTGTTTCTTTCAATTAAAGGAGAGTACAGAAAGTAACAAGAGGAGCAATATTAGAGAATGTTGCAAGCAAGATTTGAACTCAAATTGTCTGCATAAGCACCTCAGCTTCCCGTTAAGCCATAGCTCCAGCATTCTAAAAAGTCCTATTTTTAGTTGTTTATAATTCAAAGGAGAATAATAAGAAGAACAAGATCAGGGAATGTTGCGAGCCAGATTAGAACTCAAATTGTCTGAATGATCACCTCAGCTTTCTGTTAAGCCACAGCTCTGACCTAATACAATGTCCTGTTTTAGTATTTTGTCTCTTTCAATTAAAGAAGAGTAAAGAAAGTAATATGAGGAGTAAGATTAGGGAGTGTTGCAAGCACATTGTCTGCATAAGCAACAGAGCTCATCACTAAGCCATGACTAAGTCTTACAGGATGTCAGATTCAAACCCACGTCTTCTAAATGAGCAGCACCACACTGACAAAATCTTAAAAGCTCCTCTTCAACCTCAGCAGAACAATAAAACATTTTGTCTGAACCCCATTACTTCACTGACTTCCATTTCTGCAGCCGGACTCCGGAGTGTCTAAATATTCGGTGTATGGTGAATACAGCTCATCGAAGCCTTTCTCAAATGACGTCCTTGCACTAAAGAAAAAAAGTGTTCTGAAATGGGCAGATTAGATTAGCGCTAGGAAGCTTTGATCTAAAGCTCGCTGGCTAGCTTTGATCTGCACAAGCAGCTCTTCACCACGACCAGAACACAATATGAGCCCATTTCACTTCCATTTGTATCAATTCTATGAGCATATACGACGATGAGAAGCTCTGCTCACCGTCACTTGCTGCCATTTATCCCTAATCAGAGTCACTTCAAGTCATGAATGGCAGCAGTGTTCCTGAGGGAGAAATGACCATCAAGGGCCTGGAGATCAGAACGGCAGACTTCAAATGGAGACCATATTTACATAGAACAGCATGTGTGGAAACACATGATGACTGAAATGTAAAATTATTAAAGGGTTAGTTCACCCAAAACTGAAAATTAGCCTGTGTTTTACTCACCCTCAAAGCATCCTAGGAGTATGTGACTTTCCACTTTCAGACAAATCCGATCGGAGTTATATTAAAAATTGTCCTGGCCCCTCCAAGCCTTTCAATGGGGGTAAGCGGGTGTTAGTTGTCAACAGTTCAGAAGACGTGAAATAAAGTGCGCGCATCCGTAATAAAATGTCCCTCACACGGCTTCGGGGAGTGAATAAAGGACTCCTGTAGCGAATCCATGCGTTTTTGTAAGATAAATATCCATATTTCAAACGTAATAAACACTTTTTTCTCACTTCCGCTGACTGTGGTACGCGGAAGACGTTCAGGCGGATGATGTAGGACGTACGAGTCGTGCGAGCGCCACTGAGATACGCAGGAGCAAAGGAAACAAAGTTTCCTTAATTTAGCAAAGGAAATTCAGTCTGCTCTTGGCTTATATCGAAATCCTCTGACATTTTTCTTTACAAATCCTCGTTTTGTGCTTCTAATTCGTGACCGGCGTTTGGTTTTGTTCTCTCTCCGCGCTCGTCACTAATCATCCAACGCCGACATCCTACGTCATCCGCCTGAACGTCTTCAGTGTACCAGCGGAAGTGAGAAAAAAAGTGTTTATTACGTTTGAAATATGGATATTTATCTTACAAAAACGCATGGATTCGCTACAGGAGGCCTTTATTCACCCCCCGGAGCCGTGTGAGGGACGTTTTATTATGGATGCACGCACTTTATTTCACGTCTTCTGAAGCTCAAAAGCGCGGTATGCGGTATTATCACCATATATATATATATATATATATATATATATATATATATATATATAATATTTGTGTGTGTATGTGTTATGATGTAAGGAATTCAGAAACCGAAACTAAATCGCGTTGAAACAGGAAGTGAAGTAAACAGAAGAGAATGACAAAATAACGGTCCACATAACAGAACATAAACCTGACAATAAAATCGTTAGGCTATTGTTATACAACAGTCAGTGCTGATCCTCGAATCTGACTGACATGATACTTTTTCCGTTGATATTTCACCTGCGTGTTCTAGACGGGCTGTCAGTCAGTGCAGTTTTATTGTTGTGCCACAAGGTGGCATCAAGGGACTGTCTTTGAGTGAGTCTTTAACCCGTTCATTCAACTACACATTAAAAAACGCTGATTCATTCAAAGAAAGATGTAATGAAACACGCTGTTGAAATCATTTTAACTTTGAGCGCCACTTTTAAAGGCTCAGCTGACCAGCAGAGCGTCGATGCGCAGACAGAGATTTCGCTTTCCTTGGACATGACAACCTATTGAACAACTTCATGACAACCTCACAAATATACAAGACTCGGCCTGAAGGACAGACGCAGGTAATCGCACGCGCTCAGTCGATCTCTCTCATTCGCAGTCTGTTAGGCTTGTTAAGTGCAAATCTACTGAGCCTTTGTACAAATCAGCATGGTACACATTATGCTATCATTACTAACTTATTTAATATTCAGTACACATGCACGAAGTGTAAAACGAGAAGGGCATAACCTTACGAAAAAAGAAAAATGCAAATATCGCGGTTGCTGCGGTTGTTGCATTCCTCTGCGGTTATGCTCGACAATAGCGCGGTATTGCGATATTGCGGTTATCGTGACAGCCCTACAATTGACAGACTCGGAAGTTTGCAGGTTCAAAACCCACATAAAAAACAAAACAAAAACAAAAACAAAAGAAAAAACAGTTGAGCCATCATTACCCAGGTGGATTGTCCTTGTCATTAATGGTCACATACTGTAAATGAATTCCACCAGCTCTGGTCATGTGGCCATAAATAAAGATTTTAAAATGCTAAACAGGAAAAAGACTGCCTAATTAACATTAACAATTAATCTGGTCCAATTAAGTCGCCTTGACAACCAGAAACATTAAGTAGCCTTTCCTAGATCCATTTCTTTCAGCTAATCATAATTCAATTAATTAGTACGCCATTAACATTAGCATGAATATGAATAGGTTCTTCTTCATTTTGAGCCAACCTGCATCAGAAAGGTTTGTAAAATTCCCTGGGCATTACTTTTCAAGTGTAATTTTGAAGGTTATCAGCGTCAGACAGAGTCTCTGTTCATGACTGGCATATATCCAGATTCACTTTTACATTTTGAAAACCCAGATTGCAAGGTGTTAGTCATAATTGTGAGAAGATACAAGCAGAAATGCTTGAGCCACTCTAGACATTTTTACTTTGGTCACTTATTTTTAGTGTTGTATTCCAGGCATATTTTAATTAGATTTTTATTCTATTAACCTCAATGTTTATGTCAAATTATGAGATCAAAGCTACTAGAAAAGTGGAAATAACCTGAGGTTTGGGTTCTGATGTTTTAATGAAGGCGATAATTTGAAGTGAACGTCTCTCAGAATGCAGGACCCCCAGGCGTTCACCTCCCACATTCAAAGGTCAGGAAAAGAGCAGCGGCAGAAATAACGATGTGAATGCAGTTAACGACTGTAGGGCCTGACGAGTGTGAGTGAGCGTGGTCTGAGGAGAGAGGAAATCATTAAGCGTACCTGGAGGAAGGTTGGGTCTTTTCCTCTTTTTGCTGTTTTCTGTTCCGTTTTCCAGAGGACAGTCAGAGACCAGTGGACCATTGGAGCTGCTGAATTGCAGGGGTTCGTTGTTCGTGGCAGGGTCAAAGGGCAGTGGATTCAGACCTATAGAGGGAAAGAACAGATAAGCTTGGTAAGTCTGCATGCTCTGTAACCAGGGATGCACATAAATGGTGCGCAGGTGCGCGACCGAAATAAGAAATGCTCTGGGTAAATAAGTTCAGACCACTCATTTGCGTACCGACATTGACAGCTGTTAACGCACAATCACCGTTTCAGATTGACCAACTGTAATACTGTATAAGATCTTCTGTTTTTCAGAGCGAAACACAAAACTGTCACTTCACTGAAGTGCTTCAAAACCGGCAGTGGCAACACACCAAAATAAAAGCTTGCTGATTTTAGGTATGAAACTGATAATAATTTATATAAAAAAATAAAAAAAATAAAATAATTTTTTATTATTTTTTTTATTATTTATTATTATTCTCAATGTTTAGTTGTGCTATTTTGAGGCAACAGTTATATATTTTTAACAATTCATCCTACTTGAAAAGTATATTATATACCAAAAAATCAATAAATATAAATAACTAAATAAATCTTACAATTTTTAGATGGTAGTGTATATGTATTTAATGTGTTGTGCATAAATGAGTATTTACACATTAATCATGTGGCTGTCACTGCATTTAAGAAAGAAGGTCCCTCACATATTTTAGGGTCTTGGCATCAAAAAAACTGGAAAATCCTTGTTCTAGGTCATCTAGAAGTTTACTTAATATAAAACATTATTTTTTTTTTATGAGTGGTCCTGCCGTTTTAAGTGAAAGTGAAAGTAGGCTCTCATAACTCTCTCAGTAGGCTCTCATAACCTTTGGGTTACGAGTCCGACTCTCTAACCATTAGGTCACGACTGCCCTTAATGTGCACTATGCATCAGCTGTGTATGGTCAAGGAACAGTCAGTGGGCAAGCAGGCCGAAGCAGTGACTAAACGAACCAAAGTAAGGGAGAACTGATTAAAAGTTTCCAATCTTTCTGTCTGGCATGCTAGAGAATGATTCATGAAGTGAGGACAGAAATGGCCCTTTAAGACTAATTTAATGGTGCATCTTCATTTCAACGACGGCATATTTGTGCTCTGAAAGCCACAAAGACAGGATTATCCACACACACACACACACACACACACACACTTGTTTCGCTATCCTTGTGGGGACATTCATAGGCGTAATGGTTTTTCTACAGTACAGACCGTATATTCTATTGCCCTACACCAACCCTACACCGAAACTTAGCCCTCACAGGAGACTTTTTGCATTTTTAGATTTTCAAAAAAAAAAAAACTTCATTCTGTGTGATTTATAAGCTTCTTTACCCGTGGGGACCTCAATTTAGGTCCCCACTGTGACACGAGTCCCCATGAGTCTGTGTGTATTCAGCAGGGCTCTGAACCGGTTCAAGGAACAAAAACGAAAACTGGAAAAGAACGAAATTTTGACTGGAACAGAACCGGAAACAGAAACGAAATCAAATTTTATAGTTCCGAACAGAATCTAAAATTTGAAATAGCCATTAACCGGTTAATAACGTTATTTTATCGTTCCATTTAATATTTGAAATTTGCTGTCAAGCAATCAGGAATTAAAGTAGCTACACTATGCAAATGTGATGCTGATGCATCTAAGGCTTCATAACTTAAGTCGCAATGCACCGGTGTTAGAGTTTATCCGAGGACTGATGGATTCAACAGATCTTACGCATCTGCAGCGCTTCTGTGAATGGAGAAAACAGAATAAAACTATGGGCTTACATAAAAAGGAATATATATGCCTATACACTAAATATAGCCTATTTCACTTAAATCATTGACAGATTGACGAAATGAAAAAAAAAATATATATATAGGCCTACGGTTCATTGTGACGCATTCCAAAGTTCTCGGAAAGGAAAACGAGACAGCAGAAAGTAGTTTTATTTATTTTACAAAAGCTTTACAGTTTTATTTATTTTTACAGTTTTATTTGTTTCACAAAAGCTTGACAGTTTTGAATGATTTCGCATCTGTGGTATGGCCATATCTCGCCAGCGCCTCACGCGAACAAAGACACAATATCTTTGCGACTTTGCAGCCTGTTCATTATCAAAATAAAATACAGTTAAAGGAAAGTATAAAAAGTTACAGTGCTCCGTTATTCAATCTGTTGCATTCAGCGTAACCATCGCTTCACTGTGCTGATATAGCCTAGCCGATGTGAAGGATGATGTTTGATGCTTGAAAGTACAAAGCCTATAATAAATAATATTTTAGCATCCAGATACAGCGCGAATATGGAAACATTTGGATTCGTGCCGAATGAGAGAGGTAGGCATCAGTTTCACCTTTAATTTGTTTTTGGATTAACGTTTTTATAGTTTAGAGGATTTGCTGTGGGGAGAAACTAATAACTGTGTTTATAATGTTTGTAAACATTTTTGATTTACCAGCATTTTAGCCTACATGATTTCTGAATGTACTAGCCTAATAAAATGCGACGCGACTTAGCCTGTTTTTTTTTTTCCTCAAAACGCAATTTTATACAAGTAGCGTTCTTTTTAACAATGCAGCAAACATTTTTAAATATCTTTAAAATACTTTAATGTCTTTAAAGCATTAATAGTTTTTTTTTCTTTTGTTTAGTAGCCTACATTTAGGCAAATCTAGAAAAGATGATGCTGTATTGGCTGTGACTAAAAGCGCAGCGGGTTAAGATACCATCTCTTCCTGTTTTTTTATTTATTTTTCTTTTTGTGTAAAGAAAACACTGTACTTTATTATTATTATAGGCAAAGACAATTAACCGTTATTTTTTCTACTCGAGCCGGTTTCGGAACGGTAATAATACAGAGGAATGCAGGAACAGAAACGTTAAAATATCGATTCTGCTCGGAGTGAACCGATTGACTTTTTTTTTTCATTTTCAAGCCCTGGTATTCAGGTTTAAGTCCCCATCTGAATAGAAAAACAGGTGTACACACACACACACACACACACAGTCTCATTCTTTATTAACCCCTCTGTGAATTCCATTACAGAAATTGATTGCAGGTTCCGATACTAAATTAGGAAACGTTCTTGAGACAGCAATCAATACCTAAGGACATCCTCCATTTCCGTTCTAGACATGCACAAGGAGACGAGAAAGACAACAAAACCATCCAATGAAAGATGGATTCAATAATAAAAACATCAAGATTGCAAAGATCCTAAAGATAAAGAATTTCAGAGAAAGCTTTAGCAATAACACTAATATGTCAGGTTTTGGCTATATTTAAATTGATTGCCACATCAGCTTCACTGGCTATTACATGGCAGATACATTCAACAATATCATAAATACAACATAAAAAAACAAACATTTTATTAAATTCAACTTGAAAAATTTTTTTTTGGCACATACAATTGTATAAAAGTTTCTTTAAAAGTACTTATGATAATATTTGTTAAAAGTTACTAAAATAAAAGTTTTCTGTGTCCATCTTACAAAATAAGTCCTTAAAAGTTACTTCCTGTCCCGGTATACAGCAGCGTGCGTTATGAGCTGTTTAGAATACAGAGTGATGTCTGAGATATGCATGCTGGTCTGTTTTCATGAATTATTCATCACACTTCTCAGTTTACATTGTTTTGCTTGGGATTATTTGCCTGAAGGATACAGAAGTGTGGGGCTGGGGGGCTGTCACTGCATATCCCGTATGATGAGAGAGAGATACAGAGAGAAACAGGCTGACACAGAGTTCAGAGGGCACGGCTCAAAACTCTGCGTCATAATCTGCCACATCTGCCCTCTGCAGTGCGCAACCTCTCCGACATCACACTGCTCGTGCATGAGATAGCAAAGGCAAGACTGAAGAAATAACGGAATCTGAACAGAGGAGGAGGCAACTGAGTGTGAAAAAGCAGATCAGTAAAGTATGAGATGGAATTTGTGGCAGAAGAGCAGCGCTGCAGAATGACAGCACGAGAAGAGAGAAAAACAGGGTGGCTGAAGACTAATTTAAACAGCGCTGAAGAGCCCTCGCAAGCTCTCGCTGATGCTGCATGTGCTACTGCAGGAGCGAGAAGTCCTTGGCATGTAACGAGCTGTTAATGACATAAGATGTTCTATAATGATGTATTCAGTCCAGATCAAGCCTGTCAATGACATCAGCTGCTAGGGCTGGGCGGTATACTGAATATTTATGAAAGTTTGGTGATAATTTCATTCACAGATTTAGGAAGTTCGATTCAGTTACGCTGGTCAGTTCTTTCTTGTTGGTTTCGGTTGAAAACAGTAATTGAGCAATTAATTTGCATCATCACTCATGTGTTCATGGATTCATTTTTCTTTTTAAAACATTTATTTAAAAAATAATAATTAAAAAAGTAAGACTCTTTTAATTAATTAATTTATTCATTTGAAATAAATTAATATTTATATTCAACAAGGATGTAATAGATTGATCAAAGACATTTAACCTATAATATTAGAAAAAGAAAAGATTTCTATTTCAAATAAATGCTGTTCTTTTCTGTTCAAACCCATCACACGTTCCACAAAAATGTTAATCTGCACAACTGTTTTCAACCTTGATAATCCTAAATGAGTTTTGAGCAGCAAATCAGCCTATTAAAATGATTTCTGAAGGAACGTGTGACTGAAGACTGAAAATTCAGCTTTGAAACACAAGAAAAACATTTTAAAATATCACTGATTTACTGTAATGCCGCTTTGGTGAGCAGAATAGACTTCATTCAAAAAAAAAATGGTCTAAGTTTGGTTCACTAGGCTACACAATCATGGGGAAGACTGCTGATCTGACAGTTGTCCAGAAGACAATCATTGACACCCTTCACAAGGAGATGCACCTGTATACTGACACTGTTTTTTTAAGCTGTATTGACCAGGCAAAGTAGCTGCTGGTTATTCTGCAACTCAAACACAGACAAAACAAACCATCACTGTCGATAATACTGGAAATCTTCTTATATAGGTACAGTAAGAGCACACTTTTGAGTCTGCAAGCAAGTAAATCAAGATGTTCCGAGAGCTGCCCATCTAGGGGTCCATGGTCCATGTGTGACCCCTAACAGTTCTCCAGGCACAGAGTGCATCTATATCTCTGATTGATGTTCCTTCTGCCAATGTTGGACAAATTCTGTTCATACCCGCCAAGAGGAAACCACCACCCATGACAGAAAAGGGGCGCATAAACACTAACTGTGCGGACAAGGGCTATTATGGAAAAAGCAGGGAAAAGTCGATAAATGAAAGAACATCCAGTTCTGCTGAGTAAGAATGAAAGATAACTAAAGCTAAATTCAATATGAAGATCTGAATACCTGATCGCAAGCAGCAAAAAAAGACAGAAAAAAAAAATAAGATTAGGAGAGGCAGACAAAAAAGGAATTAGGTTGCTTTCTGGCTCTGACACCGCTCTCTTGCTGCAGATGGAAATGCTTCAATAGAGCCGCTGATGAGATTTAAATGAGTATTACTGTTCCTGCTCCTGATGGCCACAGAGGAGAAAGACGGATGCAGATCACATACTCAGTGCAGCAGCAGGAGAACTTGCACAACACTCTCTTATCTCTGAAAGCGAGAGAGAGAGATGAAGTGGAAGATGAGGAGCAATAGATGTGACGGAGGGGGGGGAAATCTCAAGTAATTCCGAGTAGGGGACTCGCAGTCAGCTGGCGGCCTCTGACACCAAATGAGACTCATGCATTCATGGATGCGTAGAGGCAACGGATTTGATGAATGTTTCTCTATCTGTAACCTAAGACAAGTGATTCGCTAATGTGTTTACAGAGGAATTTGAAATGTCTCACAGCATCCAGAGGCAGAATGGTGTGCTTCGCATCAGGTATGGCGTGATGAACTGCTCATTCTTTGGTTCTCAATCACAGTACCATCACAATGTACCACTGTGCTTTAGAGGAACGATGTGTTCTCGCCTCGCCATCGGCCTCTGGGTCTTGATTTGGGAGAGGACTGTTGTGTGCTTATAAACAAGACAAGACAAACTGTTTGAGGGAGGAACATAATCGCCTCTGCACTCTTCTACTCACAAGGCAACAGGGAAATGTCACCGTGTAAAGAGGAGAAAGTTTCCTTCTTTATTCTGTTTACTGACTCTCTTACAAGTTCACACAAAGACTCGGAGCGCATCAGGGACCAAAACCTCTGACTTGCATGGATACATTAAATAAAGCAATTGTTTGTGTTTTCCCTCATGAGGGTGTTGCGTAAGTTGCTGTGAACTGTCAGAAGTTGTCATAATACCTTCATAACGTCTTGCGGTGTGCTAGCAGTGAAACTATAATAATGCCAAGTGTTATTGATGTTAGTTTCTCATAGCAGAGGCCAAATGTTACGCCTGTTTTGTTGTTTTATTAATTGTTTACATTTACACAAAAATCTATTATTATTAATATCAGCATTTCCCATGAATTGCCTAGACTGTGGTGTCCCGATTTGGCTTAGTGCACTTATCAAAATGCAAAAGGCTGCGATTTAATTACTAAAAGTGTTGCAATGCATGTTTTAGAGCGAAACACAGCACTGTGTTCATTTACACATGAGCAGCTCATGATTCTGTGTTTTCTGCGTCTCTGAGAGGCTCGGTTCACAATTAATGCAGCAAACTCAATCTCTGCATGTAAATTTACGCAAATTTAACAGCCTGTGGTCTTGTGTACTTTACAGTAAAGCACTGAGTCACCGGATGGCTAGTCCATATCAGTGTTAATTTCGTCAACGAAGACGATGACGGAAAATATTCGTTAACGAACATTTTTTCTGTGACTAAGACGAGACGTTGACGAGCTAAAAAGAATATCTGATGATAAAAACTATGATGAAATGTATGCCGCGTCTTCCTTAACAAGACGAGATGGGACTAGAATGTTATTTGCGGACTACCAGACATTCAAAATACATCATACAAGCTAAGTTAACTGTCTTGTCTTTCAAAATGTGCGTCCCTGTCATTGGATTACGATCGGATGAGGGGAGTTTGCATATCTAGTCTCAGTATGGCAGCCGCAGTGGACGGACAGGCTACCAAAACGCAAACTAGCGATCTGAAACAATGGCCTCAGGTTTGAGATAGGGTGACCTGACGTCCCGTTTTTCCCGGGAATCACAATTCTTTGTCGATTAATTTAAAGTTAGTGAAAGCGGGAGAGGCGGAATCGCGCTGATAGAAGTGCTCTCTCTCGCGCACGCTCCACTTCTTCAGTTCTCACACAGTGCGCGATCAGTTCTCAGTGCTCAAATACACACACAGCAGTCCAACTGTCCATCATGTAGAGTATCTCACATAAATACAGTCAGTTATGGCTTAAGTGAACGTAAACAGGTGGGTGAAAACTGAATGTGTGTCAGTATTACATGCATGCCTTCCGTCTTAAAGGGACAGCATTCCTAATTAAATACCCATCTGTGTCATTAATGTTAACCAACAAAAGATGTTAAATAAATGTAAACAAGTAAACCTACTGTATCTTAAAAATTAGTTTAATTTGTATCTCAACCCAAAAATGAAAATTGTCATCATTTATTCCACTTTTTCCCAATTCAATCCTTGATTCAAATTTCTCATGAGCTTAATTGATTTGGTCTAAAGAGAGAAGAATTAATGACTATTTCTGTTAGAAGACTACATATAAAATAACTACCTAAATAAATGTTGGTAACTGCAGTTTGACTAAAAGTAATGACTAAAAGTAATGACTAAATGTTGACAAAAATGTAATGACTTTTCGTCGACTAAAACTAGACTAAAACTATGCAAGACTCAAATGACTAAAATGTGACTAAGACTATCAAGCATTTTCGTCTCAAGACTAAGACTAAATCAAAAATGCCTGTCAAAATTAACACTGGTCCATATCAAATGTGACAGTCGGGACAGACCATATCTGTTTGTTTGCTCCTGTCCCGCAGCCTCCATCTGGCAGGTCTTTCACTGCAGAACCTCCTCTTAGGTATGAAAAATGTTTCAATTATTCTTGTAAACCAGCCTCTTTTAAACAGAGCAGACACCATATTTACACCAGCCTGTTTAATTAGGCTCGGTTTAGAGATCAATTCATTCTGAGAGTCTCCAGGGACTGGAGCCAAATAGAGAGATGGGGAATGAGCAGAAAGAAACAAACTGAGCAGATTTATTAAGAAAAATTCACAGTTTTGTGGCACTGGAGTTTGTTGGATCTTCTAACGGCTGGAGGAGAAACAACCATGTGGGTCAACCATGTCAAAGCCCTGAGGAATCTGCACTTTATCCCCAGGTCCTCCATTCGCTAATAGATGGATGAGTTGCTAAAGCGGTCTTTAACATCTGGTCAGAAAACCACTTCTCCTCTAATAACAGAAAAAGAAACTGAAGGAAGAATATCACTCCCATGATGCCAGTGAAAACAAATAACAGCAGGCTGGTGGCAGAAGGGGATTTGGAGGTTGAACGTAAAAGGACAGCTGGCACAAGAGACGGGTGCGAACGACTACGAGAGCTGTTGACAGAAATCAGATATGGATTTGAAAACACAGGACTCGTGACATGAAGTAGGATGAAAAACAAATTTCCAAGACACAACAAACAAGCTGACAGACTAAACATCCCGGAAAATGATTCTGTCCCCTACAGGAAATGTAAATTAAACTTAATTGCACATATGAAAGAGAAATCCAGACCGAGTCCAGATGAGGAACGCTTTCTTGCCGCAAGAAAACAAACAAAGGCACATTGAGCCAATCTCATTTCCTCTGGCACGTCACATGTCCAATCTCTCGTGCCAGCCCATCTTTCTCTCAGTGCTTCATTGATCCCATCCACACTGAGCTGAAGTTGACAGTCGCTGCAGCTGTGAAGCATCTGAGTCGCTTAACACCAGCCAATGGGCGACACCGCAGTATTCACAGCTGGAATAAATGAGAATCAATAATAGTAATGACAACACCAGCAGGGCTGACTGAGGTCTCATCCCTCCTGCTAAAGACTGTATTAGTAAAGCAGCGGAACATGTCTTCTTGTGCACTCTAAGGCTTTGCAACACAACGGATGCCAGAAGTTCTGTTGTATCGCATGAATAAACACAAATCACACTCATACAGTCTTGGATTTAGCACCTCCTGGTGTGGCGAGCTATGTTTTGAGCTCAACACATGCCACTGATGCTGCCAAATTAGCTGGATCAATGCAGTAGCACAGATAATAACATCTCTGGTGTTCAGAGATGAAGCTGATTCATGATAACAGTCGGTGTGGTGTGGTCTGTGCATGCTGCTTTGTACACATCAGTGCTTGGAGAGAAGCTGCATATTCTCAAGCTCAGCGCATCAAAGGCGAAGTCAGCAGGACGGGTCTCTCTGTTGGGATGCTGCCTGAGGGACGCCTACAGGAACTGGACCCAACAGAGAAGGCCTCAGAAAACCTGTATTATGGAATCGTGTCATCCAGGTCTTTTAAGTGGTGAGGAGGTAAACCAAAGGCTCGAGGTGAGAGTATAGCTAAAGATCTCAGGGTTATGAATGATGAATGCACGGTGACGTTTAGTCTCTGCCAGAGAGGAAGGGTTTCTGGACAGCCCAACAGTCAGTTCTCTGGCTTTCTGTTTATCACATACAAAAATGGCTGGAATCTGTTAACAGAATGCAATAATTGTGATTCATCATTTCACAACCGTCTTTAGACATTAGAATGAAATGGTATGTGTATGTCTACACACACATATATAAATGAAAGAAATGAATACTTACGGAGCAAGAATGCATTAAAATGATAAACTGTAACTTGCTATTCAAAGAGTCCTGAAAGAAAGTATCACTATTTCCACAAAAGTATCGCTGAAAATTTAGCTATAGGCCATAACAAGAATTTACAATCGCAGCCATCGTAAGCACAAGTGACTACTTAACAAATGAACAAATAACCGTTTAAGTAATATTATATGGTGATATTAAGAGCATAACAATATTGATAAAAGTTAAATTAAAATTAAAGCTCATTAAAATGTAGCACTTTTGAAGGACCAAAATTTTTTATACTACACAGTTCCACTGATATTTTCTGTATCCTCTGCACAATAAAGCTTTCTCTACAACAGCATGTAGAAACAAAGCATATCATGTTTGTCAAGCATACTATTCCTATCTAATTAAGTGATTCTTGGCTAGTATAACCCTCAAAGAGACTTTATACAAATAGTAAAAAATATGGCAAAAGTTCGAAATCTGGGCTTGTAACCAGAAGGTTATAGGTTTAAATCCCAGGGATTGAGTTATGAACCTTGAGTTTATGTCAGAAGAACAGTGCAAAATGTACTACATGCTACTTTAAATAAGAACAACAAATTATCAAATTAGCAAGTAACTGGTCTTCATAAACTCTCTCATTAAACTAAGTGAAAGGTTGGGAAGCTTATTTAGCTAGTTGCACATCGCAAACATCCCAAAACCTGCTGGCAATTTATTCAGCTGAACTGAACAACAGCCTCCTCCGAAACAACAACCCCTGTGTGGAACGAGTAATTCAGGCTTTCGGTTCCTAAAGGTTCGAGGAGACATTAAACTTCCGTTACACTGAGCGAGAAGTCTAGCGCTACAAAAGGCCAGAAGCCTTTCGAGACTCTGGCAGCTGAAGTCGTCGCTGCTCCACAGCCAAGTGCTAAAGCATGGAGGAGAAACACATTTAGCTCCTTACTGAAAACAGAGCTGTTAAAGACCCTGAAATGTTCCCCTCGCACACCGAGTCCTGGTTTTACTTGGCTGCACCTGCTTTCAATGTTCAAAGTGGTGTTCCTTCACAGCCATCTTCCGTTTTACAATACAGATGTTATTAATACCAGCTGCGGCAATGCCTCATAAATGATTTATTCAAAAGCAGAAATGATTCCATCAAGTCCATTCAAACAGCAGAGGCCAGGGAATGGAAGAGCCTCTTCACGCTGGTCTGCAGGGCACAAGCTGAGCCATTAATCTTCTGAAAGCTTATAAAAACAACTTAACTGAGAGATCAGACCCTGTCTATCTGTCTCAGAAAAAGAGAGGGGGCAAATGTATGTCACAGAGCATTAACGTCACTGACCTGACAAATTTATCTAGACTTTTGCTGCTTTTTCTCTTTCTCTCCGACATGGCAAAAATGGGAAAACATCCCACTGAGGCACCTGAATTCTGCACTGATGGGATTCAATGTCAGAATTTAATAATGCTACACATTGATCTTAGATTTCCATCTCTATATATCTTTCAGTGTTGGGGGTAATGCATTACAAGTAACACAAGTTATGGCATCAGATTACTTTTTTCAAGGAACTAGTAAAGCAACACAGTAACTCAATATTGTAATGCATTACTTTTAAAAGTAACTTTCCACAGCACTGTTGGTTTTCCAGAACTAAAGCCATAGAAAAAACTTTGTAGGCTATCCAACAACCAATCTGAGCCTTGGGCAACAAGTACTTGAATAGCTGCCCTAGGGAAGAAGGCACTTAGTTGCAGTCCATACAGAGGTCACATTGTGCTGCTTAGCCAACAATGGACTAATATAATTGTACAAGGGTTGCATTCTTGAGGCACTGAAGTGGTCAGATTCACACCAGGCAGCATCGTGCTGGCCAGCAGATGTTGTGAAATAAATAATGGTGAGTAGGGAGGGCTGTAATTTCTCAAAGTCGACTGGCAGCCTGTCCTTGCCTCCCTATTGTTGCACTGAATGTGGGCAGCTCAGAGAACCAGATCCAAAATTAGCTTTAAGCGAGCACTATTCCACTTATGCCCCTGAGAGTGGTGATGATAACTCGTCACAAGGTCTACAAGCAACACTCAGGAAGGTGTGGCGCTGGAATGTAGATCAGAGGTGTGCAACGAATAGAACGTGTGGCTATTCCTAGCCAAACATCTAACGCATTAGCAAATATACACGCTGACTGTGTGAGATCGACTGCAATGTTGGCCAGATGAATAAACAAGGTGCCTGACTGACCCAGCTTACAGAAATGTGTGAGGAATTATTGGAACAATACCAGAAGTTTGGCTCTGATACTGCAGTATCCTGATTAAATCAATATCTTAGGTTACAAATGAAAGGACAAACAGAAGAAAAGGACAAAAAAAAAGGCCCTAGCCTTTGTGCTTTGCTCAAAACAATCAAAGGTATCAGACCCTTTCAAAACAAAACAAAAAACAAAACAAAACAAAACAAATAAAACTGAACAAAAAAACAGAACGTGAAACTCAAAATACAAAACAAAAGAATCAAACAAAAACAAATAAAAATAAATAAATAAAATAATGTCACATACATTAATTCCATTAGAATCAATTAACATTGTTTATATGTTTATATACAGGTTACTAGGGTTGCACGATACACCGGTACTACGGTAGTATCGCGATACTAAACCTAAAAATACCAGCGGTGCCATTGCATTTTTTAAACGGTAGTACCGTCCATACGGTAGTTCCGTAAGATATGTTGTATGCACGGCAGGAACATTGTTTAAAACGTTCATTTGAACGTGCATGCCAGCAGAAACATTACAAGTTGATTGCAAAATGTCTTTCTGCTGTGCTGTGTAGTACAGTCTATGTATACGCTTTATATAATATTGAGTGTTTCCCGACGCTTCAGTTCAGTTTGCAATGAGAAGTTGCACTTGCACGATCGTTGTTCATGCTGCAGTTTATCAGAAGAAAGGGTCTGATTCAGACCGTCTGATGTCATTTTAAAAAACAGCAGCTCAAGCATCACTTATTCAACAATATAATATCTTACAAGAAAGTATTCTCGCAGTTTTATTCATTTGACCACTTCTAGAACAGGTGTAATAGTTCGTTTCCGAATGCAATTCCATTCATCAACATAGCGGCTTTGCACTTGGTTCTTATCATTCATTATATATATTTTTTTATTCATTTATAATGCTATGTTTTAACATACATGCTGCTAACTTGGAAATTTCAAGATATGCGAGCAAAAAATGCTCCTGACAGTTTGGCGATATGACATGAGCAAGAGTGCTGTTTGTGTTTCGTTTCTGTGTTCGAATCCGAATCCGCGTTGGCTTGAGCAAATCACTGATTCACTGATTCACTAAGCCATTCATAAAAACAGTCATTTGATTCGCTCCTGAAGAATTCAGCCGTTTTGAAAGAATCGTTTGAATGACTCAGTGATTCAGTCATGAACTTCTGCCACCTGCTGGCCATTTTAAGTTTCCCATCTAAAAGTAGGCATATTACCTTATTTTCCAACATATTTCTATATTCAGAATTTAGTTTTTAAAACATTAATTTCATAACATTATTTATGCAATTATACATACAGTCTAAATGTATAAATGCCACATCTAAATGTCACTTCATGCAGCTTCTGTGCAGTGCTAAGATGAGTTTTGTTAGATCATTTCATGAATAACAATAGCCAGTCATTCAGTCACATTAATTAAGTATTCAGAGAAAATATATTGTCTGTTTTCATTTACATCTATTTATTTATGAAATGTTGATTCATTTTGTAGAATTGAATTTTAAATTAACAATACTGCACGGTATCGTGATACTAACAGGTGCATCTCAATGAATTAGAATGTCGTGGAAAAGTTCATTTATTTCAGTAATTCAACTCAAATTGTGAAACTCGTGTATTAAATAAATTCAATGCACACAGACTGAAGTGGTTTAAGTCTTTGGTTCTTTTAATTGTGATGATTTTGGCTCACATTTAACAAAAACCCACCAATTCATTATCTCAACAAATTAGAATACTTCATAAGACCAATAAAAAAAAAAAAAAACATTTTTAGTGAATTGTTGGCCTTCTGGAAAGTATGTTCATTTACTGTATATGTACTCAATACTTGGTAGGGGCTCCTTTTGCTTTAATTACTGCCTCAATTCGGCGTGGCATGGAGGTGATCAGTCTGTGGCACTGCTGAGGTGGTATGGAAGCCCGAGTTTCTTTGACAGTGGCCTTCAGCTCATCTGCATTGTTGGGTCTGGTGTCTCTCATCTTCCTCTTGACAATACCCCGTAGATGAGGTTCAGGTCTGGTGAGTTTGCTGGCCAGTCAAGCACACCAACACCATGGTCATTTAACCAACTTTTGGTGTTTTTGGCAGTGTGGGCAGGTGCCAAGTCCTGCTGGAAAATGAAATCAGCATCTCCATAAAGCTTGTCAGCAGAAGGAAGCATGAAGTGCTCTAAAATGTCCTGGTAGATGGCTGCATTGACTGTGGACTTCAGAAAACACAATGGACCAACACCAGCAGATGAAATGGCAGCCCAATTCACTGACTGTGGAAACTTCACACTGGGCTTCAAGCAGCTTAGATTCTGTGCCTCTCCAGTCTTCCTCCAGACTCTGGGACCTTGATTTCCAAATGAAATGCAAAATTTACTTTTATCTGAAAAGAGGACTTTGGACCACTGAGCAACAGTCCAGTTTTTTTCTCCTTAGCCCAGGTAAGATGCTTCTGACATTGTTTCTGTTTCAGAAGTGGCTTGGTAGCCCTTTTCCTGAAGACGTCTGAGCGTGGTGACTCTTGATCACTGACTCCAGCTTCAGTCCACTCCTTGTGAAGCTCTCCCAAGTGTTTGAATCAGCTTTGTTTGACAGTATTCTCAAGCTTGTGGTCATCCCTGTTGCTCGTGCATCTTTTCCTACCACATTTCTTCCTTCCAGTCAACTTTTCACTTAATATGCTTTGATACAGCACTCTGTGAACAGCCAACCATTCAGTAATGATCTTCTGTGACTTACCCTCTTTGTGGAGGGTGTCAATGATTGTCTTCTGGACAACTGTCAGATCAGCAGTCTTCCCCATGATTGTATAGGCTATTGTGTAACCATTTTGAAGGTTCGGGAAACCTTTGCAGGTGTTTTGAGTTGATTAGCTGATTGGCATGTCACCATACTCTAATTTGTTGAGATAGTGAATTGGTGGGTTTTGTTAAATGTGAGCCAAAATCATCACAATTAAAAGAACCAAAGACTTAAACTACTTCAGTCTGTGTGCATTGAATTATTTAATACACAAGTTTCACAATTTGAGTTGACTTAGTGAAATAAATGAACTTTTCCACGACATTCTAATTCATTGAGATGCACCTGTACTTGATATCATGATACTTCAGCTGGTATAGTATCGTAAGACATTTTCATGGTATCATGACAACCCCACAGGCTACTTTATATAAAATAGAAAGTCTTGGGGGCTGAAAACACACAAAACACATTTTTGCACTCCACTGTGCTTCTTTTCCATTGTTTTTCTTTGCTAAAAGGACATGCGCTCATGTCTTGTGTCTTTTGCAGCATCTCATGCATCATACTGCATTTAAAAAAATATAGCGCTCGAGTCAAAATTTCAGCTTTTAAGAAAAAAGTATCTCCAGACCTGGCATTTTTTTTCGTTCCATTTTAATGCTTTTAAATGCAAAAACGTGTTCTGTGTGAATGGCCCCTTGCAATCACAAAGCAAGATCATACAGTATTTATGGGTACTGCTACTATTCCACAACAAAAGTCCTTTATGGATTTGTTCTGCAGGTATTCTGTGGTTTTTATGTAGTGACAAATGAATTTATAATCTGGTTTGTACACTGCAAAGCTAAACTGCACCATATCTCTGAGTCAACAAGCAAGTTCAGACTTATTTAGAGCTTAAATATAGTCCTGGAAAATGGTGATACTGTGGCAATTTTCTGGTACTGCAATATTTATTTTAGTACAGTAGATATACAGAAACCTAAAAAAATTGTTCTTAAATCCAAACACATCACACATTTTAAAATAAAAAAAGAAAGGTATAATTAGAGAGCACTTTGTTGAACCAGAAGGCGACAGTTTATGCAGCGGTGGGTTGAAATTCATTGGGTTTCTGAATTTCTGTCCTCGCCACTGACCTCTGAGGGTGAAAACAGTTCCCTCATAGAAGTGTGAATCACGGCTGAGATGTGAATTCATCAGTTAAAGGTGGTGGAGGCATGCGCAGCGTGTCAACATTTATGTAAACGTGCTTTTAGCAGAGTGTGTCCAGCACAGCGGTCCCTTTATTGGGTGTTTGGTGAGCGGCGAAGCTCAAAGGCCGCTCTCATCAATGGCGTACAGTGTGTTTCCTACACCTGCCCCTGGTGCACACATGAAAGGCAGAGGGACAACTTTAAAAACTTGCATGAACACACAAATAAATAAACATGGGCTAGCAGCACAGATGGATCTCCATGTGTGGATGCACAGAGGAGCCCATAGACGCTGCAAATACTGACGTCTGACTGCTAATCTGCTTCAGTTAATTACATTTCCAAAAGTTTCGCCGCTCGTTACAGGTCAAGCACAGCTTCTCTGTCTAACGACAGCCCAACACACTGTGGCTTTTTGTTGGCATGACATATAGTCCATAAAAACAGTTTAGACACGAGACCCTAACTGCTGAATAACCATCTGTGCTCCGCTGAACTTCATTCAAACATGTAAACACCAGCAGATGAGAAACTGAAAACCATACCACTCTATGATGCACCTTGTTCTCATTAGACTCAGCATGACAAGTGTCCAGTGACAAGCAGGCAAATTTTCCTGTCCACACTGAAAAAGTGGAATTCACTAACAATGAGAACATATTTAATATATTGATATTTAATAGGTAATTAGACAGGCAAACCGTTACACAAAAGATCAGTTAACTGTATGTTACTTCTACGTATTACAAGACTACGTAACTAAATACATAATAGAAAATAAACAATCATAATTGATTAGTTATTTACAGTATTATTCAAATGTTTGGGGTTGGTAAAATGTATTTATTTATTTTATTATTATTATTATTTATTTATTTATTTTTTTACATTTTTCTGACAAAAAAAGTCTCATATGATCACCAAGTCTACATTTAAAATTAACATATGCTGATTTGCTGCTCAAGAAACATTTCTTCATATTTTTGTTGAATATATCCTTGATCAAAAAAAAAAAAAAAAAGATTAGAAAAACAACCCCAATCTGAATCAAGTATTCATGACAATGTTTTTACAGCACTATGATATGAAATTTTGGATCAGCAAGATTTCATTGAAGGCAGCATTACATTTCACGATGTGATAAAAACAGAAACAAATGGTGCTGTGTTCTAATCACTTTTATAGTGTGCTGAACCTGCACCAGTCGCTATGCGAGCTGTTGTTTTTCTCAATGGCAGTCTAATAGCTGTGCTTGAGCGTCTCAGCTGGAAGACTTGTCATCTTTAGATTTCAAAACCCAGCAGGTGTCTGCAGGGGGCCCGGAACGAAAACCATCCACCATCAGACTCGCAGCACACAGACTGGACCGTACCGTAGTATTAGCAATTTCCCCTCCTCAACACACACTCATGCTCAGGAGAACAGGATGTTCACAAGGGGAAAGAAAAACAGACAGAGACAGAGAGATTGCTTGCATCATGAACAAATACACACATACAATACTGGTCAAAGGTTTGAAAGTCTCCTATGCTCACCAATGCTACGTTTATTTGATGAAAAACAAGTTTTAAAAACATGTTCAGTATAAATAATCAAATTGTGAAATACTATTACAATTTAAAGGGGTGGTTGACTGTTTTTTTTATCTAGGCTTGATTGTGTTTATGGGGTGCAGTCAAACGTGTTCATGCTTCGTTTTTTAAAAAACGCATTATTTTTCACATAAATTACCTTTATTCTATACCGCTCTGTCCCTTCTCTGATAAACGCCCTGATTATTTCCTGGTTTTATGAAGCCCCTCCCTCAGAAATATGCGATGGGCACAGATTGGTTAGCTGGTCCAGTGTGCTGTGATTGGCTAAACCGCTTCTACATTTACATTTATGCATTTAGCAGACGCTTTTATCCAAAGCGACTTACATTGCATTCAAGTTACAGTTTCTACATTTTATCATTTCTTGCTTTCCCTGGGAATCGAACCCATGACCTTGGCGTTGCTAGCGCCATGCTCTACTATTTGAGCTACAGGAAAGCTTCTAGTGCTCGTCTGAACGTCCCGCCCCTCAGCTCAGACGCATGTGCTCCGGTTGTATTGTAAACAATGACGTCGTCAATACTACTTATTAATTTGAGCCAGATTGAGACCCAGAGGATATTAGTGAAGAGGATCGTGCAGAACCTGTGCAAGCATGGCTCTTAAATGGTATGTTTTTTTTTTTTTTGTTTGCAATTGGTTCATACTTTTAGATATGCTGTTATTTGTAAGTGCTACTGCTTCTGTTAGCTTTTAATATACAGTTTTGTCCTGATTAAAGCTTTAATACAGCACAGCAACTGCACGCGCGTCCATGTATAACGCTTCTCATTGCTATGTGAAAATAAGTGTATAATTGGAAAGTTTTGTTGGAGCTGATCTGACGATCTGAATGAGAGAGAGAGAGAGATGCAGAGCGTGTGCAGAGCAGGGAGATGCGAGGAACAAGATTGAGAACCGCTGCTTTAGAACATATGATTTTGAAACTTGTGAATCCACTAGAATCGTTAGAAGACAGAATCGCGATTCATATATGAATAGATTTTTACGTGCACCCCCAGTTTTCTCTTCCTCTTCTCTAAAGCAGCGCAGAATAGCCTCGCCCCGGTTTATCTGGGTTCGTGACGTAACGGACCTGGGAAGTAACTTGTCGTAGTCCCTACAAGCCGTTTTTGTAGGCATTAAACTGCCAGAATTTTAAAAGACGATATCTCTGTTTGCATTGAACTTTCAGCACCGCAACTTTGCAGATATTGTTTATGCTCAAACAGCAACATTACACACTAACTAACGTTAAAAAAGTGAAATCGCTATCAACCACCTCTTTAAAATAACTGTTTTCTATTCGACAATTTTAGATGCAGTAAAACAGTGATACTGTTACAATAGAATAACTGTTTTTTGTTTATCATTCTTATATGATATCATTCTAAGAGCTGAGTGACTGACACCATCTTTGTTATGGAATACAGTTGTTGGTTCGCAATGAGTTCACAGTTTTAATGTACATGTTTGCTTGAATTTATTTTTAAGATCTGAGGTATCTGTTGTTGCTTTCAATATGCCTATAAAGGTCACACAAAATAATATTCAAAGTCACATTAGACACTTTTAACACTGAATAAAGCACAGTACGTGAGATCAGTATGAGATTATCATTGTCATAGTTTATGTTGTTCCAGCCGCTAAGTCGCAGAAAACAACTTAAAAGTTTCTAAAATAGAATCCCTGTCGCTTGTCGTGGCTGGTTAGGACACGGTGTTATTATAATCAATGTTGACAACAGTTCAGCTGCTTAATATTTTTGTGCAAGCCTTGATACCCTACCATTGAAACATTTTGGGCAAATACGATTTGCAGGAAAAACACAAACAAACAAATAAAAAATGGTATTGATCAAAAAAATGTAAATTGATCAGAAGTGATAGTAAAGACAAGCTGAAAAAATTTCTGTGAACTTTGAACTTTGTATTTATGAAAACAAAAATAAAAATAAGAAATTAAGGTTTCCACAAAAATAGTAAGCAGAAAAAAATATTTTTAATACTGATATCTCATGTGACACTGAAAACTGGAATAACAATGCTGAAAATTCAGCTTTGAATCACAGGAATAAATCACATTTTAAAATAAATTACATGTTTAAACAGTTATTTTCATTGTAATAATAGATAACACTATGCTTTACCTTATTTATTATTTAAAAAACAGTGAAATTGAATGTAATTTTAAATATTTCACAATATCATTGTTTTAACTGCATTTTTCAACAAATAAATGCAGTCTTGTTGAGCATTAGAGACTCTAAAACAACTTTTGACTGGTAGGTAGCTCACTAGATGTTGAGGTTTCTGTGCCGAGTGTGGCTGGTGAATGGGATATGTCTCTTCGGCCATGTGAGCGCACACAGCTTCACCCCTGAGGCTGTGCCCAGAGCTTACACGTACCTGACAAGCGCACCTGCCTCCACAGCCTGAGCCCACAGCGTACACCACGAGCACCGACACTATCCATGCAGAAACACAATTCAATTAAACATCTCCATTTCAAACTGCACACAACTTATTTTCCTAAATCAGACCCTAATGAAGGTCAATGTTATGCAGATCGGCAAAAGACAACTGCTCCAGCGGGGTCCAGTAAAAGTTAATGTATTCCCACCAGAAAATCTGACATTTGCTCACTAAAAAAAATTGTGTCCAGTTCCCTCTGGCCCTTTTCAGCTGGATAATACTCACACTGCACTGCTGTGCTAATCTGCAGGCTATGCCAGAGTAGTCACTGTAATTTACTGGTCAGAGAGACACATGCCGTCTTTACACCGCAAAAGGAGGCAGACGAGCCACATTTGAAGTGGCATATCATGAGAAGCTGTGTTCACACTGACCGCTTAATGGGGCACAGAGGTAACAGGAATCACAATTGTGTACGTATTAGACACTCAAATCTGTTTTATAGCTTTGCCTTTTGTGGTCTTAAAGGTGTGGTTCACCCAAAAACGAAAGTCTGCTGTTAATTTATTCACCCTCATTCCATCCAAGATGTACATTAGGTTGCTTTTTTTCTTCAGTAGAACAGTAAAAAGATATTTTAGCTGAAACAGTGTTCCATGGTGATTCATAAAATGCATGTCTATAGCTACCGTCACTTTGAGAGTCAGAAAAGCATAAACAGGCAACAAAAAATTACCCCAGGGGCATTAAAACCTCCATAAAACCTCAATATATCCTCAGGAGCCACGGATATTAATTTTGTGTTGCCTGTATGCTTGTTGACTCTCAAAGTGATGGCAGCTATAGACATGCAATTTATGAATAACTAAGAACCAATGAATCAGCAGATCAATGGAATATCTGTGCATTTGGATCATTTTAAAATGTAATCCCCAAAAATAAGGTAAAGCGATACTTAGTGACATAAGGTACACAACCTTTCCAATTCTGATTTGCAGTCTCTGCGGTTTTACTCACATTACTGCATAATTTAACAGTTTCCTTGAAGAAAAACAGCAAATGACATTACTTTGCAATGTTACAATTCATTCCAACCTACGTCAGAATAATATCCAATCGATTTGTACCACTTCTTGAGCTCATTTTACTGAAAATCACACTGTTCACGGAAATCTACAGTTCATTCCTAAGGGACAATCATGAATCTAGCAGATCGTAGTTGGCAAATTTCAGTACGGCTTTCATGTTCCACTGTGTTTTTGCATGTAATTTGGATAGAAGTTGGAGGGAAAAAGCTCTCACTATGCTTCCTTTATTCTACTATTCTGACTGAATAATATCTGAAACTTTATATTGCTGGCACTTCTTCTATTTATTGTCTCCATAAGATGAATCGCTTAACTTGGAAGTGTAAAACTTTTTAACATCCATGAGGGTAAGGAGCCTGTGGAGAGGTAAGGAGAGCCGGCTCTTTATATGCCCTCTTCATCCGGAGCTCCTGATGATCCACGGGGAGTTAAGGTGAGCTCGTGGCAGTGTGTCGAGAGGGCGGGGAGGGTCAGGATGACACTGAAAGTCAACGTGAGCCGGTGTGGGCGACAAAAACGAGATGAGACAGCAGGACTGCGAAACTCCCTGAACAGACAGACAAGCATCTGCAAAGGTCCAGATAATGTGGAAAATCCTGAGCGCGCCATTCTACTCCCATCGCCACTAACCGCTTCCTCTACTTCATGTACTGAAGAGGATTCAGAGACAGAGAGGCACTGCGATTACACTTCACCTGACCAGCATACTGATGAACGCTGAGCCTGCGGATAGTACAGCCAAATAATCACACTGAAAAGTAAGCATAAAGATCTGTGCTTGTATTTGTCTCCAGAAGTTAAAAGGACAGCTAAAACCAATAATTCACAATGCCCTAGTGCATTTCATGAAAACTCATTTCATTTGCCCAGATCATGCTGTGCAACTAGCTGCTTCCTGTGGGCAGGGTTTAAATGACAACATACCCCATGCAACAATAATGCAATCAACTTATCATATCAGTGGCCAAGGAAAAATAAATCCTCGCCCCTTCTGTAGTTTCCCTTCAGCCTCCGGGGAATCAGTGAAGGTTAATTTATTCAAATATCCCCACTACTCATTTCTATTTCATTAAATGCAACTAATGAATCTTTGGTTTGCGCCTAATCAGCTTTACACTGTCACAGCTCCACAGATCCTTCCAGGAAGACTACGGCCAGCGTCACATGTCAGAGAGACACAGCCGTGCTGTGCCAGAGGACTGGCTATGATCGCTTCCAGCAGCAATACAACAGAACAGACAAATAAGGAGTTATAGAGAAATGACAAATCAACTGGATAGAGAATGATAAAACAAAACAGCAGAAGAGACGAAGACTTCGCAGTGAGATTACACTCCTGACTCATCTGACAAGTTACTTATGCAACACTGGGAAGAGATTGTACTTTTCGGCTTCGTACTCACACCTTGGAAAAGAAACTGACATACAGAGCAGAGAAAGTCTTTCTGATAAAATGTTTTAATCTAGGAGGAAACTACGCAACATAGCTCCTGAACAGCACACAAGATATAAAGCAACCACGGAGAGAGTTTTTTTTTTTGTTTGTTTTTTAATAAAATCAAAAGACTTTGCTGAGTATTACTTGAAGGAAATAGGTAAGAAAAAGTATAGTGAACGTATAGTAGTATAGTATAGTTTTTCTTTTTACATAGAAAAAGAACGGGTTGAATGTTGAACAACTATGAACTATGAACTATGATAAAAGTTCATCACCATGCACTGATTAATCAAATGTTGTAGCAATAAATAAATAAATAAAAACTGAGAAAGTTTGTCGCAAAAGAGTGACCAGTGGGAAGAATGAGTCTAGAGCCCTGACCTGTGTGAAATGTTTATCACTAATTCTAAATTGAAGCAATCTTCACCCTATTCAGCACGAGCGAGGTGGTGTGCCACAAATCCCAAGCGCTGGCTCCATATATATATGGATGATTCTAATCTGAGAGTCAGCGCTGGAGCTTATCCCTCCACACACTGCAGAGAGGAACCTCACTGTCTTCTGGTTGATCACAATCCTCCATAGCAAAGAGAAATTACACCTCGATAAATTGATATGACAAGCATGAAGGTTTAATTTCTACAACAATGATATGGCTGATAAGATACAGGCCCACGCTGAGCACTTCTCATCATGATAAAGGTTGCATATGGCCAAAGATTTACCGAAGCCCCAGAGAGTACGAGCTAACTCAAAAACATCATGAAAGATGGAAAACTGGTGAGAAAGGTACTTTTCTAATATGATTTTTATTGTTGTGAGAAAATGATTATTAGTTACTTTAAAACTAAAAAGTAGAATAGTTCTATTAATGATGGGACAGAAGAGTTGGGTATTGCAATATGCCTCCAAATTTTAGAGGTGGAGCGACAACAAAGCCGGAGCAAAACTGTTGTGCATCTCCGAGTAATAGACAACTTACTAAATGAATCTGCATTTTTCAACAAATCACTGAAGTAAATGACTTAATTACCCATTCATTAAGACAGTGACTTGCTTTGTTTCTGAATGAATCAACCACTTTAAACGAATCAATGGAATGAATGAGTCAATGACTCACTCATTACAACAGGGACTTGCAGTGTATATGCATTCATGCCACCTCTGAGCTGCATTTAACAGTCTATGTAAAACAAACAAAAAAACACTTCAAATGCAGCTTCTGTGCTTTTTGTGCAGTGCATAGATTGCTTTTGTTGATACTGGTTTTATTTAACTGAATTTATTCATTAAATGTAAGCATCAAGTAAAAGATGATGCATAATGTAATACCGTTTTGTCCAAAAATGAAAGACATACTACAAAAACCTTCAGAAATTTTATTTTTGTACAAAGTAGTTTTAATATTTTGCACTGAAATTCAATTCACTTCAAAACCATTCGTGGTTTGTAGTCAAATGGAGCAGGAGAGCTTGAGTCTGAGATGGTGGTGTTCTAGCAAAGAAGAGGATGGGAGATATCAAAGGGAGCAATGATTCCCAAAGCCAGCACTCTTGATATCCAGGAAATAAATAAAGACGAAAGCTAAAGTAGGACACTAAACCTCAAGACCACATCTCCAGCTCCACCAGGACCAGACTGAGAGATGAAGGGATAGAGAGGTCAGGCGAGGCTGAGGCCACACTTCAAAAAGCCCACAAGAAGGGTGTGACTACACCACAGCAACGTGATTATTTGCTCCTGACATATAATAACAATTTTCCGCATCACACTTGTACAGTTACCCCGCAACCTTTCTGCAAATTCTCCCATGACACACCTACAAATGACAAACACAACAGCAGAATATAGATGAACTCGCTGAATCAGTCGGCCCTGAGAGAACTCTGTGGCACATTCATGAATGGGAATGTAGTTATTCCAAAATATTCATCGCTGAAGGTGAAGCCTGGCACATCTGCCAATTACCAGTGGGGAAGAAAACGAACAAAAGCCCAAAACAAACAGCACATTCACAGTTTTGCTTCCAGGGTTCCCTAAAGACCTATGGATCATGTTTTCATTCACTGAGCTGAGGTTTCAACAAACGAACTCTGACTCTGCGGTAGATGATGGAGGGCAAATTGAATCATCACACTAATATGACCCAAGGAACTAAACTAACAGAAACTTCCACGAGCCAGCAGATGGAAAACAGAGTATGTAAAAGATGTTGAGTCATAGTGATTACATAGAGAACCGGTTCAGTCTCTTCAGCCTACTTTACTGGCTTTCCAACCACCACAATTCAACACCACAATTCTTCACTAAGAATACAGATGACTAAGACAAATACAAAGAATAAGATTCCTCAGGATATTTGATGCAATACATGCTCCTCAAAAAGGACAAATTCCTCAGAGAACTGTCAGAACAAGGATTCATTTTCAGCTCTTTCCGTCTGAGTGGTCCAGATCCGGAAAACTACTCGGTAATTGGAGGGCCGCTATTTCATGTAGAGCATATTTATTCCCTCAGACTCTCACAGAGAAATGCGTCACTAATGAAGAGTGACAGTAACGTTGGGCCGTATGATTACCGTCGAACGACATTCCGATGTCCGTTTCTGGCGTTTCGCTTCTTTTTTCTTCACAAATAAACTTGGGTACAGATAAAATAAATACATCAGTGAGTGAACATGTACCACGAATAATCTCTGCCCAGCGGTCCCACTTGAAAGCCTCTCTTGAGACAAGCCTTTCAGACAGAGGAAACAATAAGGTCACACAGGCCATTAAGACTATAAAGGATGGGGGCAATTAGTCTGGCTATGGATTACAATTTAGGAGTTCTCTGAAATGAATCCAAGACAAGAATCCATAAGATCACACTAATAACATATACTGGTAAACCGGGCCCCTTCAGACATCAAAATTGCATTAGTGAGAAACAAACTTAGTTAAAGTATCATTGCACCAACAGCACTGATGAAAGTGAATATGTTATGTTCATTACTTATGTCCTCCTTTGTACACACAATGAACAAAGTGATTGTTTACAGGGGGGGTACAATGCTGTTTAATGCATTCAGAGTTGTTTACACTGTTAAAGAGTTGGATTCTCATGCTAAGCATGGACAACATTTCAAAAAGCAATTTGGAAGTATTCAAAAAGCAATTTGGAAGTCTGTGCAAAAAAATCTCACTTCCGGGTTCGTACAAGTTTCGGAGAGTTTTTTTAGATCGTGGCTCTTGCTGACGTAAATGAAGGTGGAACTCCTTATATGGGCATTTCTCCCGAAAGAACGCGCCCGTGCACGCATCGACCAGCGCGAGAGCGAGAGCGCGCCCATCAACGCGCTTCATTCGGCTGCGCTGCTTAACGTTACAGCACTGAATAATGCATTTCTATGGCCAAAATGCATCTAAAAATAGTGGAGGAAACAGAACGAGATGCTGCGGGAGAGTTTCGTGATCCAAGCTGCCCAAAACATGAGAATTCTTTATTTTAAGCTTTAAGCTAATGCATTAGCGTAATGGCTTGCCTTGTCAGGCACTTTGACAGATGCGTGTGCATCCTCAGCACAAAAATGTTCAGTTTACGGTCATATCCTTTTCTGTAAATGTCAAAAATTCACGCAAGCATTTCCATTTTTGCATAAAGTTCCGTCCTGACAGTCTGCATTAAGTTTAAATCTTTACTGAATGAGCGCAAGCGCAGCGGGCACGTGAACGCGAGTCAGAGAGGGATTAATATTCAGCGCAGAAACATTCATTGTGCTGAAATATCTGTTGTTGAACGTTAAATTAAGGTTTAAAAGTCAACATGTAGTGCACGTATTTTATGAGAGTAGGAACTGTAAAGGGATAACCGCGTATAGTTGTCTGAATATAAATATCAGATGCTTCATAGCCGCCTTGTACAGGATAAAGAAATTACAGTAAACGTGACTATGATCAAAAATTTGGTTAACACTGAGTTTGTTTTTATTCGTCTATCATTTTTATTATTATCTTAATTTGTGATGAAGAGATTTAAACTATAGGCCTATATACAGTGCTTAACAAATTTATTAAAACAAATGTATTTAAGGTTTATAACAATTAATGTAAGCTTTGTGCCACTGCTGCTCTAAACTAACAGTATTGGTGTTTACTAAAATCATTTTTTTGCTATCTGTATTGGTTAGTCCTCCAATATGCGTAAGGTCTTCAGTAACAGTAGGCTATTTCTAATGTTATAATATAATTATTTCTGTTATCTATGAAAGAATGAAAGATCTATGAAAGATTTTTTCAGATACCCAGTTACAGTCAAAAAGTAGCTAAACAATGCCAGCAAGAATGCATGCTGTTATGAAAGGCAGGAAGCTATTTTTTTTATTATGTGAATAAATATTTAGTTGTGTCAGTTTTTTATTATAATAAATGACAATAAAACTTTTATGTTTAAACAATTCTTTGACAGATTCCTAAAATATTTGTGTTTTTTCTTTATTATGACAGGTGGTCTAATAAATTAAGCACTGTATGTTTTCCTAGCATTCAGTTGGCTTGTTTGTTTGAAGGACATTAGGCAGAATGTGGAAGTGTTTTTGTCAATAAAATAAAAATTTTGAAGAAAACTTACCTTTTTTTTAATCCGATTAATCGACAAAATAATCGGCCAACTAATCGATTATCAAAATAATCGTTAGTTGCAGCCCTATTTAAAATGATTTTAAAAGATCTTGCAAAAAAAAACCAAAAACAAAACACACACACTGCTATGGTGTGAAGACTTTTTCTTAACTTTTCATTAACATGGAGGATGAGACTATCTGTACACATGCTGAAGCTGAAATTCACCTGCATTATACAGTGTGAAACTATCAAAGTGTAAATCAGAGGTGAGGACGTACTAACAAGACAACCGTTGACAGAAAACACACCTCGCTCAAAATCAAATGAAGGAATAAATCTAAATTCAAAATGCCTTACAACATTTGCAATCATTCAGAAGCATTGTGAGGGCGAGAACTTCACTACATTTCTCCAAATCCTCTTATCATAGTGTGCGGTAACAGCTGGGCTGAGGTTTGCAGATTTCTCTTCAGTAGGCAATGCTAGAAAGGTTAATCCTTGTTAAATTACAACAAATCCACCCACACAGTCGATGTTCCCACAAGAACAGACTGAAGAACACAATCACAACTTCCATCACCCTAGAGTCAATGCACTATATTCACTCAACAAGGTCTGCCACAGACGCACTCTGCTCTATCAGATGCACTTATGTTACTGAATATGTGTGCAATTTTACATAATTATTCTATATCAGACAGACATTACCTTGTCAGATCAGGGGGAGGAATTCATTAAAATGAGGCTTATAAAATAGATTTTTTCAACTCTGCATTCAAAGCTATTGTAAAATAGGCAAAATATCCACACATCGGTAATTCAATATTAATGCATCAATTTGCTCTTAACACCAACATTCTAAAGTTTGGGATCGACAAGGTTTTTTTTTTTTTTTTTTGAAAGTCTCTTATGTTTAATCTTAAGGCTGCATTTATTTGATCAAAAATATAGTAAAACAGTAATATTGTAAAATATCATTAGAATTCCATTACTGTTTTTAATTTCAAAATGATAAAATGTAATTTATACACTGAGTTTTCAGCATCAGTGTCACATTATCCTTCAGAAATCATTCTAATATGCTGATTTGCTACTCAAGAAACATTTCTGATTATTATAAATGTTGAGAACAGCTGTGCTGCTTCATATTTCTGTGGAAGATGTGTGGTTCTTTGATGAATATAAATTTAAAATCAGTGAACAGCATTTTTTTTTAAATATAAATCTTTTGAAACATAAATAAATAAATTACTTGAGTCTTATAGATTTGTTTTTCCTTCATATGATGCTAATAAAAGTAAACAATCACCAAGGGAAATAAACACCCACCAATTAGATTAGTAAATAAATGTAAATGAACGTGACATCACTCATGGAAGAGTATTACACTGAGTACACATAGCATATTGTATCATAACACAAGGCGGCCATCCACCTTTGTGATGGATGCCCTACGAGGAAATAAATACCGCATTAAAATATAGTGCAAGAGGGGCGGCCTGACTTGTTTTTAAAGGTGGGGTATGTATTTTTTTCAAAAATGCTTTAGAAAACGAGTCGGGGCTGAGTACCAAAACAAATTTGTAGCCAGTCAGCAGTAAGGGATGTGTCTACTCATGATACGGGGGAGAGAATGCACATGACGGACATTAGCCAAGCCGAGCAATGACAGAAAGATACAGATGGCTGATAAAAAACAAAAGAGGAAAACGTCTGTGGAACAAAAGAAGGCTTACACTGTGTTTACACCGGACGCGACAGTTGTCGTGTTGCGCCACACCGCACCAGCTAAAGTCTGTCTACACTGGTAGACAGCAAAGGCAAGAAGTAGGACCCGTGTAAATATCAGATCAGCTTTCCAGCGCTGGAGAGAACTGAAGGAGCGGGAAGGCATGTAATCGGACGCCGAGGTTGCTTTGTTTCTTCTCGATCGGTGAGTAACATTGGTTTTGCTTTGTTTCACAAAACTATCGTTGGCTGATTTGAGTACGTATGTGGGGCGGAGCTATCAAAATAGGGGCGAGACCCTTTTGGGGTAGGGGCGTGTTTGTTTTGGTGATTTCAAATATAAACATTGGCTACCAGAAATCGCTCACCCCACCTTTAATTGATTTCCCCAGCGCTGGTTCTGAGACTTCAGGAACCAGTCCACCGGCATGCACAGTGCCAGACACACAAACAAATCAGCTTTCTATTTAGGGAACAAAGAGACAAGTTTATCCTCAGCCCATTTCATAGAATATTATTTAACTCCAACCATAAACCACATCTATTTCAGGACTCTGCCATTAGAGTTAATTACAAAAGCTGAAATGAAAATGCCTGCCAGTCTGCCTGTTAAAGGCCTTTCAGATGGATGGCCGAATCCGTGGGATAGCATAAATCATAGAAAACTCACAGCCTATTATGCACATCTACACCACAGGTGGTTAAAAGCATTAAGAGTTGGCTAAATGATAGAAATCAAGGGAAAAGTTGTCATTTGACCATCGGCTTCACAATAGAAGCCTATTACTCTCATTGTGGACTACTGAAGAAGAACAATCATGTTTTGTCACACAGATTTTGAAAGTCAGGTAGGACGTTCTGCTACGTTTCACATGTTTCCAGCTGGGTCCAATTAGAGTGAGCTTCTCTTTTAGTTTAAGAGCCAAAAGTGCAATGGCCTAATTCAGACAAGATTACTCAATTTGAAGGTAAAGCCAATGGACAAAAGTCTGCTCTGGGCCCTAGAGCCTGTTGTGACAAAAGAAGTAAGCAGTAGCAGTTGGCATCAAGTCCTCATTTCCTGCTCCTCGGTAGCGACAATGAGGCAAAGCTAGAATAATTAGCAATGACAAAAATCCAGTAAAAATAGAAGATGACACAGAAAGACTGTCAGGTTAACAGGAACTTTGTTTAATGAAATACCGCCTAACCCCTCACCTTCTGTTCTGTAGTCACATCGAGATGACACTCGTTTTATGCATTCTTTGTGGGGCAATTTGAGTCAATTCACAGAAAATTATAGCAAAAAGACAAATAAGTGTTGCAACAGGAACATTTAGAGTGAAAAGGTTTCATAAGCAAAGTTAGCAGCATCCAAATTGTGAAGATTCATCAGCCAATCTAAAACAGTCTCCAGAGAGGCATTACAGAACGTCAGAATGTTTTATTTCTTTTCGGCATTATCTCATTTGAGGTATGTTAGCACTGAGGTTTGTTTCAAAACTCAAGTGCAAAATATAAATAGCTTAAATCAGTTTGGAATCAGATTTCCCAAATAAGAAGTGTTTGTGGTAAGTTAACGTTTCATAAAAGCCTGTTACTATGTTTCATAAGTCTTTTGTAGGGAAAAAAAAAAGTTTATAGTATATTTTCAATGTTAGTTCAGGCTCGACTCTCAGCATCACAGATGTCATGCGGGCAGTGTGAATAGGAGATTTCGCTCTGGAGAGACCTCTCCATAGTTCCTAGAGCTATTGGCAAAAGTTCCACTTTTGCAGTGATTGCACCACAGGAACTAGGAACATATTTAGTAGGGATGCTCCGATCAGGATTTTTGCAGCCGATACCGAGTACCGATTTCTTGTCATGATGATTGGCCGATACCGATGCCGATTCTAATGCTTCAAGCTTTATGTAACATATGCAATAATGTTATATAAACAATCACAAAAATTATTCCTTAAACAGTAAACATTTCATTATGCCTTTAAAATGGGGTTTATGCATAACATTATGCATATCAGGGTACTTAATATAAGACAAAAATAAATACAAACAAAATGGAGCAGTCTGATGCAATCGACAAGGTTTATTTAATTATCCAATAGTGAACTGAGGAAGACAAAATAAGCATTTAATCTCCTAAAATGGAGAAGCCTGATATAACTTAAACATTGTCCAATACAAGTCTGAGCAGGACAAAATAAATAAATAAATAAATAAATAAATAAAATACAAAAATAAATAAATAACCCTTTAAACTCCCAACAGAACTATTTGGAGTAGTTTAATTTAACATTGTCCAATGTTAGAGAGAGGACAAAATAAATAGAAACATTTAAACTTCAACATAGAGAAGTCTGATGTAACACTTCTGATGTAACAGTATTACTGATGTAATACTGTCCAATATAAGACTGACGAGAAAAAAAGAAACAGAAACATTTAAACTACTGAAAGAACAGAACGGAGTAGTTCGATCATGGTTATATCCACGGGCGCTGCGGATAATCCGCGTGTCGGGTAATAATGCATTCTGATTATTTGCGGGTGGGTCGCGGGTGGATAAAATAAATCATAAATAATGCAAATATTAACTACATTGTTTTAAAATACATTTTTTCATCAGGCAGACATTTCATTTGTGTGTGTGTGTGTGTGTGTGTGTGTGTGTGTTCGCCTTATCTCCCGATTGCAGTGACAGAAATGATGACATTCCAGATAAAGTTTGAAAGGAGTAAAGCCTGTGTTAATGCTATTGAGTAGGCTAATATGGCCAAAGAAGATATTTTGTTTTATAAATAAATCCACAATCAGTGTATTATGTTACCGTTACCCCTTACGGCTCTGACGAGGTTTTGTTCCGTCCTCCACGCGATGCCATCTCAAAAAAGACTATTTTTAGCCAAGCAGCGCGGAGAGCCGCTTTTGAAACATGCCGCGTCGTGGCTGGTATAAACACAAGCATTGACTGAGTGGCCGCGATCAGCTCCGGTTCCCATGGACACGTAACGCGCTGCAGTGCAGTGATGCGCAGATCAGCTCTAACGTCACTGAACCATCCATTCATCATATCATCATGCAAAACATACACGACAAATAGCGAATTTTTCATTGTTTCTCGAAACATCATAGCATTTCCATACCGAAGATGACATGACTGCGGCGCCAAATCATTTATGTCCCCATGCATAATGTACATCCTCACGCGATGACGTCATCAAATTGCGATCGGTTCGTGAGATCGGCCAAGTGTAGTGAGTACCGATCGAGTCATAAAATGTGATTATCAGCCGATACCGATCTCCGGCCGATCGATCGGGGCATCCCTAGTGTTTAGTTCTAGGAACTCCATATGGGAGAACTAATTCAGCTCCTACTTCAGAGTAGGGTCTAAACAGTTCTATAGGAACTACCAGTGACAGTGTAGCACGCGAAACATCAGCTACCCGGCATTTTTAAAAAGCCGTGTAAAAATATTTAATCCAGGAACCTGTTGTTGCCTGTTGTCTGCGGCGTCGAGTTCTTTTCTCAGCCTCAGATCAATGATATATAACCCTACAAGAGATTTAGTCAGATTTTCATGCTCTTTCAATCCTGTAAATTGTTTGTTTACATGTTTGTCTCCATTATCACAAAACCCACGATACACAACAAAAACAGCTCCGATCACGGCATTCCCATTCACTGGTTGTTGACGTTTGTAAATGCCACAAATAAAGACTGTTGCTGTCGGCCGCTTCAGAGCTCCTGCTGCCAGTGCGAGGGAGAAATTGTTTCTCTAGGAACCTCTCTGCTGGCTAGTTCCTAGAACTAGGCTACATGGTGCGAAATGTAGTAACCTGTTAATATTCTCACTGAAATTATACACGAGAGCAACAATGAAATGTGGAATAATGCAAAAAAAACTGAGAAATGTCAAGAACAAATTGAGATGAGGTAGAACTTGTCATTAACATTGTGAATGTGAACTTAGTTGTTTACAGTTTCTGAGCAACATAACTTGTCTCATTAATGTAGAATTCAACTGGTGTGTTCAACTGACGTCTAACATAACATGAAGCGGTTTTGCACGGATGCCAGATATATCAGTCATCTGTTATAAATAAGCTGATCTTTTGTTTTGCAATATTTCTAGTTCACATTAAAAAAGAGAAAAATAATTACAAAAATGATAACACCTACCAATTTTGAATTATTTAATTCACTGGAATGTGCACAAATATGTAATATACCACACCTATTTATTACATTAATTATATTAGTATATTAACATTTCTTCTCAAATGTTTGTGCAAAAATAACTATAAGTACTGTGAAATATAGCATTACTGTGATAGTCTGACTCATATTGTGATATAAGATTTTGGTCATACCTCCCACTCCTACAGGAGGCTTAAGAGGTTATAAGAAGCCTTTTGAGTTTGGTCATCACAATGAAAAGCACACAGTGTGGCAACCGCTAAGCAACACTAATGCACTTGGCTCCTTTCTTCTCTGAGCCAAACAGAACTCCTTTACTTCTTTAACATTCAGTAGACTGGATCTAAAATGAACAGTGGACCTAAATCCCTTTTCTCAATCTGGTTGCACTGCTGTGAGCTAATGAAGGTCTGGCTTTGTGCCTATATGTGACAGATCGTGAAAGACCTTTTTAAGTGTGCCCGAGGGGCTTTTTAAGCATTACACTCCACGCTGACCAATAGCTGCATGATATATCCCTTAAATCTGACAGCGAGTCTTATACCTTTGGGGCGAAATGTCAACTTTCGCACATCAAAGGTGATGTAAACCAGTTTGTAGCCAAAGTCTAGATTCTCCTGCATTGCCACTGTGTTGAGTGACTATATTCTTGGCAAAAACAATACATCCATAGCGAGCCAATGTTGCTCAAAACTAGAGCCTTCAATAACAAATTTGATGCAGTTAATTTGGTGCACTAGAAAAATATTTCTAGTTTACTTCAACGCAACAACTAGGGCCAAAAAACCGCTTATGAAAACTGGGTCACAGCACCAAACAAACAACTGATATGTAGATCCAGGATAAAAGATAAAAAAGTTAATGTGATTATGTTGTTACTAGACAAATTTTTATTTCTACACCAAGTCATCAGTCAGTAGACAATCAGTTGTCGAGTTTCAACTCACTGGGACAAAATCCACTGTGTGAGCAACAGAGAGAAGTTGTTGCTGCAACAAGCTGAATCTGATCCATTAACATGACAACCACAGGTTTCCCTGTCGCCCCACTATTAATTATCTGGCCTTACAAGAAGATTAGGACACAGTAAAAAAAAAAAAAAGCAAACGGAAAACAACACTGCAAGACTCGGCCATGCCTCGCCAGTATAATTACCCGTCCAAAGTAAACAGAGCAGGAAGACTAATGCGCGTGGCACGGGTCAGCGTCACTTGAGTACTGACATAGCCTACTCGTTTCCTCCCTCATTCTTCTCTTTCTTCGGTGCGAGGAGTAGGCAGCTGTGCGTGAGGTGGGGGATGGACGTCCAACCAAGAAATACGCTCCGATCTGCTGCTGTCTGTTTAGTGGGCCCCTCCCACGGTTTCCAGGCTGATGAGAACGAAGGAAATATCTTTAGGGGCTTCGGCGCTCACCACTATTAAATTTTAATCCCTCAAAGTGAGCTAAAGCAAACATTCGACTGGAGGCAGTGAGATTGATGTGAGGCTGTCATTGCTTCTGCAGTTAATATTCACAAATAGTCTGCTAGCGCTTGAAGTCGCCCACACGTACACACAGAGAAATGCCTGAAGGTCATCTGCCTCCCCCCAGGACATAAACTGTGAGATCGGTTGTTCAGAGGTTATTTGTTGCATTCTGGTAACTGCAGGACAGCGAGCATATGATAACTTGTGAAAAAAAAACAAAAAAAAAACAAAAAAAACAACAACAACTAATGATATTCCAGAGACTAGGTCATATTCACATCGTTTCCTGAAACAAAATTAAGCTGTGGCACTGCACCGCTACTGAATCGACAGCAGCATGGCAAAAGAAATTATATTGCAATAGATTTGTGAGGAATTGCAGTTTGAACTGAATAAGGGAACATGTAAAACCGTGAAGTAACACAAAGTCAACACATCTTTGTTTGCATCGTCTTCATTGTACACATGCAAAAATAAATCTAGTTCACAAGCGAATGCATTCTTCACAGTATGCAACAACTTTTTCTTACCGTAGTAATGAACAATGATGGCAATAATGCCTACTCATATGAGGCAATTACTGTATAAATATTGTATTGTATGTTGCAAGGAAGTAAAGGCTGATAAAAATAACCAAATTAAAAGAAAATAGAATAAAATGACAAATTAAGCTCAGGTGCATTGGCATCTATTAAACCATAAAATCTGTTTTTGAACACAAAAGATACAGTAAATGTAACTGATAATGAATAATTTCTGATTGGTCTATGACAAGTGGCAGCCAAGAAGAAGGGTAAAGGCTAGAAGGGATATGTATGGCGCTACTGGGCATGCGCACATCAATACAGCGTAATTTTTCCTCACACTGTACAACAATAATTACTTTTTTTTTATTATTATTGTAAGGGGTAGGTTTAGGGTTGGGGTAGGTGTAGACGTTAATAAAACACAATCTAATAGGTAGAAAATTAATTTCATTGTCCATTTCCGGTCAGAGCTGTATCCCTTCTAGCCACAACCATGAAGAAGCAAACCACAAGCCATTTCTCTGAAACAAGGACTGTTCTGTGTACTTAGATGCAAGACTTAAACCACAAATTAAGGTTTTACTGGATCCTCCAGAAACCTGTAGAAAAAAAGATTCAAAAGCTTCTAGTACTTTGAACTGCAGAGTAAGATCATTTATAAATAAACTTTTTTAGAAGCATGGTTAGCAGATGTTACTATTAGTGGTCGACCGATATATTGCCAAAGCCGATATATCGGACGATATCTGGCATTTTTCAAATATCGGGATCGGCCGATAAGTTTTTCTGTTTGGCCTATGCGTTCGATTTTTGACTTTTATTTTGACGGCACGGTGGACTTTTATTTTGACAGCGCTGAGAACAGCAGCGCCTGAGCACATAGCGCTCACATTCTCCCTCTTGTTCGCTGTCGTCATTAACGGTTCTGTCTAATACAGTTAGAAGTCTGTCTAATGATCAGATAGAACAAAGGAATTAAAAGGTATACAAAAATGTATTATAACGATTGCTTTTATATTATTAGTAATAGAAAGGCAAATATTATAATACTTTCTCAAACAAATGTTTGAATAACTAATGAACATTTAATTTCACAAACCTCGCAGACTAGTCGAATCCAGCTGTGAGATTTTATAAAGTGTGCATTTGTAACCTGGTTGTTGCGTGTTCTCTGCATGATGGTCGATCCGTGTGAATTGAAAGTGGACAGGAGGAGAGTTCAGCTTCACTGGAGATGCGACAAACTTTAAACTCGTGATTTCAAATTATGCTGCGCTTTATGCATTTGCCCACTGCCATATTCATGTCATTTTCACTGTGTGCTGTATGTAAAATGAGTGTTACCTTGGCTTTATTTGAAAAAATATGATTCCCAATGCACACAAACATCCCAGAATACTGAGTGCCCTGTTGGTTACAGTGTTTACTTCCTTTTTAATTATATTTTTATTAAATATTTATTTATTTGTGAAAAATACTTTAGTATAATTATGTTTATTTTACACATTTATTTTTTTAATCCATTTTCAAATGATTTAAAATTTCTAAAATATTAATTAAAATAAATAAAATTATATCGGCTTTATATCGGCCACCATGCTTTCCAAGATATCGGCATCGGCTGTCAAAAAAAACCCCAATATCGGTCGACCACTAGTTACTATGACAATGCAGGCTACTAAGCCAAGGAAGAATACAACAGCTATTCTGACCATTTCTCCACACACATATGGATTACAACAGAAAGAAGCTCACAGGCATCTAGTGAGCAACAATTCCTGACTAGACAGAAAGAACTGAATTGATTGAGGCACTCGAAACCACAGGCATTTTGTTCAGCATCCACAAGGCATCACAGTCTACACAGCAGGCGAAAGAAAAATGGATCTGTCAATGACACAGCTAATGACACCCCAGAGATATGAGCAATGTCAGTCCCACAGGAGCCTGAGAAAAAAAAAAATTCTGTTTACCCTTACTTTCACCTCCAAGTCTTGCCATTTTAAACTGGCTCAATTACAATTTTCTCATTAAAGGAAAAACATGGCTTATTTATGCAAATGTCCGACTCCTAAAACGCATAATTACAGTGTCCATTACTGACCAACTGTTACCCAACCATGATGGAAAATGGTCTAGGGTACAACGGATCCATGTAGTTAAGAACTAATCAGACTGAAGTGTAGAGAGAGTATATTTAATGCACTCCCTGATTTGCTTAGCCTTAAGGAAGACAAAAAAAAAAAAAAAAAACACTTTTTTACTGCTAAAATTGTGCCTCCGCACTCCACGATTGCTTCTTAAATATTTTATCTACTGCGACTGGCTAAGTACTGCCAGAAAGATCACTCAAGAAATAGGCCTAGATATGATAGGTACTGCGTACACATGTGTAAACAAACAAGAGGCTTTATTCAGATTGCCCTAGACTGAAGCAATCTGAAAAATGAATGCTAAACACTAGTACTTAAACTAGTGTTTAGCATTCACACACACAGAGAAAACCTGACTGGGTTGACTAAGCATTTCTCTACGTGATGTTTTCATCAGCATTCTCACCCCTCCGATCTGACAGATCCACCAGCCCCAGGGGTGACATCAGCCCCAGACATCTGTCAGTGTGAGTTGGCGACATTCGTCAAAGAACAGCTCCGTAATTCAACCATCCCATGATAAATCACTGCGTTTAGGCCAAATAACAAACAATGACTTCACACGATTGGATTTTTAGGATTAAATTTACACGTAAGTGTGACATGCTCATATAATCAACAGTACATTATTTCTTTAGGATGAGAAGCTTTATAGAAAACTAAAGAACGTCTTGCTTCAAGTCTTTCCAGTTGAATTGGATTGGCTCGACTAGACATTCACGTGCAACGATGCTTCAAAATAAGCAGAAACCAGGGAATACTGACTGGGTTAGGCTTCGCCTACCCATACTTTGCAAATCAATACTGATTTCCACTGCTTGATTTCTCTCCTGGTGAAGTCAGGCGATTATGAAGTACGTTTTAAAGAAAAGAATAGAACAATAATATTTATTAAAGAATTACAAAGTGCACTGGCACCCAAAATAACCTCAAATATACTTCAGGGACAAAAGCATAAACACAGAAGCTGAATGTTTGTGAAACTCGTAAAGACAGGCTTGGGATTCAGTCTTTTTCTCTGACTTTTAATTACATAAGGAACAAACCCTTTGGCCAAGGGCACAGAAAGTCTCCCTGGGGAAGGTATTTTAGACACGGTTCCACATACAAGATGAATGTGTTGTGGATGCTGAGGATCAGCTGGTGGTACCGCGGTACTCCTGGAACCCAGCCCAGGCCTGTCTTAATACAGTGCCGCTTCACTGAACACGCTAACACTCGCGGAGAAGAGGAACAGATTTCGCAGAGCATATGTGACCTCGCCAGGATTCAAATAAGCAGACCGTCGGAGATGCCTCTCTTACCTGTAGAAAACAATTAATCTACCTTTTCCCTCTTTCTCACGGACAATGGCACAGAACGAGGGGCAGCAAGAGAGAAAGTGTAGGGGTGAAGTGAGAGCGAGACGGGAGAGTATTAAAAATTGACTAAAGATGGTGTGCTGACGTGTTTCTGCTTTTCAGTCACATCACGCGGTTTCCTCTCCACTGACCTTCCCCTGACTCTTCCTACTTTCCCTGGTTGAGTGTACGGAGGAGACTGACTGCCTGCTATAAACAAACACACAAAAAACAGCAAGAACAGTAGAAAAAGTATCTCCAGGAAAAGGCAGATCTCAGTACTCAATGTAAAATACATGAATCAGCTTGTACACCTGCAAATTTTTCACAGACTTAAAATTAATCCAGATGTAGCAGGATGTGCTTACCAGACTGAGCTAAAGTCAACATCGAATCAAAACTGACCTTATTTACTTTCTTAATTGGTGCAAATTATTCCCAAAAAATAAAAAGATTCCTCAATCCTCCAAACCAACTGTCCTACATAGGGTTGCTCGGATCCTATCTGGAATACCCGGAGGAAACCCACAGCAACACGAGGAGAACTTGCAAACTCTTCACAGAAGGCCGAGACACAAACTGAACTCCTTTCCAAAATCTCAAATAGTCACAATTTTTCATGACCAAACTAATGAATAAACATTCAGAAATACATTACAATAAAATAAATAAATAAATAAATAAAGCATTTAATGCTGATTAATAAAAACAGTTGCCATGCCACTACAGTAAATAAATGCTGCATCCCAATTCGCATACTATCTGTCCTAAATAGTATTCGAAAATAGAAGTAGTATGTCCCAAATCATAATATGTTTAAAAAAAGAATGCCAAAGATTCCCGGATGGTCTACTACTTCCGGTTAGAATTCGAAGTGCAGATCGATGCACACACTAACAGCTAATATTGCCCACAAAACATTGTGCGATGGACAAGGATTCGATTAGAACTACAAACACGCATAAACAGTGTTAAAAAACTACAAACATTGCAGATACGCGTGACCGACGGACAGATAGACAAAGGGATTTGAGTGATAAATAATCAATGTCTAACCTGATGAAAAAATATTTATTTAATGTTATCCACGTTATATTTCATCTGCAGCAACACTGTGAACTTTTATAATGATACGCTTGCCCATTAACTTTTAAATGTATCATTATGCAAACACACGAGCAGAGTTCTCGGCATGAAAGACCCGCGATGTGCCTCTTCATTTCTCTCCAATTCGGTAGGAAATCAAATTAAATGAAATCTGGATGATGTTAACTGTGACAAGATGATTGACAGGGCAGTTTAAACCATTACAGCATGCACGTAACTAAGCAACAGAGCGTCCGTTAAAGACGCAGCTATGATGAAGTAGTCTGTCCCAAAGCATGCCTACTATTCTGCTACATACTCAAAAGTATGTACTTTTTCTTCACAAAAAGAGTACATACTTTTAGGGCATAGTATAAGTAGGCGAATTGGGACGCAGCAAAAAGCTCGCACAGCATACCCTGCCTCCAGGGTCTTCTGATTGGTCCACTGTTTCGGAACTGATATTGATGAGCGACGCTGCGTGTAAAAGCTCAAATTCTTTTAACTTGACACAGCATCTAAAAAATGCCGTACTCATTGCACAAGACGTGAGACACAAGTGCAAAACTCACACATGTCCATCTTGCGCATGTTTACACAAAAAAACTATGGAAAAGTAATGCATTGGAATGGAAAAAGACATTCTGTGTGAATGGCCCCTAAGAATTTCACTGATCTGTTCAGGTGGATAAGATGATGTATAGACAAATGTAAAGAAATCAAACTTTTTAATCAAATCAAAACACAGTTGTGTCATTCGTGCCCTTTATGTTGACTCAGGTGAAATTCCATCTTCTAGCCAACAAGGCCCTCGAGGGCTAAGAAGCATGAGTGTGCTGCCCACTCCCACTGTCAAAAGCTACCCACAATGTCAAAACAGCCGTGACGTCCTCCTTCCGAGCCCTGAAATATAAGGCCATAAAGCTGTGCGCCACTATAAACCTGTACCCATCTGCTGATTTGTGGATCCAATTACTTTCTTTCTGTAATAGCTATGTTCAGTGCCATGATGTTCAGTCAATTGTTGGCAGCTCCTCAGTTTCCTGCTCGTCACTGACCTCAGCGGTTACCGTTTCGGACCGTGCCCCAAGAAAAGCACTCGTCATGCGCCTTCAACTCCCAGATGACAATCCACAGGAAACGAAAGAGGTCAGTCATTTTGTCATTAGCTCTAGAACGCCATTGACATTCCACATTTATCGAAGAGGGGCTGCTTACACCTGCAGTGGATTCGGTTGAGTGGCCTTCGGTGATGTAACCCAGATGTATGCTGAATCCCCCTGTCAACACGGCCATGTGGGTACAGGGGCGCAGGGGAGCCAGCTGACAGGTGCTGACAGATGGATTATCTTCAGGGCCAGCGGTGGTCCTGGCTTCTGCGAGAGCCGAACTGGCAGGCCAGAGTAAACCAATCACAGCCGCTGCGCATCCAAACACCAGGTGTGTCCCCTCCAAAACCCTGGCGTTGCCACCTTCTTCCTGCTGGTGTGAAGCTACTGACTGTGAATAGCCACATCCACATATGAGAGCAAGCTGGCTGTTTTAAGTCTCGCTGAGGCATTTAACCCTTAAATGCATACCTCGGGTATTTAGCAACCCGGGACGTCATTTACTACCCTCTCCCTCCTTAATTTTTTAAAGCTAGACAGCAGCTTTCTTAGTATTCCTCAATCTATTCATTATAAACAATATAACAAGAAAAAAATAATAAAAATTTAAAAGAATGTCTGTTTTCTGATTAATTTTTCATAAAAAGTGTATAGGGTCGCTAGAGACCCGAGGTGTGTATTAGTGTAAGTATATTTTTTCTGCGCAAAAATATTCAAATATTTGATGACTCAATATATGCAATTCACTTTTATTCCTCGGGGTGGCACTGTTTAATAGACAATAATGACGTGACGTTTCACTCATAATCACTGCAGGCTTAAAACAAAAGAATATCATCAGCAAAAATTGAACTGGTTTGAATGGCTATACTGCAGAGCAAATACTGTATGCCATAAAATATAAATGTCACTGTCATTTGATGGCGGATGTGGTAAATAAGCTGCCAGCGATCAAACTATTGATTTTGAAGTCAGTGAAAATGGTAGTTTTGCGAATATGGTTGAGATCGCCAATATGAGCCAGATGCTGAATGTACTGTGGAAGTGCGCTCTGACGATGACGGCGATGGTACAATCATCTGCTCAAACAGAACCCTTATATGTTTCAAAAGGTAACGAAATATGCTTTATTTTATACTTCTGTAATGGTTCTTAAAATATCAAGAGAGTTTTTTGCTATTGCAGCAGTTTAGGATCCATCAGTGCTGGATATATAGGTCCGGGTCGCTAAAGACACGAATATGTAAGAGTGATTGGTGAAACAGTCATGCATTTAAGGGTTAAGCACTGCGAGAAGGTCCAAGAAAATACTGTGAGCTGGAGTGCATTTTATTGCCAAAATGAAAATCCAATTAATTATCTTCATGAAGAGGCAGATGTTCATAGCAAGCAATATCCCATTCCTAAATGATATTAGACATCATCTAAAGGTGAATGTTCTTTACCTCAGGGAGAGATGTTACTGGTTATTCTGTACCCTCGAGAGGTTTTGTTACTATCAATAGAACTGCATACGGAATGAGGCCATGATATACAACCACTCTGGTGCCTTTGTTTTGATACTCAGCCTGGGTAACATTTTAAAGTGTGTTAGTAGTTTGGTAAATAAACAGGGATAATTAATGAATAAGGTGAACTTTTGTCAAATTAAATAGAAAACAACAAATTCTTTGGGACATTACAAACTGAATGACTACTGACAACACCTGGTTCACCTCTAAAGGTATTGTGAACTTTTTGGGCAAACAGATACACAAAGCGCTCAGTATCAAATGGAAACAATTTAATTCCATAAAATTTCCCATGTGAACAAACTAAAGAGCTTAACTCGCTAAATAAACAGAATTTGGTTTTGGAAGTTTGCAGATTTGCAGCACTGTGGAGCATCAAGGTTGAGAAAAGGTCAAAACACACAAAAAAGTAATGAGCGATCTCGAGCTGTAAACCAACGCTGACCCTCCCTTACAAGCATAGAGAGATTTACTGGGTCATCTCCACAGCATGCATTCCTATGGTAAAAATAGAGATAGCAATAAAGTTAGTTACGAAACCAGAGGTAAATCATCCCACCTTATGATATGTCATTTTTTTAATGAGCAAAACCAATCCAGAGGATTGAAAACACTGAACAAACTCATGCTAAAAATACAAAAAACAAATTCAAAGCCCGGTAAAAGGTTAAGCGATCTTGTTTTAACTGCATGGAGGCTGGTTAGTGGCAATGTCAGACTAGTAACAGTTACAGCCTTTCCTTTGACGCCTGACCTCAAATCATACACTGAGCCATTCATTCATTCTTCAAATTGTAGGTTGCATTTGAGCTTTTTTAGAAGTGTTTAGATTCCTAATGAAAGGAGGTGGTCTAAATGGTTTGTGTGTTTATGCAAAACTAGCAAAAATAGCAGCTGACGAACTCCAACCCAAAACCATGTTGAAGGTGGAAAATCACTGAGTCAGAACTGGAGTAAACTAGACTCTCTGTTCCATACTGAAAACAGGAAAACAAACAAACAAAAAAAGCAAATAAAAGAAAATACACAGTTCTTCAGAGTTCAATGAAACAAGGGCATGAGGTGAAGAAAGGTTCCAGTGAGAAGCGCATGGAAAAGGAAAGTTCTTTACTTGAGGCTGTGCATATATCCGAGTTACCTAGTGACTTGGGCTTAAACGAAAAAAGCAATTTCAGTGCAGATTTATAGTATTAGATGAAAAATAGGAGGAACATGTGATTTTTTCCATTATCTACAGTGAGCTAGCGGCTGCATCTCGGCACGTTCTCAGGGGCCCTAGCAAACACAGGCATGCTTGAGAGATGTAGTATCCTGAATCTTCTGGATGATCCATCATGCTATATGCCGTGCTGCTTCCAATTGTTTTTCCTGGCAGCGCAGGAAAGGAAGAAGAAAAAATACCATAGTAACAACAAAAACTCGGGCTCGCTTTATCTCTCACACTGTTGAGTGTTACAGCAACGATGTACAATATTGCTAGCGCCTCAGAGGAAGAGCTCACCATTTTGGCTCTGTCATCTCAGCAGAGACCCGGCAACAGTGGCGGCCCTTAAGCCACCAATCTGCTCCATCACAAACTGGGAGGCGGACCGAGGCTTAGTGCTTCTCCAGTGGCTGTGTTTGGCCCTCGGCGGTCCAGCATGCTCTGCTGCCTGAGCTCAGTGAGGATAACCTCGAGGGGTTAAATTAGACAGCCACACAGAAACATAACATGTTGCTCCTGTTTGTGAACCGTGAGGTTAAATTAGACGCCTCCTGTGTTCCAAAAGATGGTTGTCAATAATGAACAGTGAGCTTGTTCTTGTTTCACTTTTAGGCCCTCTGAACAAGTTCTGCGCTTCTGCCAGATTCAAGGCCATTATTTATCACTGCAAGGGGAGAGAGGAATCCTCTCGGCCATTATGCCTGCTTCCTTAAACTTGAAGTGATAAGACCTTGTTAGTAGCTGGGGGTTTGAGCTGAATCTTCTTGCTTTCTATCTCACTTCAGGAAACATTTGAGTGAGAGGGCCTGCTGTCACGGACACTTGAACCTGAACCTCCTCCCTTGCTTGAAAGCCCAGCAGGCTGTTTGTTTTATTTTTATATATATATAGATATTTTTGACTGACCGCCTGAATGATCAGAGCAGTTCTTCACAAATTCACACACATCCAATTTCATCAAAAAGAGATTTTCAAGTGAAACCTCTATAAAGTGCAGGATGGACAGGGGCTCTGCAATAATATATGTTGGAAAGATGTATCTATAATACTGAATATAACATAACTTGTGAGTAACTTGAGTCAAACTGATTTGTTAACTGCACTGATAGATTCATTCTTTGAAGGATTTAGGCTGATTCAAACCAGTAACTATTCATAGCTGGTCTTTACTATTCATTAGGGCTGCAACAACTAATCGATAAAATCGATTATTATCGATAATGAAAATCATCGACAACGATTCTCATTATCAATTAGTCGGGTCTGCCCACAGTGCACGTCCAACTTCAGCCGCTGGCGTCAAATTAACATTACAGCACTGAATAATGCATTTCTATGGCCAAAATGCATCTAAAAATAGTGGAGGAAACAGAATGAGATGCTGCGGGAGAAGTACGTGATCCAAGCAGCACAAAATATGAGAATTCTTTATTTTAAGCTTTAAGTTAATGCATTAGCGTAATGGCTTGCCTTGTCAGGCACTTTGACAGATGCGTGTGCGTCCTCAGCTTTCAATTTACGGTCATATCCTTATCTGTAAATGTCAAAAATTCACGCGAGCATTTCCATTTTTGCATAAAGTTCCGTCCTGACAGTCTGTTAAGTTTAAATCTTTACTGAATGAGCACAAGCGCAGCGGGCACGTGAACGCGAGTCAGAGAGGGATTAATATTCAGCGCAAAAACATTCATTGTGCTGAAATATCGGTTGTTGAACATTAAATTAAGGTTTAAAAGTCAACATGTGGTGCACGTATTTTATGACAATAGGAACTGTAAAAGGATAACCGCGTATAGTTGTTCTGAATATAAATATCAGACGCTTCATAGCCGCCTTTTACACGATAAAGAAATTACAGTAAACGTGACTATGATCAAAAATTTGATTAACACTGAGTTTGTTTTTATTCGTCTTTATTATCTTTATTATTATCTTAATTGTTGATGAAAAGATTTAAATTATAGGCCTATATACAGCACTTAACAAATTTATTAAAACAAATGTATTTAAGGTTTATAACAAATAATGTAAGCTTTGTGCTACTGCTGCTCTAAATTAACAGTATTGGTGTTTACTAAAATATTTTTTTTGCTGTCTGTATTGGTTAGTCCTCCAATATGTGTAAGCTCTTTAGTAACAGTAGGCTATTTATAATGCTATAATATAATTATTTCTGTTATCTGTGAAAGATTGAAAGATCTATGAAAGATTTTTTCAGATACCCAATTACAGTCAAAAAGTAGCTAAACAATGCCAGCAAGAATGCATGCTGTTATGAAAGGCAGGAGGCTATTTTTTTATTATGTGAATAAATATTCAGTTGTTTCAGTTTGTTATTTGCCCAATAAATGACAATAAAATTTTTAGGTTTAAACAATTCTGACAGATTCCTAAAATATTTGTGTTTTCTCTTTATTATGACAGGTGGTCTAATAAATTGTTAAGCACTGTATGTTTTCATAGCATTCAGTTGGCACATTTGTTTGAAGGACATTGGGCAGAATGTGGAAGTGTTTTTGTCAATAAAATAAAAAAGAAGAAGAAAATGTAGCTTTTTTAAAAAATCCGATTAATCGAAAAAATAACCGGCCAATAATCGATTATCAAAATAATCGTTAGTTGCAGCTCTACTATTCATTAAAAGAAACTGCTCATAAGAGTAATGATTTGTGTAGTGCATTACACATTATAGCACATATTACATTTACATTTAGTTATTTAGCAGACGCTTTTATCCAAAGCGACTTACAAAAGAGGACAATAGAAGCAATCAAAATCAACAAAAGGGCAACAACATGCAAGAGATATGACAAGTCTCGGTTAGCCTAACGCAGTACACATAGCAAGGTTTTGTTGTTTTCTAAAGAAAACAAGTAGATAGAATAGAAAAAAGAAAGCTAGTGTTAGTTTTTAAAGAAAAAGTAGCAGTTAGAGAATAAATATGCAACTGAACTGACATATCAAGCCTTTTTGTTACATCACATCTACAGAATGAAACTCAGATTCGTAATTCAAAATGGTGCATGAAACACTGTCACAGTATACAAATGAACTAGCAATTAAATGTTACCAATACATTATTACAGGAGAAACAGATTTAGCAAGAATGAATTGTTGAACAATTGAAATGTGTTGGGACAGAATGTTTAGCATTAGCAGATGGAGAGAGACTCAACCGCCTTGTTGTGCTCTGGCACGTCTGAGAGGAGAGAGCCAAACAAATACGCAAAGGGCCTCATAAACAACAATTAGGCTTAAAAAAATAAATAAATACATCTCATATGCATTTCTCATTAGGATTTGAGATCGCTTGAGCACTTTTATGGATGTCATTTAAACAATGTCTTCTTGCAATTCTTCAGGCTAAGTTTTGTTTTGCGCACAGTTAAAAAAGTGGCCCGTTTAACACCATAAATATCAGATCTAACTTACATTAACATACACTGTTTTATTTTGGAGCTGAAACTGTCTAATAGAGTAAATATTTACAACTAGCCTCTCATTATGCACTTGGTTTCTTGTAAAGAAAGGGAAAAAACATTAAATAAAAATAGCGCTGATAACGCTTACCCAGCAGGACTCAGCGCATTGTGGCTCTTCATTATCCAACACTGAGGAGTATTTGTTGCAGCGTCAATTATCAGGTACACCGTTCCTTAACACTGAATACCACAGCTTTTAATTAGCAAAGCACAGAAAGACACAGATCTGTGCAAACTGCTGGAGCGACTGCCATGTGGAGAGCCGTGAGAGCTCAACAAACTCAATTATGGCAAAATACTGCACATGCATTGAAATGAGGTTGGGAGAACACATGAAAAGCCTTGCAAGCCTAAATAAGACTCAGCACAAGACACATTTCACGCATGGAGATAACACGGGTATGAAATGAGTGACATCCAGGGCAGAAAGATAATCAGGAAATAATAAATCAAACTGTTTTCAACCATCAAGCATCTTTGAAAATGGTAAATCCTGAAGTTCCTGTTTTGCTTGGAAAAGCAATGTGATTATGCATTTACAATATGATTATGTATTTGCGCAACTGCAGTCAATTACTGTACCAATAATTCTGACCATCTGGATTTATTATTCACACTGACAGCAATTTTTCTGCTGGAGAAAGGGAGGTCACTGTACTGTTGATTGCCAGTAGGTGTCTGGATGGCCTAACGTTACTGGTGGGCTGTGCAACTGGCCATAGCTTTTGAAAATATAATGTCAGTGATGTCATTTTATTTTGACAAGTCATCAGTTTCTGGAGGGGAAAACACTTGTATATAAACCTGCAGCAGTGAATAATGCATGATATCATGAACAAGATGAACGATTATCAATGCATGAATCAAACTCGCTCAGAATGCCGACAATTTCTGACATGCTTTTCCATGCATCATTTTTTCATTATATCACTCTATGGGGGCAGAGACAAATTATATAGAAGAGTGAAATCGCTCGCAGCGACTTCTTCTGAGTGTTGCCTACCCTCAACTACAGTATCTCACAGGAGACGGATCGTGTGAGCTCCACCTTGGTAGTAGCCACATCATTTGGCATAACGCTTAACTTTTCTCAACTTTGTTGTTGCTGCA
>CM077246.1:3020531-3158031 GCA_039654775.1 Spinibarbus caldwelli | reverse complement strand
TAGGGAAATAAATGTGGCATGCTGCTGTTTTGGTCACGTAGAAATATTCCAAAGCTGCGCCTGAGTCATTTGTGCTGCAAGGCAATTACATATCACAGCATCAAAGTGACACATTAAAAGCACTGGAAATGTGGACTTTGATATGTTACTATAATATGTTATTAAGCTTAAGTGAAAAACAATAGTTCTTTGAAGAGAGGGTTCCACATAAGAGCTTTCTTGCTTGTCACGGCTCTTATCGGTAAATTAGCCCAATAAGAACAATCAAAGTCTGTCTGAGCAGTGCACTTTCCTTTCATTTACTCTAATCGAACAGACGTTTTCCCTCAAATTTCAGTGAACTACATCACATATTAAACAGCCAACAGGTACAATTAACACTAACAATCTGCTAGTATCTTGCTTTTCTGTTTAAATTTAGACTTTAGGAAAGGGCCAGCAAAGATCCAACCATGTTGCCCCGTCCCCATCTGCGGCTATCATTTATGTGGTGGTAATAGAGCTGTAGGTGTTTGACAGATGATTCACCTTTACAAAGGTGAGCTAGTTCTTTCATGGATGGCAGCGTTGCCCCTGGCTGGAGCAGCTTGCCTTTGGCTGAAAAACAGCAAATACAGTAAGATGCATTTTCATCCCGATTCTACACAATAATGCGATTTGTGAGAGACAGATGTTTTTGGTTGGTCTTTAGAAGGGTGTTTGTTCATTTCCCATGTCCTGTTAGTCACACATATGGTGTTCATGTTTTAATAACTTGAACACAATAAAAACAGGCCAAAGTTTCTCAAGGCAGCATCTAATGAATTCTCTCACCTCACAGAGAATGATTAAAAGCTGCACTGAGCTCTTATTTAATTCATGCCAAGTTGAGGGACTGACTCTGCTTCTTTTTTCCAGATTTCAAACGTTTTCTTCCACAGGCAAAAAATAAATAGATAAAAAAATTAATATTGCATTAGATGGGAGCAAATTACCTAGAATGCAACACTTTCTGAAAGGTACTCTAATCTCTAATCGAACAGACGTTTTCCCTCAAATAGATAAATATGCGAATATGTGACTCAGGTCAAAGAAGGCAATTTTTGGTTACACAAAAAAAAAGACAAAAAAAATAACAACAAAAACAGAAGATTTAGAGAACTGTTAACTTTAACATAAGTTTTCTCCTTTTAAATTTTCTTGATGAAGTGCATCAAAATAAATTTGCATACATGGATTAATTGGTTTTATATCATCATAATATCAGCCAGTCAAGTCGGCATGAATTGTCTTTGCAACCCATTTCTCAGGATTTTAATACGAAAAAGTGTACGGCAAGACATCTATCCATCAGGATTTATCCATCCATTGATTAGAAGGTGTAAAATGGACTTAATATGCCAGAATACAGCCAGATTGCATAATAGCTACTTAGCTATTGGTTAAAAATATCCAAAAAATTAAAAGAAAGACATTAATTTCTTTACATTATAGGATGTCTTCCTTTCACTGGGAAAAAATGGGGGGGAAAAAATCTGCTGTAATGAAGAAGAAAAAAAAAGAAAGCTAAAGCCTCAATCACTGGGTCACGAAAAGCAATTAAAATCCCAAGAGCTAAACTGGAATTCTGCCCATCATCTGGCCCAACTCATATCGGAAGAGTGATGCACCTAAATATAAATCCTGAAGGCCTTGAAAATCAGACAGAGAGAATTTCAACTATGTTCAGAGCAATTCACTGCACAGAAATCATATAAAATACAGGCAATTGGGCATTCATGTAACTCCAACAGTGGAGCGTGGCACTACAAACACCAAGGTCATGGGTTCGATTCCCAGAGAATGCATGAACTGATGCAATCTAAGTTGGTTAAAAGTGTCTGTCAAAAGGCATAAATGTAAAACAAAAATGAAAAGCAAAAAAAACCCCCAAAAAACTGGCAGCTGAATTTATCAGGTTCTTTAAAGCCGTTTCCATTTCTTATTGTTTTCACTGACATTTTTAAATTTAGCCCATTAAGCAACACTAATGACACTGTCATCTTCAGGGATCACACTGATGCTCCTTTAAACGAATCTTGAAGACATTTTTCCAACACTGCTAAAAGCAAGATTTGTTTTTTTGTCGAAGAGATGTTATAATTGACAAAGTCTTTCCAAGGTGGCAAGGGCTGAGCAGTGCTGGTTAAGATGAGATAATGTCAATATTATAACTTCATTAGACCTACTAAACAAATAAATATGGCTAAGGTAAGACAGCTGAAGTGAAGTTCTCTCTGAAGCCAGACCTGTACAGCAGTAGGAAATCTCACCTTGTCACTCAAGGGCTTTTGGACACTGTGTTCCAGTTCACAATTCTGGTTTCCACAAGAAATGTTTCACTGGAGATGTAAAGGGTCTGGTGGTGAGGGTCAGTTAAAACATTTTAATGGCTTTAGAGATTGAATTTTGGCAGGCAGAGCGGTTTTTTTTTTGTTTGTTTTTTTTAACCCTCTGGTGTCGACAAACACGGATACGCGTTTTGTGGCAGATTTTCCTGATAAGGCCGAAAAATGAGCTTGAATTACTCTGCCATTTTTGATCGTACAGATAAGAGCAATACACCATTCGAATCTGTAAGGGGTCTACTTTTATTTGTATACACTCATTATAACAACTAAACTTTGTGCTTTTGAAGAATAAAGAAAACAAACGGTGCGCTCTCTGCCTTCTCCGTCTCCGGGAGCTGCTTTTAGAAACGCGTCTCTAAAATGAACTGTAACTCAGTAAATACTCAGCACACACACATGGGAGTTATATCTATAGAAAGCTTGAAGTGTCTACTTTTAAATGAAGTAAGTCATATCGAAAACAAACATTCTGTGATAAAGTAATCCGTATGAAACCAACACGATGTTCAGTCTTTCCCGTCTAACTCGTTATCTTTAATGTAATCCCGCCCCCTCGCGGCTCGCGCCGTTCATATGTAAATATCCACGTGAGACACGTGCGCATGGAGACACCCAACATAATAAACAAAGCGTGAGGAGATCATTCATCGCGGCTACTGTTCGTTTCTGCGAGACGACGCGCTGAGTAAAGACTGGATTTCCCTCAAAAGAAGAACAAGATTTCATCCAGAAGAGAAGATCAATCTGATTAGTAAGTAATGTTTCTTTTTTTGCATTAGTTAACGTGTTATTGTGACATAAACAAGAACACATTACTAGTTTGGTTTTTTCCAAACTACAACATGATAAATGCTAAGCATCTAAGAATGTTTAGACCATGTTTATTATTAATAATCTGTTCACAAATATATTTTAATAGCGTGCTAAACGATAACAATTACTTCTCAAATATAAAATATCCTTTTTTTAATAGTACAAAGGACATCCTTTTATAGTACAAAGCATGCGTGAGTCTATGGCTGCAGAATCATATCTTAGGCAACTATAAAATCATACATGATGTCCAGGATGGCTATATGACTACAAAATCATAGTTGGGTTTTTCCCAAACTATAATTCCTGACTACAATGTTTGAAATTGAGTAAAACATTTTGAATATGATAGGCAATTCACTGTATTTAAATTTCTTAGGCGCGATTATGTTTTCATGCTCTATATAAAACAAAAGTAATATGAATGTACACTGTAACATGATGAATGCGACGAATCTAAGTATGTTTAGAACATGTTTATTATTAATAGCCTACTCTGTTCAAAAATAGATTTTAATAAGGTGCTAAACAATAATTAGTTTCTCAGATATAAAATGTTTTTGTTTTTACGATAGTACAAAGCATGCGAGAGTCTATGGCTACATATATACAGATGCTCGTGATATTAACATGTTCACAAATGTTTTTTTTTTTTTTTTTTGGTTGTTTGTATTTTATTGAATCAGATACCAGCACCACAGATGAATCCTGCTGACTTTCAGTCTCTTCAAACTGTTTTCCTCTGAGAGCGCTGTACCAACATCAGATGTTCAACTACACTGATATTCTATGGTCAAACAAGCTCCTTGACTACTGATTGTTTTTTTCTTCTTGAATCCATGGAAAGAAGCAGAAACACTTAAATAAAACAAGTAAATATCGGGTATGATTTACTTGTTTCACTTGTTGAACAGAATCTGTTGCAGAAATGACTCAAAGTCTGTTCACATCTCTGTGGTTAGATCAGTGTGCACAATAATGTGTCTTTGACCTTCATTATGTATGTTTTGATTATACTGTGTTGTAAATAAAATACAAATAATTAAAAAAAAAATTTTTTTCAATCTCCTCACATTCTGTCTTACCTGCCTCAAAGTCACAGTCACACTGATGGGCCATTAGGGGCCATTAGGGGAGGGCCCTTTGTCTCTCAGGGGAGAATCACTTAATATTCAAGGACATTGCGACGCCCTCGCATATAGGCTTTCGATCACAAAACATGTCTTTAAAAATTTAAATCAATATATTGTTTTCTGTGAGTGAGTAAACAAGCTGATTTTCACATAATTTTGAAGCAAAAACTCTAGGCTACAAGATCCAGTTCTCAAGTCTTGTAAACAGATTTTCTTTATGTGTTTTATGGCCTTATTTCAGTGACTTCAAAATTTTAGTTTTTCACTAACCACGCATAAACGTTGCTTTCTCAAAAACACAATCATGTACATAAATGCTGCTAACATATTATTATAGCCCAGTTTGTGCTGTTTACAGTGTTATTAGACTTTAGCCATTTATATTTTTATAAGTAACTGAAAAAAGCACAAATGTCAGGGCATGGCGAAACTTCTCCAGGCCCCCAAAACACCCTCAGACCCCAGAGGGCTGAATAAGATTTTGTTTAGTGAACTTTTAGAACTAACGAGTTAAGTTCTTGCAAAGAGGCTTTAACCTTTTAACCTTCAGTAGAACAGTAAACAAGATTTTTAGCTGAAACTGTGGTCTTTGGTGCTTCATAAAAGCAAGTGAGCAGCTGCCTGTCTTTGATGACAAAAAGCATATTACGGAACACAAAATTAATATGCATGGTTCCTGATGATATATTGAGGTCTTATGAAGCAAAATGATAAGTCTGTGCAAGAAACTGAACATTATTTACAGCATTATTACCTGTAATCCAGAGTATCAGGCAAAAAGTCAGGAGTGATGTTCGGTTCACGAACAAGTCATTCTTCTGAACGGGTCCTTTTAGTGAACTAGTTGAGTTCGCAGTTCGCGGCTCAAGCAGTACAGAACCAGTTCATTGAAAGAAACTGTCCAAAAGAACCAGATTTGTCTAAGGCTCTGGATTACAGGTAATAATGTTGTAAATAAGTTTCTTGCACAGACCAATCATTTCACTTCATAAGACCTCAATATATCGTCAGGAGCCACGGGTATTAATTTTGTCTTCCTTGATATGCTTTTTTATTCTCAAAACGGGCAGCCGTTGACTTGCATTTTATGAATCACCAAGGCCCATGGTTTTGGCTAAAACTCTTCTTTACTGTTCAAATGATGAAAAAAACTCACCAACATCTTGGATGACCTGATTATGAGTAAATTAACAGCAAATGTTAATTTTAGGATGAACTATACTTTTAATATAAAGGCAAAGAAGCACGAAATTAATTGCAGGCCTTCAATCATGCAACAGAACAATGCAAAACCGTGCTTGTGTTATTTTACAAAGACAGTTCGACGAGACCTCCAGATTCATTAAGGACTGATTGACGCAGACATTTCACCTGCAGAGCCCTTCACCTCACGGCCTACACGAGTCCTGCAACTCTTCACGCAAAACCAATTAACTAGGTGTAAAGTTGAACTCTCCAGCCTCTGGCATCTCCATTATTTAAGTTTAAGGCAATAGCAAAACGGCCATTTATAATAAAGGGCAACAGAGATTTGTGAGAGAGGAAAGCTGTGCTGTGTGCATTCGGCTTACAGTCAATCTCACTGAATTCGTAATATATTAGTCTGAAAGACAAAGTTCTTTCTAAGTTGCCAGAACCGTTCGTACTGGCACCGAAGTGGAACAGCGCGAATTACTCCGACCGGGATCCAATTTCACTTACTTGGATTTCACTGAAAACAAATTGTTGTACAATTGTGAAGAAAGTGTCCTCTTTTACTTGAAAAATCACTACCATTGCTGTTAAAAGATATTTTTACTCCCAAAATGGATATAAGAGAATAGAGAGAGAATGGGAAATGATGGAGAAAATAAATGTCACAAATCAGCTTAAAATTTGTGCCACCTGCATGAGAAAAAGCACTCAATTTGTCAAAGCATATGTGCACAAATCTCTAGGCCAAGTGTCTGAACCATGTGCACTTTTTGACAAGCTTACCAAACCTATATTTTGTTAGAAAGACTGTCAAAAAGAATTTTACGTATGCTCTGTTGCCACCTGTAGAAATTACACTGCTGTTCAAAAGTTTGGGGTCAGTAAGATTTTCTAATGGTTTTAAGAGAGGTCTCTTATGCTTACCAAGGCTGCATTTATTTGATCAAAAATACAGCAATATTGTGAAATACCATTGCAATTTAAAATAACTGTTTTCTTTGTGAGTATATGTTAAAAAGTAATTTATTCCTGTAATCAAATCTGAATTTTCAGCATCCTTACTCCAGTCACATTACATGATCCTTCAGAAATCATTCTAATATCCTGATTAAAAGAAAATAAACATTTTTATCATCATTGATGTCAAGAACAGTTGTGATGCTTCATATTTTTGTGGAAACCAATCTTTTTTTTTTTTTTTAGTACTCTTTGATGAATAAAAAGTACGAACAAAAACAGCTTTTATTTAAAACAGAAATTGTTTGAAACCTTATAAAATGTCTTCACTGTGACATTTGATGAACTTAATGCATCAATGCTGAAAATATTTCTTTAAAAAAATACTGATCACAAACTTTTGAATAGTACTGTAATTATAGATACAGTATCTCACAAAAGTGAGTACACCCCTCACATTTCGGCAACTATTTTAGTATATCTTCTCAAGGGACAATACTATAGAAATTAAACTTGGATATATTTTAGAGTAGTCAATGTACAACTTGTATAGCAGATTTACAGTCCAAAATAACTCAACATACAGCCATTATTGTCAAAAAAGCTGGCAACAAAAGTGAGTACACCCTAAGTGATAACAGCTATACGTCGTTTAACCATGCAAAGCCACATGTCCTATTCATCATGTTCATGTTTTTGTCTGCTTAACAAGACTATACAAATTTGTGTATCTTGTATTAGAGCAGTTAAAATTTGGTGCTTTGAGTACAATTCTCTCAATACAATACTGACCACTGGATGTTCAACATGGCACCTCATGGCAAAGAACTCTCTGAGGATTTGAGAATTAGAAATGTTGCTCTCCACAAAGATGGCCTAGGCTATAAGAAGATCAGTAACACCCTGAAACTGAGTTACAGTACAGTGGTCAGGGTCATACAGAGGTTTTCCAGGACTGGTTCAACTCGGAAGAGACCTCTCAAGGGTCGATGAAAGAAGTTAGGCTCTCATGCTGTGCGTCAGGTGCAGAAGCTGGCTTCAAAAAACAGATGCATGAGTGCTGCCAGCATTGCTTTAGAGGTTGCAGAAGTGAAAGGTCAGCTTGTCAGTGCTCAGACCATACGCCACACACTGCAGCAAGTCGGTTTGCATGGCCATCGTTCCAGAAGGAAGCCTCTTCTGAAGCTGGCTCACAAGAAAGCCTGCAAACAGTTTGCTGAAGACAACCTGTCCAAGAGCATGAATTACTGGAACCATGTCCTGTGGTCTGATGAGTCTAAGATAAACTTGTTTGGCTCAGATGGTGTCCAGCATGTGTGGTGACGGCCTGGTGAGGAGTACCAAGAAAACTGTGTCTTGCCTACAGTCAAGCATGGTGGTGGTAGCATCATGGTCTGGGGCTGCATGAGTGCTGCTGGTACTGGAGAGCTGCGGTTCATTGAGAGAAACATGGATTCCAACATGTACTGTGACATTCTGAAGCAGAACATGATGCCCTCCCTTCAGAAACTGGGTTTTCCAACATGATAATGACCCCAAACACACGGCCAAGATGACAACTGCCTTGCTGATGAAACTGAAGGTGAAGGTGATGGAGTGGCCAAGTATGTCTCCAGACCTGAACCCTATTAACCACATGCGGGGCATCCTCAAGCAGAAGGTGGAGAAGCGTCATGTGTCTAACATCCAGCAGCTCCGTGACGTCATTATGGAGGAGTGGAAGAGGATCCCAGCAACAACCTGTGCAGCTCTGGTCAATTCCATGCCCAGGAGGATTAAGGCAATGCTAGATAACAATGGCGCCGCTACAAAATATTGACACTTTGGACACAGTTTTGACATGTTCACTTAGGTTGTACTCATTTTTGTTGCAAGTTATTTGGACAATAATGGCTTTATGCTGAGTTATTTTTAGAGGACAGTAAATTCATGCTTCTATACAAGCTGCACATTGACTACTCTAAAATATATCCAATGTTCACTTGTGTAGTGTTGTCCCTTGAGAAGATATACTAAAATTGTTGCTGAAATGTGAGGGGTGTACTCACTTTTGTGAGATACTGTAAATACATGGCCTAGATCAAATAATCAGCCAAAATGAGGCAATTTTTGGTAATGCCAGAATAGAGCCAGATAAATGTTAATAATATCCATCAGCCCACATTAGTAGAAAAAGGAAAGATGATTTTGAAGATTTTTCTTTGGTTGTTGAACATTCTAATTAAATACTTCTACCACAACGTTTTATGTGTAATAACAAGGACTGGAAGGTTCACAATACGTGCATTAAATACAATTCTGATTTCACGTTGACCTTAATTTGCATCAGCTTTCAGTCTGTGCTGTCAGTTCTCTTTTTGTGACCGGCATTCAGTAAAGTTGGCATTACCTTATGAGAAAGCACTAAAAAGCACTCCCGGATCGGCTGTCCTTGATTGTGGAAAAGAGGAAGTCATCAGTCAACTTGCTGTGCGCTGGGCTAGATAAGGTGAACGTGGAAGAAAAGCTCCAGTGTAAATGAGGCAATCTGCCCCCATACAGCAGGACCGTGCGGTGCAAACTGGCCACCTGTGTGACAGGCCGGACACGAGCCAGCCGATCGGCACGGCACACACAGAGCCTAATAAGGACGGACATGCTCATCTTCCACACGCCTTCGAGAAATTAAAGCCTTTGGTTCCCTCACAGCCGTCTGGCTCAATCCTCCTGTCAGGATTTGATTTCTAACACTCACTCTCCTGCGCGATTGAAGACCTGTCCGTCACACTGAACGTCAGATGTCAAAACCGAGTTAAGACGGTTTTGAAAGCATTTAGCATTAAAAATACAACTAAACCAGTCGCTTTAACAAGCACAAAGCTTTTATCTCACAGAAAAAGCTCAAAAAGAGAGTTCAGATAGGGTTTACACAAGAGATTGAACAGAATGTCCATCTGGCCACCTGGCATTTCATATAGAAACCCTGCTTTCGTGATTTATCCTCTGAAAAGCACCAGTTTTCCACTGGCATAAACATTTGGGCTATTTATACGCTCTAATATCAAACTAAACCCTATACTTTCCTCTTGGCTCGCAAACACACATCTGAAGCAGTGTCGGCCTCACCTTTCAGCTTAATCTCTCCAAACTTGATAAAAGGTCTGAAATCTAAACTTCCTGTCATTTAGAAAGCGCAAACAAGAAGCGAAAAGCGACGGAGGCGATCCGGCAGACGTTTCCACCCGTTCGTGACAGAATAAATGCCAAAGAACTGGAGAAGAAACCTCTTATTATTGAGAAGCAGCCTCTCGTGGGGACACTGACAGCCTTATCAGGTGTGCAGCAGAGATCTTGCCAACAAATCCTTTCTCTGCCGTGAGATCTATACTCTGCCTGTGAATGAGAAGCTTAAAGGGTCTCTGATGGTACATCAAGCAGACAGAACTTCCATCAGCGGAATGCATATCAACTCACCTACAGCTCGGCCAGATCTGTAGTCCTTGAACATCATGTGTTAAGCAGACGGTTAATCTCCCGGTGACGGCACCCTGTTAAGAAGACAATACAGGCTTAGCTGCGAATGGACGGTAAGGGGACTGAGGTATCTCTATGAAACAGCCTTGTGAGTATATAACCACAGATGAATTTTCATCAGCATAGTAAATGTCTTGGAGAAGGCAATCTAAATTCAGCGAGAAACAAATATCCAAATAAATCCAAAATATCCATAATGCACAGCAGTTTAGCAGTCAAAGTAGCCGGGGATCATCTGATTCAAGAAAAGCCAGAGTCCAAAATTAACTGTTTACTTTAGCTCCCGATAGCGGATGAACTGAGTTTATTTACCAGGCATAAATATTTCTTCCCAGGCCTGAAACTGCATTTTGCATTTTTATTAAAAATGTTTTTTTGTCCCTCATGACAATGGAATTATCTAGCTGCTTTTTCTTGCATATTTGTGACAGCGCGGGTCACTGTGTCACTCCTACAGTCTCAGTCTTTCAGCAAAACAGCACCTGTCATAAAAACTGTGAAGATTTTTGTGTCTTATATTTTTGCGTCAGTAGCTTAATGTGAGGGACACTGCACAATATGTGTAGCCAAATGGTGTTCTGGAGTTCTTTTAGCATCCTAGATAAGCATCTGGGATTGGATTTCCCAAATCAAATTATTTATTAAAATTATTCTTAACTGCTATTTTTTTTCTAACAATAAAGGTCAATGATGTTTTGTATTCCCTAAAACATTTAAGAATATTCTTAACTTGCTTTCGGAATTCCTGAAAAGAATGTTCTTAAAAACCACTGTAAATAACTTCTTGTGAAATTGTACAAATTGAAGCATTAAAATTCAATTTGTCTCATATTCCTAAAGGCAGTGATGGGTTGTAACTGATGAAATATAAATGACCAATCAGCACTGTATATCTGCTCAACAGTGCTCAGATGATAACGAGAAATGGACGTTTTTAAAATTTCAGTACTGAATGGTATCGCAGTCGGTACTTTTGACAACACAACTCCATTTTAAACAAGCTGATAACTACTTACACAGCACATTAAAAAGTGCAACACGCAAATTGTTGTTGGACTCCCTTCAAGCCATTTGTGACAAAAAAATGTTTGTGTGCCATTTTTGATTAGGTAACCTGTAGAGAGTGCAAAATGACAGTAAGGCCGTTTATCGAGTTGATCAGCGTGTCTTTGGCCAAAACTGCCATACAATCAGACAACACCAAGCCTGTCATTTTCATCTTAACAAAAGATATTCTAAAGAAATTAATACAGAACTTGTGTACTTAGAAACTTCCTAGAATTTATCTTTAGAGGATTTTTTTGTGAATCTGGCCCCTTGACGATATATTCTGCACAGAAGTAAATAGTTTTTTAGATGATCTATGTATTTGAATTAAACGAGCAACTTCCACAAATGTCAGATTTAAACCATGTAATATTGCAGTTCCTCGTTAAGTTAAAGGCCAACTAACTTCCTGAAGGCTTTAAGAGTGTAAAATCCAACCTGTGCTACATTTATACTTTTCAAACTATGAAATAAAATGCACAAAGGACATAAGATACGAATTAACTTTGTTTCAAAACTGCAATCACATATCTAGGTTTCATTCAGATCTATAATTGAAATGTCAGAAATCATGAGTACCGTCTTTCATCACTTTGGTCTGTGAATGCTTTGATTCACAGATTCATAGAGAGAGCACCTTTCTGGAAATATATTATATTATGAGATCAAGAGTCAGCCAATAACACAATCAAAAAACAACCTTGTCTAGACCGGAATGAGTGTTTTGCAGTGACTGGTCTCATTGTGGAAACAGTCTTCCTCAAATAGCAGTAAGTCCAAGATCCACCTGTCACTTCCTCTTTGACCCTTTGCTCACAACATGGTAATGAACTCTAACCTCTTGACATTTGTCCGAGTCACCATTTGCCCCTGAGTCTCTGGATGGCCAGACCTGGCCAGACACTGCTTTTATTAGAAATATCCAATTTGAACCGAACAAACAGCACCACAAAAACAAAATAAAAATAACAAAGTGAGAAGAGAACAGATGAGAATGTGTAAATGGAATAATATAAATAATACATATTAATAAACAGGTTGTAGCACATATTCAACTGCAAGTTTAAAAAAATGCAAGACATGTTGATACAATAATGTGTTTAAAGAAAAGAAACAGAAAAAGGAATAAAAAGATAATTGCACCAATACTAGTACAACCTATATAGTGTGAATGTGATAATGTTCTTAGATGTTCCTTCCTATGACAAGAAGCTACAAGAGTTTACTTTGAATTAAAAGCTAATTTATTTTGTAACCAAAATAGATTTTATGTATAATGTGGGACTTAATCATAAACAAGCTTGAAATACATTTGGACTTTCAAGGGTTTATGCTTTATCACTCCCTGCTCATTCAAAAAAGATGCAATTTTACAGCCATCCTAAATTAAACATTGTGATAATTCATCAATAGTAGATCATAGCAATCACTTGGCATAATGGCTCTGTATTCACTGACTGCAAACCTCTGTGAAACCACAAGCTTGTAGAATGTGCAAATGCGCAGTGATTTTACTTTAAACGTGTAGTGCAACCATTTGTTTCATTACATCATAGCCTTTTGAAGTGTAATAATCATTAGGGCATATTGCAATTCTTGTTTTTCCATCGCAAAATGTAAGACTTCTTAAAATGATAAATAAGACTGTTACACCAGTTCAAATATTTAAGATTAGTGAACTTTTTATGGGTTATCAAAAAATGTAGGGTAGAGACTGTTGATTGGATGTTGAGATGTGGAGGCAGATAAACATGAGCTTGCAGTGGTGGGTTTAAACAGACTAAATTATTGGAGAAGTCCTGCATGACTAAATGACCATGTGCAGACTGAAACGTTTCAGGAGTGACAGCTGCATTTAAATATGGGAGTTTTGTGTATATACAGAACGAACCTCACTCCTGAAATTACGATGACTTACACAGATTGATCGGTTTTTGCCATATTAATCGACACCAATAGCTGGAACAAACAATAGTTTTTTTTTTTTATTATTATATGTAATTATACAGCACGAGAGCGGTCTCTAGAGGCGGAATCACTGACGCCTCGCGCTGTTTGTTTTGACAGGTGAGGTTGCGCGCAGCACAAAGCAGGAGAATTCAGTTGTGTATTTAAAATACAGACAACAAAACGGTGTGTATACAGTATTTTACATGTTTTCATATCATTATAAAATAATTTGTTGACTAGGTGCTGCATTAGTAGAAAAAGAACAGCAGTAGGCTATGTTTGCAGACAGAGAGGAAACTAACATTAGCAGTACTTCAAACAGTTAAAACAATGTGACGAATACATGCAAATCCAACCCAAATGTTTGATTTCAAGATTATGTGTGACCCTGGACCACAACACCAGTCATAAGTGTCAATTTTTCCAAATTGAGAGTTATACATCTGAAAGCTGAATAAATAAGCTTTCCATTGATGTATGGTTTGTTAGGACAATATTTGGCTGAGATACAACTATTTGAAAATCTAGAATCTGAGGGTGCAAAAAAATCAAAATATTGAGAAAATCACCTTTAAGTTTGTCCAAATGAAATCCACAGCACTGCATATTACCAATCAAAAATTAAGTTTTAATATATTTATGGTAGGGAATTTACAAAATATCTTCATGGAACATGATCTTTACTTAATATCCTAATGATTTTTGGTATAAAAGAAAAATGGATCATTTTGACCCATACAATGTATTTTTGGCTATTGCTAAAAATATACCCCAGCGACTTAAGACTGGTTTTGTGGTCCAGGGTCACATATTACCATGTTACCATCAGAAAAAAGTAAAGATTAAACATATACATGGATGAATTGCTCACAGCAAGATCTAAAATATGCATTTAGACAAGTAGATAGGGCATATTTCCATGCCAGGAAAAAAGTATTGGTAATTAAATCTTACTTTCCCAAAAGTGTTACTTTCCCATTCGTAGTGGCTAAGCGTAGTGGAATTGCTCTAATAAATCTGTGCATTTGATCTCGTGGCTTAAATGCAGCAAGTGAAGTCAAGTGTCTAAAACAAACGGGTACGGTTCAGTCTTTAGTCTGAGGTTGAGCCTGGAGGGAGAGGAATGTGATTGGTTGCAGCAGTCATAACTGACAGAAAAACGTTAGCAAAAAATCCTTCCTTATGATGAACACCACTATATGATGTCTATTCCTCAAACTCGACTGTAGCTTGCAGGGCTGTTAGCAACGGGTTTGAACTTATGAGGCATATAAGACTGCATTTTGGCAAAATGGACATTAAAAATGCATTTGAATTCATCCGAGGTTAGATTTCAGTCAGTGGCCCAGTGAAAATGATTCAGTAATGGCACTGGCCAGCATGAAACAGACATCATCTTACCTCCTAGCAAGCAGAAGACACATCTCAAATGAGGGTATATTTAGTCAACAAGATTGGAATTGCCAAGAAATGAGACATAACACATATACATGCCTCTTGACCCACCTTCAGTGCTACTGCATTGGGAAAAGAATAAACACACAATCTAATAAATAATTTCCCATGCCATCTACTGTGGAACAGATGCTGGGATTTCTACTTACAGATTTGCCCAGGTTCTTGTTATGGAAGCACTAATGATACAACAATGGTTGTGTCTCAAATCCAAGGCGAATCATAGCGTATTTCATGACTACGTTTTCTAAAAGTGCTGTCTACGTATGGTAGCTCAGCAGGTTTTGAGACATCACTTAAGTCAAAGTGAGATTTATTTAAAAAAAAATAAAAAATAAAAATAAAAAATACCACCAAACAGTAATTGAACATTAAGGATATTTTCAACGTTCAAGTTGAAACATGGCCTGTTGATAAAAGCAAACATTAAACTAAACTATTGTAGTTTTAGATTAACCCCTACAAACCTGAATGAGTTTCTTTCTTCGGCTAAACATAAAAGAAGATATTTTGAAGAATGTGGGTAACCAAACAGTTATTGGTCCACGCTGACATTCATAGTATGGAAGAAATAAAAATACAACGGAAACTGTTTGGTTGCCAACATTCTAAAAAAAAAAAGCTGCATTATTTCAGAAAAGTAACAGATACATTCCAAAAAAAAAAGAAAGAAATTATAGTAATTTATGGCTCAAGAGGAATAACAGTTAATTTTACAATGATTACTTTTCTAAAATGAGAAAGTATAAAGCCAACAAATGTGGCACGGACTTCGAAATGAGACACAGCAACCGTAGTTGACTGTAGGCAAGAGGAAGTTACTTAATGTGATTTTTCACTTGTCTATATGATTTGTCACTGCTCACATACAGTATATAATAATAAAAAAGAAACTGTCTGCTATCTGAGTGGGTTTAATTCACACACTGATAATTGTCATCTTGTTCATGATATGATGATGCACTGCTACTGCTATGACAACACAAATGCTTTCCCCTCCATTTTTAGAAGCAAGAAAACTGATTAGTTGTCTAAATTGTCTAAATAGATTGATGTCTTAGTTGTCTAAATAGATTGATGTCTTATTTTTCACCATCTCGACATGCAATGTTCAGTAATTCACCAACCCAACGCAATACACATGAAGTACTGAGATAAAAGAATAATCTATTAAATCTATCACTTGCAAACGTCTAAAAAGTGACAGTTGCCATCTTCTTCAACTGAACGGTCCCTATTTGCAGTGCCAAGAGACAAAATGCTGAGAAGCTGAACTTTGGGCCAAGTCTGTTAAATGTTCTTTCTCTGTGCTGTAGAAATCCTGGCTCGGGTGCTGCAGAAAATCTCCTGTTCTCCACCGAGAGAGGCAAATGATCATACTAGACATTCACGGTCTGAGAAGACACCATAAAACGTGGGCCAGACGTACCAAATGTTGCATAAAGACCAAGCATCAAATGCCTGCTTGGTCTTCAGAACCGAAGAGAACAGACATGTGAGGCTTTTACTGTAAGACTGGAAGATTTTTCAATGACTTTTCCTCTGTAATGTGAAGAAAGGAAAGCTTTTAGCCTCTCTCAAACATTCATTTCGGGAAAGTGTTGCTGGAAGTAATGTCTCCTAAGTGGTGCTTGCATTTGTGTTTTATGGGATAGGCTTACAATGGTATGAGAGCGAATTAAGTGGCTTTCAAATTGCAAGCATCAGAAAGGATCACAAAGGTCTGCAGACTATAATTAGTCAAAGAGTTGCATTTACAGTAGAATTCTGGGATTCTTAAGAATTGATTCACCCAAAAATGAAAACACTGTCATTATTTCCTCACCCTCATGTCGTTCCAAACCAGTTTGAATTTTCTTTCTTCCTTGGAACACAAAAGAGGGAGATTTTGAAGAATGGCCAAAGCACTGTTATCCATTCAATGCCAAAGGGCTATAAAGTTAACAAACAAAAAAGCTTGCAAGCATTTCCAAGTCTTCTGATGCCACATGACAGCTTTCACAGCAAAGCTTTCCTTTCGGATTTAAAAGCTACACCACAGGGAAGATTATCAAAAATGACTTAAAGAGATAAGTCACCAGTTTTGAGGAAAACTACTTTTAAAAGTAATGCATTACAATATTGTGTTGCTCCATAAAAAAGTAACTAATTGTGCTACTTGGTTCTTTTTTATGCAAAGTAATGCATTACGTTACTTTTGTGCTACTTTTTGTCACCTGAGCTGGGCTTGCTCATTTATTTTTAAGAACAAAAATCCCAAAAGTTATATTTTTGGAAACTGTAAAGTCCCTTTCACACCGAAAGTGAAATGAATAATCCTCAGGCTGAAGGAATATGAAGGTATTATAGTAGCAAAACTCAAGAGCATGCTGTTTTGAATGTGAGAACTTGTCATATTAATATTCGTATTTGTAAGTTGAAATTTACACTCACAGCTCTGATGTGAAAAGCTGAATCTTTCGATTTGCACACACAGACAATAATCAAAACACCCGTGTTTTAAATTTGAAGTTGCAAATTAATAGTTACAAATGTGTACGACATATTTACTTTTGCACTTTACTTCAGTTTCGCTGTACAACATCAAGTCGCCACTTACAACCTCTCAGATCTGATAGTACAACTTCAAATCCTTGCGCTTTGACTTTTGCTACTCATTTCGCGATATTCCTGTAGCAAAACTCACCTGTGCACTTGTAAATGCAGACGTGAGAGAGCAGAGCCGGGGGCGGGGCTGGGGTGCGAATGAAGACATTTTATTGGTCGATGTCTGATTGGTGCTGTTTTGATAGCAGAGTCTGCTTTTGGGAAAACAACTCGGCATGTCAGAAGACTGCAGAAGCTATCAGCTAACCTAATGAACAATGCTGGCTGATCAGGATACTCACTCACTGACATGGACAACAGACTTGCCTCGCTCAGCAGACGATTCACATCCTCCCGACTCCCACAGCAGACTACACACTCTGCTGTAATATTGGTCTAATGGTCTGTTTTATACAGTAATGTCCATTCTGTAATTCCGTTTACCAACAAATGGTCTGCATCAATACTTCTGGGTTCTCATGAAAAGAAAAAAAAAATGCAGTTTTATAAGATAAAATAAATAAATGTAAAACCGATTTAGTAAGTTCTTCTCAAGTTCTTCAGTAAATATTTTTATTAACATTAATAATATTACACTGTGAAAGAATAAGATTATTAAATGTGGTAACGTTAGCAGTGCTCAATGTTTCCACTAAAAACACGTGTGTTTGCCTGGAAGCAAAGTTGCCAGTTGTGTGATATCGTCATTTAGTGACAGCACACACAACACCTGAAATAAACTGTACAAATGTATCTGTGGTCTTATAAATGTTTTGTAACCTGTGCCGTTGTGATAATTATGTGTTATCCTCAGTTTCTTGTGTAAATTCATTACAAAGGTAGACTTGGAGTAAAAGACCATGTAAGAACATAAAAAAAATGTCTGTTCTTTGACCATGTGATGCAAAGTGGTCCTGGATAAACAGTTTGACACACATCAAACTATTATGTAAACGTCTACCAAAACAGAATCATATGAATAATTAAATGTCCTGGCCAAAGTATGTAAAAGTTTAGTTTAAAAACCACTTCATGAGCAAAGTATAAATACTGTTTTAGCATATACATGCTGCTGAATACAATAAGCAACCCACTTTCTTATTTATTTATTATTATTTTTTAATGTCTACAAATGTGCATATTGGAGATTATAGATCAGTGTGTAAAACACAATGACCTTTCAACTGTTTTTTCTTTTCTTTTTTCCCTCAAATTCATGTGTTGGTCTGAACTGTGTGCTTGCTATTAGCCTACATTCATATTACGCACCATATTAAGTTACTCCCTTACTTTCATCAGTTTTTATCCCGTTTCATTTTCACTTGTGCCTTCATAGCTTTATATTGGCCTTAATGGTCATTATATAAAGTGGTTCAACACATTCCCATGCTTTATTTATAAGCGGTTGGATACATCCATGTTACTCTCTGCAATATGCAATATACAGTAGGATACAATAAAAGATGTTGCATTATTTGTCTACCAGATAATACTTGAATGTCAAGATGAATGTAGTAGCTTAAAATCCCGTAAAAGCTAAGGATATTCAATGAAAATAGTTAGCAGTGTTTCACAAATAACTCATACATATGCATAAAAAAACATGTTCTTTCTGCACTGTAAGTCGCGCTGGCTGGCGTTGTTCATTGGTCAGGCATCGACCAATAAAATGTCTTAATTCGCACACCAGCCCCGCCCCCGGCTCTGCTCTCTCACGTCTGCATTTACAAGTGCACAGGTGAGTTTTGCTACAGGAATATCGTGAAATGAGTAGCAAAAGTCAAAGCGCAAGGATTTGAAGTTGTACTATCAGATCTGAGAGGTTGTAAATGGCGACTTGATGTTGTACAGCGAAACTGAAGTAAAGTGCAAAAGTAAATATGTCATACACATTTGTAACTATTAATTTGCAACTTCAAATTTAAAACACGGGTGTTTTGATTATTGTCTGTGTGTGCAAATCGAAAGATTCAGCTTTTCACATCAGAGCTGTGAGTGTAAATTTCAACTTACAAATACGAATATTAATATGACAAGTTCTCACATTCAAATCAGCAAGCTCTCGAGTTTAGCTACTGATTTACCTTCATAAAGGAATTGCCTCTGCACTTACACCCGATTTCTCTCAACATGAGGACAGGAGAGGTGTCAGCCAATAACTTAACTTGTGTTATTTATTTGAAAAATTCACCCAGATATTTCTTGTCAATTAAAAATTAATGTGTTTCTTTACTTGTTACTTGAAAATAGTAATCTGATTACGTAACTCACATTACTTGTAATGTGTTACCCACAACATTGTAGTTTACCTCAAAATGAAAATTCGGTCATCATTTACTCACCTCAAGTTGTTCCAAACCTGGATGTAGTGCTGGGTGATATACCAGTTTAAACAGAAAACCACTCTGTATGAACAGCACACAGTATGAATTTTTACAAAACGGCATACGGCAGAAGTGGCTAAGTAACAGACAGTGGTCTGACACAGATTTTAGGTCAAACCGGCCAGCACTATCTGTATGAGTTTCTTTCTTCTGTTGAACATAGAAGATATTTTGAAGAAATGTTGGTAACCAAACAGCCGAGGGTAACCATTGACTTCCACAGAATGGAATAAATTCATACCTGTTTGACTAGTGAGTAAAGCCCTACGTATTCTTTTTAAGCATATGCGAAGGTTGCTTGATGCAAATTTCGTTACTTCGTACGTGCATCAACAACAACAAAATAGCAAAGACTGCAACAACAACAGATGCCTGTATTAACAAACGCTTGAGTGAGAGGGTTATGAGATGGCGCAACTTTAGTTTAAAAAAGTACTAAGATAATTTATCGGTCATAACTAATGGGAAAAAAGTAGCGCAGACACTGGACAAGGATGAATCTTTGTAGTGTGCATGTGTTGACTGCCTGTGTTCGTGCACGCTATCAAATGGAGTATACTTTGAAAGGCTATGTGTTACTACAAGTACACTTTAGGCTTAAATGATAACAACTTTTAATTTTTGGGTGAACTATACCTTTAAATTTTGATCTGTTCCTTGCAAAAAGCTGTTGTTTAGAAGACCTGAAAAAGTGCATGAGTCATATTTAAAAACATGTAGCTTGAAAATCACAATATGTTTAGTTGTGGAAACCAGTGGCCAGGACATTCTTCAAAACAGCTTTTTTTGCCATTCTTCAGACTACGGGACAGATTTTTCAGTGTGGTTTTGGGAACACATGACCAGCACATTTTTATTCCTGAGATTGGCATTGAGATGCCACAGATGGCAGAGATCAGTGGACCTCCTCTGATGAACACGGCCTTATCAGACAAACTCAACGGACCGCCGTCAGGAGATGAGGAGATTACCAATCAGCCCATCTAATGCTATTCATCTCCACCACCACACAACAACCACCAGATCCACAGCTACAACCACTGCCTGTGAAGATCAGCAAATCAACAAGCCAACAGCTGAAATCAGAAACAAAAACATTCCACAAATATAATGTTTAATGTTCTGAATAAAATGGCCCTATTCAAACATAACAAGGCAGTTAGGTATACGAGGTGCAATTCTTTATATTGCATTTGAAGAAGAAAAAAAAAAAACATGAATGAATGCTACATTGGCAAAAAGTGCTTTGCCTCCAGAGCAAATCATTATAATGATGAGCATTATTTTAACAGAATTGGTGCTCGATTCTCTGCAGCATTTGTTACCATAGGAAACAACCCATGGCCTGGCCTCTGATGTGGAAGTGCCTCCGAAATGGCCTTTTTATCTGCAGTTATTATCTTCATATGTCACTGTCATAGAAACAACACAGTGCAGTGACAGAAAGGGCACGCGGCGTATCAGAATATTATTAAGAGTGCCGATTATCACCTGCAATGTGCTTTCCAATTGTGTGGAAGAGAAGACGTCTCTAGAGACTGGCCTGATCTCAACACACTTACAGTTCAGTGCCGATATTCAGCTTTCAAGTGAGAAACTGGGGTCTAGGATTATCATAACTCATTCCGGTTTGCATTAAACTGCAGAAATAACAGGAGCTGCATCCCTTTCTAAAAATAACCACAAATACTGTAAAGTGAGTTTTGCAGATATGATCCTTTCCATTCAAGACAAAGATAAAAAGCAATCTAACTGTACAAAAAGCAAATATAATGAAAAATGTAGAAACTATTTTCATTTAGAAATTGCAAGCAAATTTCACAATTAATTACAAAAAAATGAAAATTAACACATTGGATTAAACATGAAATTAAGTAAAGACTGAAATAGTATTTTTCTTGTAAAACATACTACAATAATACTACAATTTGTTTTATTTAATGTTTTTTTTTTCTCTGTGTATATATATATAAATATATTTTAAATATAAAATATATATAAATATATTTTAAATATATATAATATATTTAAAAAAAATAGTTGTTTGAAATTGTTTAATCAGAAATGTTTCTTGAGCAGCAAATCAGCATATTAGAATGAGTTCTGAAGGATCATGTGACACTGAAGACTGGAGTAATGATGCTAAAAATTCAGCTTTGATCACAGCAATAAATTACATTTTACAATATATTCACATAGAAAACACTTATTTTAAACTGTAATATATATATATATATATATATATATATATATATATATATATATATATATATATATATATATATATATATATATATATATATATATATATTACAATTTAAAATAAGTTTATTTTTTTATTATTATTATTTTTTTTTTTTAAATACTGTTTTTACTGTATTTTTAATCAAATAAGTGCAGCCTTGGTGAGCAGAAGATTTATTTTTTTCCCAAAAACACTGAAAAAATGTGCTGAACTAAATCTTCTGAATGGCAGTATATATAACTTTTAGATTTTAAACAGTAAATACCTACAGTATTTTTTTTTTTTTTACCACTTATTTTATTTTTTTACTACTATTGTTTTCTATTTTAATTTTGACACTCATAACAATAAACCCTTGACCTAGAAAAAGCTCTACCTTGTCCTAAATGCCACACTTGATATGGACTAGCGGTCTTCACTTGTGTGTGACGATGAAGTTCAAAAGATCATAGGGTGTCCCATTTATCATGTTATAATGGGTGCTCACAAGCGCTCCTTTTTACAAAGCATGAACTGGTGCAAACATCACAGTGAACTACTACACAATAGTCTATGTGGCGATATGTAAAAGAGGCACTCATAGGAGGCATGAACTGTGTCTGCCACGCTGAGACCACCAGCAAGATCTGTTTATCACTTAATAAAACCAAAACTACAAGCATCCACACTGACAGTGGTCAGTAAAAACGCTCACTGTGGAGTTTTGTTGGTTTAAGACGATGAACATGAGCCAGCACAACAAACAAAAATCTTCAAGAGCTTTACAGAATGTGATGTTCAGTCCGAACACAACCATAAACCAACACCATTTGTGCTGTTAAATGGGTTCTGTTTTGTGTTTCTATTAAAAGTACAAATATTAGCCAATTAACAGGACTGAAGAGCCACATGAAAATAAAGCTCACGGTGAAGCGGGAGACATTCTGCCTGCAGTAAAATGACGCCTGAGACTATAACAGTCATAAAAGATAATGGTATGACTGTAACGGCAGCGCAAACTAAATAAAACTAATTAGGATATTAGAACATGTTGAAGTGAATCAGGATTGAAAAACACATTTAAAGGGAATGATTGCTAGTTTTAGGCTAGTTTTTGATACTGCCGTTCAAAATTTTAGGATCGGTAAGAGATATATATATATATATATATATATATATATATATATATATATATATATATATATATATATATATATATATATATATATTAGTGCTGTCGAAGTTAACTTGTTAATAACGCAAATTCATTTTAACGGCACTAATTTTATTAACGCGCGATTAACGCAGCGCATATTTTCTGTTTGACATAAAACATGAAAAGTATTAATTTAAGGTACATTTAGAACAGATAAAAATGTGCGATTAAATTGCGATTAATCGCGAGTTAACTCATGACAATCATGTGATTAATCGTGATTAAATATTTTAATCAATTGACAGCCCTAATATATAAAATAATAATAATATTGTGAAATATTATTACAATTTAAAATAACAGTTTTCTATTTTAATATACTTTAAAATGTAATTTATTCCTGAGATTAAAGCTGAATTTTCAGCATCATTACCCTAGTCTTCAGTGTCACATGATCCTTCAAACATTATTCTAATATGAAATCTTTAGAAATTTAGAATCTAGAAAGTCTTTATTCTATTGCTTTTTACATTATACAAAAAATCTTGAATTTTCCAAAAAATAAGAAGCAGCACAGCTGTTTTTAACATTGATAATAATAATAAATGTCTTTGGAGCAGAAAAATCAGCATTAGAATGATTTCTGAAGGATTTTTTTTAAACTGCTCTCAAAAAGGAGAACAATTTGTGACCAGTAGGATCTGCAAATGCCATTTTTATCAGTCAATTAAAAATATTTTTGAAGCAATCCTATTCACTGAATTGAACTGTAATCCACAACATTGCTCAAGTCACCAGCGCTGCCACTCGGACAGTAAATGGCCTCAGTATTAGCCTTTATCTTCCTCTGAACTGCGGTCAATTGAATCCAGCCCGTGGCCCTGTGGGACTCCAGACGTGTTGATGATATCTGACTTCCTGAGTGATGGCGCTTGTGCCGTGACATGCTTCACCTAAAGGCCCCGCCACATGGGACACGGCTCTATAAAAGCCATTTTAGGAAACATTAGCACTCGATGGTGGGTAACTAGCAAATCAATTATCCCCTGGCCTCCAAAACTAGCCGGGGCATCTGTTCACTTTCATCTGTTTGGAAGGTCAAGACTGGGCAGAACTGAAAGACTGACCATATGGATGAAAGCACTGGAAATTAGGGATGTATTAATATTAAAATATTGTTCTGGCTTAGAACGATAAGCAGGCAATTATTTATGTTATGGCTGATAACTAATAAATCAATATTAAAGTACTATTTTGTCTACATAAACAAAACATAAAATCTGTCATTTTAAACATGGTGGTTTCCGCACCGGGCCCCCTGAACATCATATTGAATCGTTCTAACCAGGTATCTGAAAAATGAATATATTTTGAGATTTAATTTTTTTTTTTTTTTAAAGATGAGTGTTAAATGACGTCTAAGGTTATGTAAAAATAAGCCTGCAATTAAAGAGCTAAAAATTGACAAGTTTCTTATGCTCATCAAGTAAAATCTGTAATATTATGAAATATTATTACAATTCAAAATAAATGTTTTCTATTTGAATATATTGTGAAATGTAATTTATTGCTGTGATCAAAGCTGATTTTTCAGCATCATTACTCCAGTCTTCAGTGTCACATGATCCTTCAGAAATCAGTCTAATATGCTGATTTGGTGTTAAAAACGCAGTTTTAATTATTACCAAAGTTGATTAACGTTTTTGTGGAAATGTAATATTTTTTTTAGGATTCTTTAAACAACAGAAAGTTGAAATGAACAGCATTTATTTGAAATAGAAATATAAAACATTATAAATGTCTTTACTGTCCCTGTTGGTCAATTTTAAAGTACTCTTGCTGAACAAAACAAAACAAAACAAAAAATAAAATAGTTACCCCACCTCTTTTAAATGATGTTGTTTATTCAAAATCAAACAATAATTAATAAAAATAAAATCTCAAATCTTGAGATTGCTTGGAACTGCTGAACAATATGGTACAATACATTGTACTTGTAGACCTTAAGATTGGCAAATGGAGAACTGGCAGTAAAATGTTCAGCTTCCTCTGGATGTGACGGTGTTATGAATATCCAGGCAGAAGGCCAAAGGTGCTTCACTTTACAACTGTGGCCACATGTTGGGCAGGAAAATGTGTCGATATGGAGAAATCATTCACAGCTGTCTCTGGTGGCTCATCTGCGGATTTTGGCAGGTTGAGAACCAGGCAACAATCTAACTGCAATGAAGAAAATAAATACATCTCAATCGAAGCTGGACAAGAAAACAAACTTGAAAATCGCACCGGGTAGACTTCAGTGTGGAGCAATCAATCAAACGTACCATCAGACCCAAATTACGCAAGCTGAACTTTAAAAGCGGCAAGAAAAATAAACCTGTGTCACTCAGATTGTACTAAACAAAGAGTTTTTGTCTGATGCAAAGCAGAAACTCTCAAATGAATATAGCTGAGCTAACTGTGAGGCAAAGTAAAAGTTCTCACCCCTGACCGGTTTCATGACACTTCTATATTCAGTTCTCTCTCCAGCATTTACCTCATAGCCGTCCTTCCCGTGTCTTCAGAGAGCAGAGAATCTCGCCATTAATAATTCATTGTTTTCGGCGGACACAGTGAATACCAATTCCTTCATATTGCAGGGCACCATCATCAAGGCTGATTGCGGCACCTAAGGTCATTAACTTCATCCCGGGTGACGTGCCTACGAATGTAAATGACCGGCGAAGGCTTCTGACACCGAGGTTGCGTTTCAACCTGTTAGCCGGTCCATCTGAACCTCTGCCGGCCAGATGAGGGGCAGAGGGAAATTACACTGCGTGCTCCTTCCGTTTATTATTCGCTTTGCTCCTTCGCTCTGTGAAAAACATGAATTATGGCTTTCGCCCTGGTAAAAAGGAAACATTCACGAGGTGCATTCATGATAGCCCAGTTCCCCACAAGGTGCCATGGCAACAGCGAATACTGAAATTATTACCTGAAATAGCAGTGCAATAAATGAAATCAAATATTCCCCAATGGCCTGGACATCTAGGCCATAACAATAACACTGCTAAAAGATGTAAGTTGCCTGAAATCCGAAGCTTTTTGCAGGTTAAATACCGCTAGAACAATAACCTCTGTGGCAATTTATATCCCTCCAGCTGTGCGGACGTTCCCTCAGGAATCAAGCCAGACAGCAGGTGCTACAAGCTGCCTAACTTTTGGAAGGTCACAGAAACAGCTTGGCCGTGCTTTGAAAATGCGTTCACAGAGTGAACTTTAAACATGATGCATTTGCTGTCCGCTGGTAAAACGGCCTTTTTAAGGGAATAGCTCATCCCAAAAAAAAGAAAGAAAAATTACTCACCTTCAGGCCATCCGAGATGTAGATGAGCGGAACAGATTTGGAGAAATGCAGCTTTCCATCACTTGCTCACCAACGGATGCTCTGCAGTGAATGGGTGCTGTCAGAATGAGAGTCTAAATGTTGTAAGAAATGTTGCATGTTCAAACCCAAACAAATCCATTATTAAGGTGTTTTAACTTTAAACTGTTGCTTCCAGCTAAAATATGAGCCCATAATCCATAATAAAGTTTCCTCCAGTGAAAAAGTCCATCTCCTGCTGTCTCTCACATCAAAATCCACACACATATTTCTTTAGAGCTGTTTTGGCTTGTAAACAGTGCCTGATCTGTGCAGATTTCTCTCCTGATTCAGACAAAATGACTTCCTGCAACAGAGAAGGTATTTCAGAGGATGCATATTTAGCCGGAAAGAACCGTTTGAAATTACAAAACACCTTAATGATGGATTTGTTTGAAGTGAAAAGCTGTGTACAAACACAGCTTTTCACTTCACAGGAGTGGTGTGGATTACTTGTGGATTACTGTGACGTTTTTATCAGCTGTTTGGACTCTCATTCTGACGGCACCCATTCACTGCAGAGGATCCACTGGTGAACAAGTGATGCAGTGACACATTTCTCCAAATCTGATGAAGAAACAAACTCATCTACATCTTGGATAGCCTGAGGGTGAGGACATTTCAGCAAATTTTCATTTTTGGGTGAACTACTGCTTTAATAATGAATATAGATTATGCTGCCTAGAGCAATCTGGATTGGTCTGGACCAATAGAATCTATTATTTTGTGCACACTGGATGATTCTGGTACGGGATGCTGGGACAGGTGACACAACGAAGAGCCCTACATTTCGCTGAGGAGAGCCCTAACACATTGGACATGGCACTGAGCACACTGCTGATCTCTGTCTGATCCAATTGACTGTTGGGTTTCGACCCCCTGCATCACCGAGGGCCATTAAGTGGCCTGCCGAAGAAAAATGGATCTGCTGGTCCCAGGGTAGTGCAATTGGATCAGCAATTTCTGCCCACTATTGTCCCATAACACTGCGACTAAGTTAATTTCCTGTGGGAAAAAAACACTCAAGTGAAAAATAAGCAATAAATAAAAAACAAAAATGAAAGCAGCCCCACTAGATGCACAAGCCAGCGCTGTTGGCTTCTGTCGTGTCTTATCGGTATTAAAAAATAAATAAATAAAACAAACCTCAGCAGGACAGGATAACAAATGTCTCAGATTAGCTGTTGCAGTTGTTTAATTTAGAGCGGATAAATTAGCATCCAATGCCAAAACACTCTTGTTTGTTGGAACTCTAAACACAGGCACTGAAGATTTTTGCCAGAGACCTCCTTTCTAAAATATAGAAGCAATTAACATTTTCATATACTCTGTAAAGACCCATTTAATAGTGTAAAAAACAAAAGATTCAATATATTGGCAAAATATTTGCTGGACAAACTAATTTAATTTAATTTAATTTAATTATCTGTTGTTAGAAGAACAGAACTGAACAGAATACTGTGATTAATTTCATGATTCTGACCATTGCATAATGACATGTGAAATTTGCCAACAAGCCACATATTAACTAGTTTTAATAATTAATAATATCAGTAATAATACTAGTGATAACAACAACAAAAGCAGTATTTTTATTAATAATAATAACAACAACACCAGCAACAAGGAATAATTCATAATAACTAGTAATAATAATTAATACTACTGATAACAACATCAATAATAACAACCACAATAATTACTACTACTATTATTATTATTATTACTATTATTATTATTATTTTCCCCACACCACAAAATAATTCTAATTTTTTCCACAGATTCCAGTTCTTCTCTGGCGTCAACCTTATGCAATGCCAGAAAGAAAGTGGCCACTCCATCTTTAGTATCATAATATTTGGATCTTCTGCTACTTAAAAGCCAAGACAACAGATGAGCACAAGATCAACAGACAAAGACATTAAATCTGCCTACTGTGCTCTGGAGAACTCTTAAGTAAGGACTCATCTCCTGATGGACAAAATTGCTTCATATCCAGTAAAAAAATGTTCCCAATCCCCCCGCAGACCAAAAGCGGAGACTGATAACGAGATCCGAACAGCGAGAGGAAAAAAAAAAACTGATTGGGAACTGAAGAAATCCCCTGTCTTTTCAAGGATCTGCACATTATTCGCGCTCACACCTCGGTATAATAAAATAATACCTCTCTTTTTATTCATGAAGACAGTCTGGCTGACCCAGATATTTTCCGGATGTCTGTGCCTTAAGGGGACTGTCATGGTTGGGCTAACACAGAGCCAAATCACGGTCCAAGATGCAAAAAGCACAACCGTTCCAAAAAATTGCTGTCAAGAAACATAACAAAACAGTCAAATTTAGCAAGACCAAACCCGCAGAGACGGACTCGCGCTTTCTTCAGGGGACTGAAATAATGGGTCCAATCACATTACCAATACAGAGAATAATAAACGTGCTTTCGCTACATGATATATCTGTGTGCAGAGCTGAGTAGATTACTTACACATTGTAGTCCGTTACTGATTACAGATTACATGGTGAAAATTGTAGTTAGTAATATAATCTAAGTTACTCTCTTTATGTAATCCATTATGATTACTTTTTAGTATTGCTGTCAAACAATTGATCGCATCCAAAATAAAAGTTTTTGTTTACATAATATGTGTGTGTATTGTGGATATTTTGTATGTATATATAAATATACACACATACAGCATATATTTTGAAAATATTTACATGTATTTACATGCATATTTATATTCATATTGTTTATATCAAATATATTTAATATATAAATGTAACATATTTTTTAAATATATACATGCATGTGTGTGAATTTACATATACAGGTGCATCTCAATGAATTAGAATGTCGTGGAAAAGTTCATTTATTTCACTAACTCAACTCAAATTGTGAAACTTGTGTATTAAATAAATTCAGTGCACACAGACTGAAGTAGTTTAAGTCTTTGGTTCTTTTAATTGTGATGATTTTGGCTCACATTTAACAAAACCCACCCAAAACCATCTCAACAAATTAGAATATGGTGACATGCCAACCAGCTAATCAACTCAAAACACCTGTAAAGGTTTCCTGAACCTTCAAAATGGTTACACAATAGCCTATACAATCATGGGGAAGACTGCTGATCTGACAGTTGTCCAGAAGACAATCATTGACACCCTCCACAAAGAGGGAAAGTCACAGAAGGTCATTACTGAATGGTTGGCTGTTCACAGAGTGCTGTATCAAAGCATATTAAGTGAAAAGTTGACTGGAAGGAAGAAATGGGGTAGGAAAAGATGCACGAGCAACAGGGATGACCATAAGCTTGAGAATACTGTCAAACAAAGCTGATTCAAACACTTGGGAGAGCTTCACAAGGAGTGGACTGAAGCTGGAGTCAGTGATCAAGAGTCACCACGCTCAGACGTCTTCAGGAAAAGGGCTACCAAGCCACTTCTGAAACAGAAACAATGTCAGAAGCATCTTACCTGGGCTAAGGAGAAAAAAACTGGACTGTTGCTCAGTGGTCCAAAGTCCTCTTTTCAGATAAAAGTAAATTTTGCATTTCATTTGGAAATCAAGGTCCCAGAGTCTGGAGGAAGACTGGAGAGGCACAGAATCCAAGCTGCTTGAAGCTCAGTGTGAAGTTTCCACAGTCAGTGATGAATTGGGCTGCCATTTCATCTGCTGGTGTTGGTCCATTGTGTTTTCTGAAGTCCACAGTCAACACAGCCATCTACCAGGACATTTTAGAGCACTTCATGCTTTCTTCTGCTGACAAGCTTTATGGAGATGCTGATTTCATTTTCCAGCAGGACTTGGCACCTGCCCACACTGCCAAAAACACCAAAAGTTGGTTAAATGACCATGGTGTTGGTGTGCTTGACTGGCCAGCAAACTCACCAGACCTGAACCTCATAGAGAATCTACGGGGTATTGTCAAGAGGAAGATGAGAGACACCAGACCCAACAATGCAGATGAGCTGAAGGCCACTGTCAAAAAAACCTGGGCTTCCATACCACCTCAGCAGTGCCACAGACTGATCACCTCCATGCCACGCCGAATTGAGGCAGTAATTAAAGCAAAAGGAGCCCCTACCAAGTATTGAGTACATATACAGTAAATGAACATACTTTCCAGAAGCCCAACAATTCACTAAAAATGTTTTATTTATTGGTCTTATGAAGTATTCTAATTTGTTGAGATAGTGAATTGGTGGGTTTTTGTTAAATGTGAGCCAAAATCATCACAATTAAAAGAACCAAAGGCTTACACTACTTCAGTCTGTGTGCACTGAATTTATTTAATACACGAGTTTCACAATTTCAGTTGAATTACTGAAATAAATGAACTTTTCCACGACATTCTAATTTATTGAGATGCACCTGTACATAACAAAAATACGCAGTAAACACACATATATTATGTAAACAAAAACTTTTATTTTGGATGTGATTAATCGCGATTAATCATTTGACAGTACTACTTTTTAGATTACTTGTAGATTACTTTTTACCTAACTTGTTTTAAACTTTCCATTAAATGTACGACATTGATATATTGACACATTTTTTTTTATGTCGACGTCATTAAGTACATTAAAAGTTTAATTACTCCAAGGTTTCCCAAAATGGGGTTAATGTAAGAACTGCAGAAGGTTTGATCGAGTTGATAAAAAGCTAATAATTAATACAATCATAAAAATGTAAAATAAAAAATTATTTAAATTTCAACTAAATATTTTATGTCATTACGTGAGAAAACATGAATAATAAAAATGAAAACAGCAATGACATTACACATCCAACATTTTCACACAGTGCGATTTTTACAGAGGAAACTTTAAAAGAGGGGAAAAAAGAAGAATTAGGGGAAAAAAAAATAAATGAATTATGAATAATTTGCTGCCATTGTGTGGATAATATGTAATCATGTAACCCATAAAAAGTAACTGTAATCTGATTATGCACAGTTTACAGTGTTTGGGGAGTAACTAGTTACATTTGACACAATTACGTTATTTAATTCCAAAATAAATGTAACTTTAAACGGTTACAGTTACTGAGAAAAAAATGTGTAATTAAATTACAGTTACTTATGAAAACATTAACAATTACAAAGGAAGTTACACCTGAAAAATTTTTTCACACATTCAGATATTACAGATTTCTTTCCCAAATTGCACTGACTGCTCTAAAATATGAGACACTAATGTTTCAGGAGTTTAGGACACAGAATAGGACATGTGCTTATTCAATAACTGCTTTATTTCCTATTGAGTTTATGTATCTGTTTTATTTTTTAAGATTAAATGTTTTTTTTTTTTTTTCAAAGGCATTGTTAGATGTTAGTGTTACCTGTCATATGCAAGGATTTCATTTCAAAAACAGTGTAATAGTTATTAAACTCTATCTTATGATTTTAAATCTGTATTAAACCTCAGAACTATCTCAAAGTAAAAAGTGGTGCTAAAGTCTGATTTTGTGGTGGCTGCGCTTTAAAATTAAATTATTATCATTTTAATTCAAGTGATGTAGGATTTTGAAAGTCTGACAGAATTCAGTATTGAGTACTGCTGTAAGGTTAACCCTTAAATGTTCAAAATGATTAATAGTTAAATTTAGAAAAGTAATCAAATGTAATCAGTTACATTATTAAAGTAATTGAAATAGTTACACTACTTATTACATTTTAAATAGGGTAACTTGTAATCTGTAACCTATTATATTTCCAAAGTAATCTTCATATCACTGATTGTTTAAAATGTAATCTAATTACAAGTACAAGTACTATTTTTGGTATCTGATTACGTAATCCAGGTTATAAACTTAGCCTCTATGTTAAGACAGTGTCTTAAGAACTAGTTTGACCAACTAGAAGTTAACCAAGGGGTAATCAGTCTGGTATTTTTGATTCAACTAATCTAAGTTTTTATGTAACCGAATTTTACAAATTTTGACCAGTCTTAGAAAAAATTAAATAACTTTAAAAATTAGATAACTTACTTTTAAGACTAGTCTAAACCTTTTTTGCAACCGGCCCCAGATCACATGTAATCAGTTACTATGCAGCATTGTCCGTATGTGTAAACATCAGCATAGGTGGAAAACTGCAGCAGCAAAAGGCCAAGCCCCTCAGCTTCCTCCTGCTGTCCTGTCTAAGCTGTAGGTTGTCAGGGCCGGCAGGGTCTGGGCACCTTATCTTGTTGAAGAACGTGCTCGACTGTTCTGTCTTTATTGGCAGGATGATGGAGAGAGGGCCTGCCTCCCAAGATAAACAACTCCTCTGTAGTCTGTGATGCTCTCCTGGCCCTAGCGCAGGCAGCTTCCAGCGTGATCAGCAGCCAGAGCTCTGCTGGGAAGCACCGGCTGGTGACCCTCATTCACAAACACTGGCACACGAGCGGGTGGAGACTCGGGCACGTATGAACATAGGCTTGATTTATGTTGCTCAGTCATCAGCTTTCATTGAAAATTCGCTGTGAATACCCTTTACAAGGCAACTCCACTTTGGTTTTCACAATCTAACCAATTCTTAATGGATAAAATCTAGACAAAAACAATATATTGGTACCATATTTGTTACTGGCAGATATTAGACTTTTGTTTTGTTTGCTGGTTGGTATCGGCCAATATTGTACATGTGCTAATGCTCATTTTCTCTGTTTTTATACATGATTACCAATCATGTAACACCCACCTAAAGTTAATATTTAAAAACACTTATAACATTTAAAAAATTAAAAAAAATTCTTTCTTTCTTTCTTTCTTCCTTTCTTTCTTGATGAATACTTGTATTCTGCAAATATACTGATCATAGGATTAGTCAAAAACAACAGTAAAAAAAATCTATAATTTTACAGATTTATTTCAAAATGCTGCTTTTGAACTTTCTGAATTATTATATTTAATCATATATAATTATAATCATGTAAATTAAAACAGAAAATAGTAATTGTGAAATAAATAGAATGCACAATATTACTATATTTTTTGCTCTAATAAATCTCACCAACCCCAAGCCTTTGAACAGTACTATGCATTCTAATGTTGTGATGCCTAAATTCACTTGTAGCATTTAAAATGACTGTTTTTTAATTATTACTGTTTTATTGTGAATTATTTAAATTAAATCTAAACAACATTAAATCTTAAAAAAAAATATATATATATTATCAATGAATCCCTAATAAAGTCCACTACATTTTTTCATGCTGAACATCCCGTTTTACTCAGAAATGTGTTCCGGAGGTAAAATGCATTGCAGATGTTGTTCATGCCTTCAATAAGCATGCAGTATCTTTGAAAAGTTGCTTTGCTACTTGAAACAGTCTGCGGACTGTGCTCCAATTTTGTAATTCACACATCTGTTATATCAATAGTAGCAACTTCAAAGTGAGACTCAGGTATACAACAGGCACGGCAATTAATTAATGGTGACTGCACCGAGAATTTAGCACAGACAAACTGACAACTCATCAGTAGCCACTAAACTGTATCATCCAACATTGTCAAGCAATTATCACATTCAGGTGCTGAAGCCTTATGAAGTAAGCCTGCAGTATTCTTAGACCAGTTCTGTACAGATGAATGGGTCTGGACTAGTCAGAATCAGCTGAATAATTCAGCGAGAGCCTTGGATATCGTGATGCATAGTCACGGCCTAATGTATGTCAGAACAAAAAAAGATTTGCTGCACTAAAACATGGGAATAGTGAGACATTTCTCGCGAATGAATAATGACATGCAAACTAACTCAGAAGAGCCACATGACACATTCAGCCCACCTCCTGTGGACTACTTTCCTCGGCTTTCGCTGGAGTCACTGAGACTCCCAGGAACCTCTGCAGCGCGGCGGGATCAGCGAGCTGAGTTTGCAGATTAGACCACCTGCCTCAACAATCCTGCCATCCTATTTATACCCCTGACAATAAATTACCGCTGGCGAGCCAGAGCCCAGCGCTACGTATGAGTCGTGAGAAAAAGACAAGCACTAATGGACGCAGCAGGGACCTTATTCTTTATTTCGCTTTAAATGAGCAATAGCGTTTCCGCACACCGGTTATACGTGTCAGGCACCTTTACATTAAAGTGCAGCTCGACTAAGACGCTTTGAAAGAGATCTGCTGTCGGCTGTAAACAAACAAGAAACGCATTCTGCCGGGCTGACATCGCTTTGTGCACACAAATGAAATCTTCTCTTGCGTTCTGTTGTTGAAACTGCTAAAAGTCTGACAAAAAGACAGCAGTGACAGGCAGCGCTGGAGACAAGATATTTGTTGGTTTAAAGCTTCTGAAACCAGACATTATACTGGATATTAAAAGGCGACCCAACACAGTACCAGATTTCTTAAAGAGACGCACAGTGTATTGGTACTATATCATTTATATTTTATATTTATATGACCGATATTTGGATATTAACTGGTCATGTTTCATGAACATTTTCATGAATTTCTTGCATTGTTGTTGAAACAGTTAGTAGTCTGATGAAAGACAGCAATATATTTGTTGGTTTAAAGCTGTGTTTTTGCTTCAAGAATTAAAATTTAAAAGTAAAGTTCTGCTCAATATTTTGGCACAGTATCATTTCTATGTCCTATCAATTATATTTTATAACATAAAGCATGTGTTATAATTAGTGCTGTCAAACAATTAATCACGATTAATCGCATCCAAAATAAAAGTTTTTGTTTACATAATATACGAGTGTGTACTGTGTATATTTATTATGTATATATAAATACAAACACATGCATGTATATATCTAAGAAAAATACGTTATGTTTATATGTTACATATATTTATATATCATATAAAATATAATAATATAAATGTATAAATGCATTTACATGTAAATATTTTCAAAATATATACTGTATGTGTGTGTATTTATATATACATAATAAATAAACACAGTACACATACATTTATTATGTAAACAAAAACTTTTATTTTGAATGCGATAGATTAATTGTTTGATAGCACTAGTTATAATTTAATTTAAAGATAGATTGGTTCTATAATAATGTCTATTGGATATTTAGTAGTTCAAGGTCATTTCCCATAATTTTACATTAAGGCTACATCCACACGAAGCCAGAGCTTTCCCTACCCGATCTTTTTTTCCCCCTCGTCTCAAGAAATATCTGCGTACACACGAAACCACGAAAACGACACAAAACGATGTAGTATACATGCCAGACCAGTATGTGGCGCTGTAATTCTGCCACAGAGATACACTAAAAATGGAGAAGACGACTTGGACTATGCGCATAAACCTTGTAAGCGGTATACAAACGAACATGGAACAACACATTTATTAATCTGTGTTAATGTTAGTTAATAAAAAGACAATCGTTCAGTGTTTGTTCATGTTGTTGTTGCGGTTACATGACGTAGTGGTGTCTGACTAGGGGCGAGACGTGGGGTGATGACATCATCGTTTCACAAAATGTACGGAATGGCTGTACACACGAAAACGCAAGGGTGGTGTTTTCATATTCATCCACTCTGGGACCCAGTTTCAAAAAATAGCGGTTTCATGCTCCCAAAACGCCGGACGAGTCTGGACGAAATGTCAATCCGATACAACATTTTTGCGTATACAACTAAACGCGTCTCCATGTGGACGGGGCCTTAGATTACCTAAGCCACTCAAGTAAAACTGTTAAATGTAATCTTTATCAAATCTCAAAATGAATATCCATGTTTAATACTGTATTTTAATATGTTATGACATCTATATTCTTTTGTAACATTAAAAATGAATTTGTTGTTTACTGCTTTATTACTTATTCAGATAAAATAATCGACTTACCTGATGGAATTTAAATATTGGTGCAAAACTAATAATTATCAACAACAATGTCCAAATCAACCACAATGTCCTTTAAATCAAACATGAAATGTATTTTTAATGGCAATGGCTGAATAGGAGATTACACTAAATTTGGTATAAAACATGACAAAACAAGACTAACACTGCTCAAAATATTGTATTAATATTGGCCACTGTGCCAAGTGACAGTTGCATTTGCACAAAAAATAAATAAATAATAAATATTAGTAATTTGATATAGATATATCAAAACAATGTATCTCCTTTTTTAAATCCTGTCAGTTTATATTGTTATTTTATCTATGCACAATTGTATGGTATGTTGGCCTTTACTATTTGCATTTATGGGTCTTGACGTTCTAGGTTCAGACAACATGCCTCAATTTTTGCCCAGAGGTTAAGCGATTGGCTGATTTCAATCAATCAATCAATCAATGATTTTGACATGTATATTTCAAAATAACATATCTGCTTTTTAAATACTTTCAGTTTATTTAGTGATTTTAACTATGCACAACTGTATGGTTTGTTGACCTTTACTATTTGTATACTGTTACTATTTGAAATACTATTTGAAATACTATTTCTTTCCATTCTTCAAAAAACACTATGTTCTCTTGGCCAAATGAATGAGCATGTTGTGGAAGCACACATCAGTCGTTCTCCTGTCAAATGCTGCATGTGAATGTGAGTCTTAAGAACAGCTGTTTGAAGCATGCGAGTCGTCTGCTTGTGTAAAAGAGAGAACTATTCAGAGCATGTTACTAATACCTTACACTTGGGCACTTGTCATGTTGGTTTCTCTCTCTAGCTTTTGGACTGATACCCTGCTTAATGCCTTTTAAGCCTCTGTGACACCCACAAGCACAGACAGAGTTTCAGAAAGGTTGGTCTAACGTGGGCTCAGACAGGGGCCTAATGTTAATCTCAGTAAACAAAACTGTTTGGCGCCTGACTGACAACTTTAATTGTAATACTCTTGGACGCCGACTGCTATGAAAATCCCATCAAACACTGTCTAATTAAAATGGACCAAACATCTGGGACTGATGGAGCCTGTCGATTATTGATTAAAGCAGAGCAGCCAGAGCCGGGTAGATTACTTACAAATTGCAATCCATTACTGATTACAATTTACATGAAAAAAACTGTAGTTAGTATTGTAATCCATTACATTACACATTTTAGGTATATATTCAGACTACTTTTAGATTACTTTTGAACTAACTTGTTTATCACATTGATTTAAATAGGATAATCTTGTACCATATTGACATAAAAATACAAAGAGAAAGAAAATATATTCCATTCAATATACTCCAAAGCCTTACAAAGTAATACATGGTTAAATAAGCCACTGAGTGATAATTTAAATAAAAATGAATGTGTTCCTCAGTTGATGCAACGTTAAAATGTTGAGAAAACAGTTCTTAAAACTGAAATGATTTCTGTAAATCTGTGGCATCTCAATTCTCTGTGTAATTATAGCTTCATCAGGTGATGCAATGTTGAAATATTGAGAAAACACTTAAAATTAGTAATAATTAAAATGAATAAATTCCCAATTTATAATAATAATAATAATAATAATTTATTATTGTGTGAATAATATGTAATCAATAAAAAAGTAACTGTAGTCTGATTACAAGCATTTTGCAATGTAATATAAAGTCAGGTCCATATATATTTGGACACTGACACAATTTTTTATTATTTTAGCTGTTGACCAAAACATGTTCAAATTACAGTTATATAATGTGGGCTCTGAGCTTTAATTTGAGGGTATTCTCATCACAATTGGAGGAAAGGTTAAAGGGTTACTCCACCCCAAAATGAAAATTTTGTCATAAATCACTTACCCCCATTTCATTCCAAACCCGTAAAAGCTTTGTTCATCTTCAGAACACAATTTAAGATATTTTGGATGAAAACCGGGAGGTTTGTGATAACACTGTGAAGGCCCAGAAAAGTATGAAAAGCATCGTTAGAATAGTCCATCTGCCATCTGTGGTTCAGTCTGAATTTAATGAAGCAACGAGAACACTTCTTCTGTGCAATTAAAACAAAAACCATGACTTTATTCAACAATTTGTCTCCACTGTGTCAGCGTAGCGCCATTTTGGAGAATATCCACTGGATGCATGCAGCGTACGCTCTTCTGTGTCAACCACACCACAAGGATACGCTGTTTTCGTTCAAATCAAAGCGTAGAAAGCGTATTCGTGTGGTGTCGTGTGGTTCTGACACAGAACAGCGTACACAGTTTGCGTCCAGCAGATATTCTCCTAAATGGCACTACGCTGACAAAATGAAGACGAATTGTTGAATAAAGTCGTTGTTTTTGTTTTCTTTATGCAGAAAGTGTGTTCTCGTCGCTTCATTAAATTCAGATTGAACCACTGATGGCAGATGGACTATTTTGACGATCCTTTACATACTTCTCTGGGCCTTGACAGTGTTATTTACTTGGCAGTCAATGGGACAGTCACAAACCTCCCGGTTTTCATCCAAAATATCTTAAATTGTGTTCTGAAGCTGAACAAAGCTTTTACAGGTTTGGAACGAAATGGGGGTAAGTGATTTATGACAAAATTTTCATTTTGGGGTGGAGTAACACTTTAAGTGTTACAGCTCTTTAATGTGTACCTCCCCCTTTTTCAAGCGACCATAAGTGATTGGACAGTTGATTCAAAAGCCATTTCATGGACAGATGTGGGTTACTCCTTCATTATTTCTGCCTCAATTAAGCAGGTAAAAGGTCTGGAGTTTGCTAAGTGTGCCGTTTGCATTTGGAAGCTGTTGCTGTGAACCCACATCATGTGGTCAAAGGATCTCTCCATACAAGTGAAAAAGACAATTGTTATGTTTCAAAAACAAAACAAATCCATCAGAGAGATAGCATGTCACTGTCAAAGTCTACAATCAAGAGAAGACTTCCCCAGTGCAAATACAGAGGGTTCACCACAAGGTGCAAACAAGGCCAGATTAGACTTTGCCAAAAAACATCTAAAAAAGCCAGAGCACTTCTGGAAAAGCATTCTCTGGATGGCTGGAATTAAGATCAACCTGTAGCAGAATGACAGGAAGAAAAAAGTATGGAGAAGGCTTGGGACATCATCTGTGAAACATGGTGGAGCAGTGTGATGGCATGAGCATGGCTTCCAGTGGCACTGGGTTACTGCCGTTTAGTGATGATGTGACAGAGGACAGAAGCAGAAGTTGACTGGGAGGCGCTTCATAGTACAAATGGACAATGACCCAAATCATACTGCAAAGCAATCCAGGAGTTTTTGAAGGTAAAAAAGTGGAATATTCTGCAATGGCCAAGTCAATCTCCTGATCTCAACTTGATTGAGCATGCTTTTCACTTGCTGAAGACAAAACTAAAGGCAGAAAGACCCTCAAACAAACAACAACTGAAGTCAGCTGCAGTAAAGGCCTGGCAAAGCATCACAAAGGAGGAAACCCAGTCTTTGCTGATGTCCATGAGTTCCAAACTTAAGGCAGTCATTGCCTGCAAAGGATTCTCAACAAAATATTAAAAAAATAACATTTTATTTATGACTATATGTATTTGTCCAATTACATCTGAGCCCCTGAAAATGGGGGGACTGTGTATAAAAATGGTTGTAATTCCTAAGTTTTTTGTGTTATATTTTTGTTCAACCCCTTGAATTAAAGCTTAAAGTCTGCACTTCAATTTCATCTTGACTGTTTCATTTTAATTCTATTCTGGTGGCATACAGAGCCAAAATTATGAAAATTGTGTCAGTGTCCAAATATATATGGACCTGACTGTAATCTTACTACAAATACTTAAATTTTGGAATCTGATTAAGTAATCCAGATGACATGTAATCAGCTACTACCCAGCACTGAGAGCGGCACAAAGACATCATCAAGACACGTCGGGCAACCTTTTTCGGTGTGCTAAATATAAAACCAGAAACTTGCAAATGTGGGAAAAACGCAGTGTTTGCCAGCGAAGTGGTATTTAGTTGGTTTCCAGGGTTTTGCTGTGCTGTTTAACGTATTGCTATGCAAATCTCTCTGATATTCTGGACTGTAAATATTGCCATGGAAAGTTTTTCATCAAGCATTTCCTCATCCACTAGGGGAAAGGCTTCTAAAAGAAATACCAACATGCTCTCCTGTAGTGCTTCAGGTAATAAGACTTGAGGTTATTCAACAGCCAACTTTCTTGAATAATTCTTAGAACAATTTATTTTTAGCCGGAGAGGAAACTGGAGGCTGGTAAACACTGACAGCATGCAATTAAACTGCTTGTTCTGTTCGGCAGAAACATTTTTTGTGTTAATAACAAAAAGTAGCATTACTTGTCATTGACAACTTTTATATAAATGACCTGCCAGAAAGCGTGACACATGCAGCAATGAAATGTGGTCAGAATGAGGGATTGTACGACACAGTGCATCGATTATCAACAGATGAGTGATGAATTTATTTGGATCATAAGACTGCTCCTTTAATATGCTTCTAATTTACGACATAACGCAAATGAGCAATACCTCCAAACTTTAATAGACATTAGGGCTAATTTGTGCAGCATCTGCGACCCTTTCTGAGGAACATTAATAATGGCTATATTTAATACAGCAGATAATTGATGTCCCTGTGCATTTCCTTATAATGTGGTTTTAATCAGCAATTTGCATGCTTGACACAGGATTTTATTCTTCAACTCCAATTGGCTACAACACAAAACAGAGGTAAGAGAGCATAATTAAAATCATTATAACACAAACCCACAACACTGGCCTATATAACCACAAAAGAGCTTCTTCATAAGCAGAGCAAAGTAAAAAAGTTGTGTTCACAGCTTCACACCATCCCGATGAGCATTAAATATAGTGGGCTAATCTACTCGCGTATGTGTTGATGGTATATCTTTTGGCAGAAGGAATAATTATTCTGCGTATTGTAATGCTCTGCATAGGCGTGTTGAAGGAAAAACTGAACTAGAGGACAGGGGCTTCCTGAAAAGCCCACACATTATTCAGCATTACGAATGAATTATGCAGCAAGAAGCAATTTACTATCGCTTCACAACACTTTGGATGTTTTAAAACACCATATAATGCAGATATGAGAAATTCCTTTCTAATATAAAGGACAACTGGACTTTACTTTTTCCACCTGAACCAAAGGTCATATTACTATGGAAGCCTATCTCTGCCACTGAATTAAAATAAATAAATAAATAAATAAATAAATAAATAAAAAGGTCTTAATCTCACAATTCTCCCTTTTTTCTTAGAATTGCAAGACATTAACATTAAATAACAATGGAACTGTGATACATACTCACAATTCTGACATTTTTCTTAAAACTATGAGATATAAACTTGCAACTCTGAGTTATAAAGTCAGAACTGCATGATACAAAGTCACAATATCGTGACAAAGTTGACTTATTTTTCTCACTGTTGTGATCTCGCAATTCCAATTTTTTTCCTCAGAATTGTGAGATAAACTCACAATTGCGAGTTATGAAGTCCAATCCTGAGGAACAAAAAATACTATTTTCACAATTCTGACTTTATGACTCATAATTGCAAGTTTATATCTTGTAACTCTGAGAAAAAGTTCAGAATAAAGTCAGAATTGTGCGATAAAATGTCGCAATTAACTTTATTTATTTTTATTTAGTGGTGCAAACAAGCTTCCATTATTTAACACTGCATAAATTTAATACTGTACTTTACCATTAGTTGGAAAATTCTAATTTGCAATGTAAGATTGTCAAAGTAGTAAAATTTTAGATATCAAAGCATGCAGTTGAACTCACTCAGTTCATAAAAATTAAACATTAATCTACTACCTGAATTAAAACATGTAGCCTTCTAAACATGTTGCCTTCAAATTATTATCAATCAAGTAAACATTTTAACCATTCATATCATTTATCAATTGACAAATAGTTGCATTTTTTCATCATCTCAAGTTCAATTAATAAAAATAAGATATTAATGCCATTTCAAGCTAAAACTTTCCCTGATAGCAAGGTTATGGCCTCCTATCATTAAAAAGAGATTTAAAACTCACAGACACATAAATTATTCTGTTTTGATTCAAATTAATGTTTTATTCAAGTGAGAATAGGGAAATCCTATATGCACTCCAGTTTTGGTGTTAATACATGTTTAAAGAAATATCAGTACACCATAAACACAAAGTTTTTAATAAAATGCATTCATTATGTACTCTGAATATTTTTAAGCTTGCAAACACTTAATAGCAGATTTCTGTGTTAAGTGCACTTAATTAAATGCCACTGACACAAATGATACTTCAATAAATGTCCCATATTAGCATTTGAACACAGCTGTCTGTCAGTTTGATGGCACATTTATTTCCCAATCGCTCAAAATTATCTGGACACGAGTCATTTGAGCATAATTAAAAACACATCAGTCAAAGTATAGTAAAGATTTCAAATTAATAAATCAAGTTCTGAATACTACACAGCAAAAACATCAGCTATTAGATAAAACAAATTGGATAGGAAAGCTTCTCGGGGAGTGTGAGTGCACAGACGTCACAATTACAAGCCTCAGCCAGCCCAATCACTTGAACTGTGATGGCGGAAATGCAATTTCGTAAAGGAAACTTGTGAAATTTGTGAGCTAGGCACTTATGAACGAAGATTTGAAATGAGTATTAGGCTGCTTGCTGAACAAGCTCGGTTTCAGGAAAAATTATTCACAATTTATTAGTGTGAAGCAGGGAACTCGGGGCTCAGAGTCTGCTGGGATATTACACTCGTCTTTCATGAGCTTCCCTTACGTTTCTCTGCAATGAACTTCCTGGAGCTTCAGCACTGGTGCGTTTTATATGGATACTTCATAATCAGCCAGAGGCAAAAAAGACACTTCTCTTTGAAAATAAGCACTAGAGCAAATGAATCCCAAAGTTATGCATATGTGACCCAGAAGCGAAAAAAAAAAAAAACGCACACCCGTTATGCCTTGACAAACAAATTCTCCCACATACATGCTAATTAATTAGCACTGAGGGCTGTAATGTAATGGGGTTCTATAGCCTGCTAACACATACGCCATTTATTTATTGCAGCCAAAATAATGAGAAAGGCAATAATGGCCATGCTTATGGTTTCTGAGTGCGTTTTAAAGAGGCTCTAGGATTTTCATTTTTATGCAAGCCTGTTAATCAAAATTGATTGGGCCTGAAGAGTTTATGAAGAAGAAATCCAGTAACTATGCACATTCCGGCATTGATCGGTTACAACCCCAGTGCATCTAGCAATGGTCCTAATTACAGTCACATTAATATCAGGTTGACACTAGTGTAATGAGACAATACTAAGGTAAGATCTTAGCAGAGCAGCTAATCTTATCCGCACACACGCCTGTCAAGCTACTATGTAATCACTGTTAATTTATGTCACAGATCAAACCTAAAGGTTAAACATTGATTACTGTGTGTTGATTTACATGGAACGGCTTCAGCCCTTCCATTTACCTTTAGTGTGCCTGCCACCCTGATTAATAGCAGGTTAAATAGTTTACTACAGCCGCTGGAGTTAACCGTTTGCATACTGTAACATATATAAACTATATATTTAATAAAAGACTGTAGAGTCAACAGCACATTTCATGTAATGCTGATGGAATAGAGGCTGTGTGGGTGGAACGTGCAGTAAGTTCAATATGTCATAATGTTTTAAAATCTGCATGTTTCCAGAGACATCCAAGTACACAACAGTATGATGATTATTGTGACTGAGGTCTATTCTACTGTATAATCAATATATATATATATATATATATATATATATATATATATATATATATATATATACACACGCAGTATATATGTTATATATAATGCATATATACGCTGATCAACCACAACATCAAAACTACTGACTGGTGAAGTGAACATTGATTATATCATTACAGTGGCATCTATTAAAGGGTTGGATATATTAGGCAGCAAGTGAACAGCCACTTTCAATGTGTTGGAAGCAGGAAAAATGGGAAAGTGAAAAGGTCTGAGTCAAATAGTGGTGGCTAGATGACTGGGTCGAAGCATCTCCAAAACGGCAGGGTGTGGGGTGTTTCCAATATGCAGTGGTTAGTACCTAACTAAAATGAAGCAGAAGGACAAGCGGTGGACCGGCGTCAGGGTCATGGGCGCCCCAAGGCTCATTGATGCACGTGGGGAGTACAGATGAGCTACTGTAGCTCAAATTGCTGAAAAATGTAATGCTGATCAAGACAGAAAGGTGTCAGAACACACAGTGCATCGCAGTTTGCTGTATATGAGGCTGTGTAGCCACAGACCGGTCAGAATGTCCATTATGACCCTTATCCACCACTGAAAGTGCCTACAATTGGGCTGTGAGCATCAGAATTGGGGCCAGATACACAAAAATCTTCTTAAGAATAAGTTTCAAAATTTCTTAAGATAAATTCCAAGAAGTTCTAAAGAATTCCTAAGCCCAGTTCTTGACAAATTCTTAAGAAGTGCTCAAATAGGTTCTTAAGAACATTACAGTCTTTATCTGACTGAATACATGGCAGGTCTTGCTGAAAATTCACTGATAAACAATGAAAAACACTTCAAGGGCTGACTCGTTTTTATAGAGTTGTTGCAGAATTTCGGATTCAGCATAGGGGTTTGCGATATGATGATTTTTTATTGTGGACGATAAAAATGTCTCCACAATCTGCTTTTGGAGAAATATCGCAGTATCGTGCTACAGTGCACATTCTTTCAGCTGCAGTTCTGGTGCCTCCATATCAATATACTGTACAACGCCACATACATTCACATCAGTGTTAACTCAGCGGTAGAGTTACTCTCACGGGACACTGCACTTATTTGCAATCAGAAAAGTACATTATTTGCATGTGCTTTTAAATGTATCATTCGCGAAGCGTGTGCGCTAAAGCATGTCAAACAGCGCCTGATTACTGAACTAAGTTATCTTTTGCGCTAATATTGTCAAAACACACAGGGTTTATATATAGACTTGGTTATGTCTAAAATGAAAGTAAACAGTTGAGAGAAAAACTGATGCATGCCTGTATATTAGATGCGTGCAGGTCTTAAAGGGACAGTATTAAACATACAGCCGACTGTCATTAAAGGGATAGTTCACCCTAAAATTTAATTTATGTCATTATTTACTCACTGACATGTTGTCCCAAACCTGTATTAATTTCTTTCTTGTGCTGAACACAAAAGATGATATTTTGAAGAACGTGGGTAACCAAACAGTTGCTGGTCCACACTGATTTTGATAGAAGGAAAAAAATACTATGGAAGTTGCTGTGGACCAGCAACTGTTTGGTTTTCCATGTTCTTCAAAATAGCATTTTTGTTCAGCAGAAGAAAGAAACTCATTAAGGTTTAAAACAACTTTTGAGTGAGTAAATGGTGGTATAAAAATAAAACACTATGACAGAATTGACAGACAGATGACAGAATTTTTATTTTTGGGTGAACTATTCTTTTAACGTTAATAAAACAACAAAACACAAAGAGAAAAATCACTCACTATTCTTGACTGAAGAACTTTAATACAGTTGCTTTAGGAATCAGTCTAAATAGTGTTTTATTTTTATATTTGTTCATTCAATTTCTTGAATGCTCCTGCTAAATACACCCATTGTACCTGAAAATAAAGCAGTGTTTGTTTTATTTGTATATTATGTGTAGTTGTAATGTGTATCTTAGTTCTTATTTTTTAACAACAAAGATAAAATAATGACAAAGATTTTTATCTTCGCCCACTTTGGCCTAAATATCTGCCATTCTTTTTTCTTTCTTTCTTTCTTTTACCTTGAAAGGCTTTGTCTTTATAATAGGGAAATAAGTTTGGCTGTAATGCTCAGACAACTTGCAAAATAGTAAAACCAACATGACAAAGAATAGTGATAAAATCGTGAATCGTGATATTTAAAAAAAAAAAAATTGTGATATGCTATTTTTTCCATATCGCCCACCCCTAATTCAGCATAAAGTCGCGTCACACATAACCATGACCGATCATTGTTTACATTATCAGTCCTCGCTGTCACTTCAGAAAACTCACACACAGTCCTAGTATGTATGTGTGTAGCTAGTACAATTTTGCAATACTTCATTACAACAATTAATTTGAAATAACCCAATAAATTCATTAAATCAATCTGAGGATTTTAGACCAGTTTGAGGCTATCCTAACTTTAAAAAGTTATTTACTATGATTTTTAACAAGAGTCTTTTCAAGAATTTGAATTCTTCAGTTTTATATTAAGAACAATCTTAAGAATAAAGATAAGAGAATTTTTGAGAAGAATTTTTGAGAGTACAAAGTATTTTTAACTTTTTTCTCAAGTTACACTCTTAATAATAAACGGTTCTTCACAGCGATGCCATAGAAGAGCCATTTTTTGGTTCCATCTCTTTCTTACCTTTTTATAATCTGAAGAACCTTCTTTCGCCACAAAGAACCTTTTGTGAAACAGAAAGGTTCTTCAGATGTTAAAGGTTCTTTATGGAACCATTTAGACAAAAAGGTTATTCTATAGCATCATGAAGCACCTTTATTGTTAAGAGTGTAACAAGAAAATGTTCATTAAGAATTTTTTTTTCTTAAGAATGTTTTGTGAATCCAGCCCCTGGACCATAGAGCAAGAGAAGAAGATTGACTGGTTTAATAAATCACGTTTTCTTTTAGATCAGGTGAAGGCCGGGTGTGTTTGCACTGTTTACTGGAGGAAGAGATGGCAGCAGATGCATTATGGGAAAAAGGCAGGCCAACAGAGGGATGTTATGATCTGGCCAATGTTCTGCTGGGAAACCTTGGGTCCTGCATCCACGTGGATGTTACTGTGACATGCACCACTGACCTAAAGACTGTTGCAGACCATGTACAACCTTCATGGCAATAGTTTTCTCTGAACACTGCAAAAAATGCTTGTTTCCAGCCAAAATATCTAAAAATTCTTAAATCAAGAAGGATTTTCTAGACAGTCTTGTTTCCAGCCAAAATATCTAAAAATTCTTAAATCAAGAAGGATTTTCTAGACAAGTAAAAATTATTGTCCTGTTTTCAGAAAAAAAAAACAAGTCAAAATTAAGTGAGTTTTTGCTTGAAACAAGCAAAGTAATCTACCAATGGGGTAAGCAAAATAATCTTGTTTTCTGTTTGAATTAAGATTATTTTGCTTACGCCATTGGCAGATTATTTAGCTCACTTAATTCACTTAATTTTGACTTGTTTTTTTTTTTTTTGAGCTGTTTTGGCAGTATGAGGGGGATCGACACAATATTAGGCAGGTGGTTTTAAAGTTGTGGTGTTTGTTTAGTCCACTGCTCTGTATAGATTTAAAATAACATCTCCAGCAATGTGTGCAGGCCAAGTTTGAATAATACAGGAAACCGCTGCCGTAATAAAAATGGTCTGACAAGAACATTCTTCCTGACCCTAGAGCATACGGCTTGTGGAAAACAGCTAAATTACTTTTTCAGGGCTTTTAACCCAAGCCATTTAATCCCACAAAGTTTAGAGAGTCATTGTGGAGAGCAGAGCAAAATGAGACGTCTCTAAATCACTGCAATCCCCCGTCCCTCAGCTCTGATCCCAGCCGCTATTAGCTGGCCCCTCGGAGACAACAGCACCAGCCGTACGGGGCTATTACGGATGACCACACATGCATCACGAATGAAAATACCAAAATTCAATAAATCCTCACATATGGGTGAGGGGTGAATACATTTACAACGTGTCAAACAGATGGATTTGGCATTAGTAAAAAGAGTCTGTGGATATATTAGAACTATTTTTCGCCAAACTGACCTGTTTCCTTCAATCATGGGTTGAAGATTGAAAAATGAAATGCCTCGTAAACAAAACAAAACAAAAAAAAAAAAAAAACATTTGGAGGATGAAAAGAGGATCTATCTTGATGCCACTAATAGGTAATGTTTAGTTGTACGAGTTTGATCAGTGGCATACTAGAACATATAAACATATGGAGCACTACAGATCAGTATAAACAAGCAGGGCTCCAGACAAAAAAAAAATCGAGTAAGGAGCCATTGGCTCTTATAAGAAAAAAACTTAGGCGCCAAATTATTTTTTTAGGTGCCACAGAATAAACATGTTTTATTTATTTATTTTTTAACATTTTGACATTTCAATCATACTGTCATGTGTTTGTCTAATCTTTTCTTGACTTTATCAGTATTTTAATCCATCTTGCAGTTAACCTGGGAACTAATGTTCACTTAAAGTGGGAACTAAACGTCTTTTCCAACTTGAAATATACAGTCACAAAGAGTTGTTTACAGGGTTCCCACTCTAAGCCAAATTTCAAATTCCCTGACTTTTCCCTGACTTTCAGTGACTAAAAAGCTGAATTTCCATGACCTATAATGAACGGAAAAACAGGCTACTGTTGTGCTGAGCACTTTTTTTGCTTTTACCCGTTAAATGTATTTTCACACTTTTTTTTTTTTTTAAACTGAGTCTTTGAAGTGGTCAGTTTGTAGTCAAAGCCCCTAAAAATTAACATTTTCTGGCATATTTGCCTTAGTTAACCGATACAGCCTGGTGACTCCATTTGACTTAAGTGATTGCCAGTTGACGAGCGGGAAGGAAATAAAATGGCGCTGAAAAAATAGCCCAGGGCTCAACGCTAAGGATTTAAAAAACCAAAAAAAGCAAAAACTACTACCCTAACAAATATAAAGTTCAAACATTATTAAAGACAAGTGACAGCCAGTAAATAAGAACAAATTGCAAGTAATAGCAAAATTAAATATATAGCACAAAGATAGAAATGAAATTTTGCTTAAGTTTTTATGTTTGTAGGTGTTGTTCAGGTACAGAAACTGAATAATTACTTATAAAATAACATTTGCATATTCTTCACTCTGTGTTGCACCTTGATTTTTCATTGCCATTTGAAATTAGTGGCAAGGCAACCACTGCATTTTAATCATGAATCTATCTAAAAAAAAATGTGCAAAGTTTGATTTACAGTGGGTACGGAAAGTATTCAGACCCCCTTAAATTTTTCACTCTTTGTTATATTGCAGCCATTTGCTAAAATCATTTAAGTTCATTTTTTTTCCTCATTAATGTACACACAGCACCCCATATTGACAGAAAAACACAGAATTGTTGACATTTTTGCAGATTTATTAAAAAAGAAAAACTGAAATATCACATGGTCCTAAGTATTCAGACCCTTTGCTGTGACACTCATATATTTAACTCAGGTGCTGTCCATTTCTTCTGATCATCCTTGAGATGGTTCTACAGCTTCATTTGAGTCCAGCTGTGTTTGATTATACTGATTGGACTTGATTAGGAAAGCCACACACCTGTCTACAGTCAGGTCCATAAATATTGGGACATCGACACAATTCTAACATTTTTGGCTCTATACACCACCACAATGGATTTCAAATGAACGAACAAGATGTGCTTTAACTGCAGACTGTCAGCTTTAATTTGAGGGTATTTACATCCAAATCAGGTGAACGGTGTAGGAATTACAACAGTTTGCATATGTGCCTCCCATTTGTTAAGGGACCAAAAGTAATGGGACAGAATAATAATCATAAATCAAACTTTCACTTTTTAATACTTGGTTGCAAATCCTTTGCAGTCAATTACAGCCTGAAGTCTGGAACGCACAGACATCACCAGACGCTGGGTTTCATCCCTGGTGATGCTCTGCCAGGCCTCTACTGCAACCGTCTTCAGTTCCTGCTTGTTCTTGGGGCATTTTCCCTTCAGTTTTGTCTTCAGCAAGTGAAATGCATGCTCAATCGTTGACTTGGCCATTGCATAACAGTCCACTTCTTTCCCTTCAAAAACTCTTTGGTTGCTTTTGCAGTATGCTTTGGGTCATTGTCCATCTGCACTGTGAAGCACCGTCCAATGAGTTCTGAAGCATTTGGCTGAATATGAGCAGATAATATTGCCCGAAACACTTCAGAATTCATCTTGCTGCTTTTGTCAGCAGTCACATCATCAATAAATACAAGAGAACCAGTTCCACTGGCAGCCATACATGCCCACGCCATGACACTACCACCACGCTTCACTGATGAGGTGGTATGCTTAGGATCATGAGCAGTTCCTTTCCTTCTCCATACTCTTCTCTTCCCATCACTCTGGTACAAGTTGATCTTGGTCTCATCTGTCCATAGGATGTTGTTCCAGAACTGTGAAGGCTTTTTTAGATGTCGTTTGGCAAACTCTAATCTGGCCTTCCTGTTTTTGAGGCTCACCAATGGTTTACATTTTGTGGTGAACCCTCTGTATTCACTCTGGTGAAGTTTTCTTTTGATTGTTGACTTTGACACACATACACCTGCCTCCTGGAGAGTGTTCTTGATCTGGCCAACTGTTGTGAAGGGTGTTTTCTTCACCAGGGAAAGAATTCTTCGGTCATCCACCACAGTTGTTTTCCGTGGTCTTCCGGGTCTTTTGGTGTTGCTGAGCTCACCGTTGCGTTCCTTCTTTTTAAGAATGTTCCAAACAGTTGTTTTGGCCACGCCTAATGTTTTTGCTATCTCTCTGATGGGTTTGTTTTGTTTTTTCAGCCTAATGATGGCTTGCTTCACTGATAGTGACAGCTCTTTGGATCTCATCTTGACAGTTGACAGCAACAGATTCCAAATGCAAATGGCACACTTGAAATGAACTCTGGACCTTTTATCTGCTCATTGTAATTGGGATAATGAGGGAATAACACACACCTGGCCATGGAACAGCTGAGAACCCAATTGTCCCATTACTTTTGGTCCCTTAACAAGTGGGAGGCACATATGCAAACTGTTGTAATTCCTACACCGTTCACCTGATTTGGATGTAAATACCCTCAAATTAAAGCTGACAGTCTGCAGTTAAACCACATCTTGTTCGTTTCATTTGAAATCCATTGTGGTGGTGTATAGAGCCAAAAATGTTAGAATTGTGTCGATGTCCCAATATTTATGGACCTGACTGTATATAAGACCTTACAGCTTACAGTGCATATCAGAGCAAATGAGAATCATGAGGTCAAAGGAACTGCCTGAAGAGCTCAGAGACAGAATTGTGGCAAGGCACAGATCTGGCCAAGGTTACAAAAAAATTTCTGCTGCACTTAAGGTTCCTAAGAGCACAGTGGTCTCCATAATCCTTAAATGGAAGACGTTTGGGATGACCAGAACCCTTCCTAGAGCTGGCCGTCCGGCCAAACTGAGCTATCGGGGGAGAAGAGCCTTGGTGAGAGAGGTAAAGAAGAACCCAAAGATCACTGTGGCTGAGCTCCAGAGATGCAGTCGGGAGATGGGAGAAAGTTGTAGAAAGTCAACAATCACTGCAGCCCTCCACCAGTCGGGGCTTTATGGCAGAGTGGCCCGACGGAAGCCTCTCCTCAGTGCAAGACACATGAAAGCCTGCATGAAGGACTCCAAGATGGTGAGAAATAAGATTCTCTGGTCTGATAAGACCAAGATAGAACTTTTTGGCCTTAATACTAAGCGGTATATGTGGAGAAAACCAGGCACTGCTCATCACCTGTCCAATACAGTACCAACAGTGAAGCATGGTGGTGGCAGCATCATGCTGTGGGGGTGTTTTTCAGCTGCAGGGAGAGGACGACTGGTTGCAATCGAGGGAAAGATGAATGCGGCCAAGTACAGGGATATCCTGGACGAAAACCTCCTCCAGAGTGCTCAGGACCTCAGACTGGGCCGAAGGTTTAACTTCCAACAAGACAATGACCCTAAGCACACAGCTAAAATAACGAAGGAGTGGCTTCACACTCCTGTTCTTGAATGGCCCAGCCAGAGCCCTGACTTAAACCCAATTGAGCATCTCTGGAGAGACCTAAAAATGGCTGTCCACCAACGTTTACCATCCAACCTGACAGAACTGGAGAGGATCTGCAAGGAGGAATGGCAGAGGATCCCCAAATCCAGGTGTGAAAAACTTGTTGCATCTTTCCCAAAAAGACTCATGGCTGTATTAGATCAAAAGGGTTTTTCTACTAAATACTGAGCAAAGGGTCTGAATACTTAGGACCATGTGATATTTCAGTTTTTCTTTTTTAATAAATCTGCAAAAATGTCAACAATTCTATGTTTTTCTGTCAATATGGGGTGCTGTGTGTACATTAATGAGGGAAAAAAATGAACTAAAATGATTTTAGCAAATGGCTGCAATATAACAAAGAGTGAAAAATTTAAGGGGGTCTGAATACTTTCCGTACCCACTGTATATTAGACGGCATAATTTCAAAATCTGAAGTAAAAACAGAATGGTGTGACTTCAGCTTTGTAAAATTATGCTACATGAAACAGAAACAGCAGAAACAGCAGATGGGCTGAATGAGACGCAATTTCACTCTCTGCCAGCAGGTGGCGCTTAGGGACCAGTGATACAGCGTTTCCTTGGTTACCGCTGTAAACACAGCAGCCGAGTATTAACACTAATTTAAATGCATTATACAGAGGCATGATGAAAAGAAAACGCCATGTAAAGTTTTCTGAAAACAGCCAGTTCCCCTCAGAAACACATTCATATAAAATCAATATTTAGGATTCCTATAGCCTATTTTGCGCATCATGAACAGTGATCTTGTTCTGCCTGCTATGGTATTTTCTCCTCTTTGCATCCATCTTCAGCTTCTCTGGCTTCTGTTAATGGCCGTTTATAGACTAATAAAAATAATAACGTAATATTTCCACACAAATGGCATTTGGGAAAAATGATTGCAGTGCTGTTTGTGTGCAAGCACGGAACAGAAGATGCTCTAAAATAAAACAAAAAATGGCAGATCAAACGGGTGCATGTACTCTATTGTATAAATTAAATATAGATTAATCATTGTTAAAGCTACAAAGTGACTTTCCAAGACAGGTATTTTCATACTTTTGTATGCATTTGCCCATTTAAGCTGGGGACACACTACACGACTAGCGGAAACATTCTAAGACAGACCTCAACACACTTAAAGACCGTTACCATCGACTGGAGCAGATTCTAGTCTTTGACAGTCAGAGAGGAGCACAAACCTAATGACTGAGTCAACCACGTTCCTGGAGGCCCCCCAACACTGCATTTTTTCCATGTCTCCTTAATCAAACACAACTGATTCAGATCATCAGCTCATTAGTAGAGACTCCAAGAACTGAAAAGGGTGTGTCAGACAAAGGAGAGATGCAAAATGTGCAGTGTTGGGGGGGCCTCCAGGAACGTGGATGGGAACCACTGCACTACACGACACACTTAACGACTGCAGGTCACGACTGGACAAATTCTGCCGAGCCAAAAAAAACAAAAAAAACACTGACAAAAACCGCAGCATCTACCCGCACTCCCGCAGCTGCTCCCACCCCGCCAAAGACAACACTGCGGAAAACACTGGTGCTTTTACCAATTGAAACGTTAAGATTTGTTTTACTTTTCTTAGTTTGTGTTTAACAGTAAACATTAGCTTTCCTTCTATGTCGGTGTACCTAATAAATGCCATAGCAATGTGTCTTAAATATGTTTTGCAAAAGTCCGATGCTTCTCTTTCTTTTTGGAATTATTGCTTGAGTAGACGTATTTGTCTTCTCAGTTCCCTTAATTATAACATCTCTAGCGTTATTTTTAAATGTTTAGTCAAGTAACAATATATTAATTATCTCATGTATGTATGTATAAAAATTAATTGGTTCTAAGTAAAAACAGTATTCGTTACTTTTCCCGAGGTTAGAACGAAATAAAACATTACTTAATAAATTCAAGGCAGCCTAATTTCCTCATTCATTTGACACAAAACTATTAGGCTATAGCCTATATCAGGGCTATTCAATTGGCGGCCCGTGGGCCCAATCCGGCCCGCCAATCATCTTCATCCGGCCCGAGGGAGAAGTACATGCAGGTCGCACATATAGCTTGAATTGTTATTGCACTAATTAGTTAGTCCACAAGGTGGCAACACTGGCCCGGGCCAGCCGGAAAAGAAAAGAAAGAGACGCAAGAACAACAACAATCTACCGGAGACCGAAACATCAATAGACGGCAGCGTTGACAAGCGCTTGTATGAGGGAGTTATGAGATATCCACAACTCTAGTTTAACCGAGTATAAAGACAGTGTTATCAGTCATAATTTCTGGTGAGAAATTGCGCAAACACTGGACGAAAAGTATTATCAAATGAAGTTGAAAGGCTACGCATTCGGCTGTAAGCATAAAACTTCAACGGACAAACACACAATTATGACAAATGCACGGTTTTGGCGAGTTACCTCATAAATGTATTCTTAAATGAGCTATATCTTAAATGAGTTATAAAGTCTTAAATGACCGTAAAAAGTTGGGAGAATCGAATATGTGTCAGGTCTGTGTCATGTGCATGAGGTTTTAAAGAGACAGCGGTGATTTTAAAGTGAAATCTGCTGTAGTCTGTCTTTGATGGAAATCAAAGAATAAATGAAAAAAACAGAAATCGTCACTGACTGCTCTAGTCGCTGATTAACTTTTGTAGCTTGAATAAGAATAATCTGTTTAGTTTATCCATATAGAATTTATAGTTTGTGAAGATTGTTTTAAAATCACTTAAATTAAAAGTTGTTATATATTTCAGAGCCTATTAAATATTAAAAATAACGGCTTTTAATTATACTATGGTGTTGAATGGCTATAATTAATAGGTAAAATGCATTTAATAGAGACACTAGTAGCAGTATTGGAATCAATACTTCATTAATAATAGGCTACTTGGCAAAAAGATGCAATTAAACATATTTAAAAAATACTATCTTTATGTTGTTTCTACATTCATTTGGAGGTTCAATGTGAAATTATGATGATATCAATATATGTACACTGAACAAAATTATAAACGCAACACTTTTGTTTTTGTGTTTGTGTCTGTAGCATTGTGCTGTGTGATAAAACTGCACATTTTAGAGTGGTCTTTTATTGTGGCCAGCCTAAGGCACACCTGTGCAATAATCATGCTTTCTAATCAGCATCTTGATATGCCACACCTGTGAGGTGGATAGATTATCTCGGCAAAGGAGAAGTGCTCACTAACACAGATTTAGACAGATTTGTGAACAATATTTGAGAGAAATAGGCCTTTTGTGTACATAGAAAAAGTCTTAGATCTTTGAGTTCAGCTCATGAAAAATGGGGGCAAAAATAAAAGGGTTGCGTTTATAATTTTGTTCAGTGTAAATATGCGATTAATTATAGAATTCTATAATCAATTAATTACAGAAAAAAAATGTGATTTTTTTTTTTTAATTGATTGATAGACAGCACTAATGTTAACCTTTTATAGATGTTGGTGTTGGTAATATTAGTTTATTTTACTGCTAAATATGCATTTCAATTTCATTTTTAATTTCATAGGCCCCCCCAGAAAGCGATCGGGACGGCCCCCACCCCCTTGGCCCCCTTCAAATTTTCAGTTTAAAAATCCGGCCCTCAAATGAATCTAATTGAATAGCCCTGGCCTATATAATTAATATATAATAATTTTGTTTCGTCATATTCGTGATTTATGAATTTTTATGATTTTTTTTATGAAAACTTCATTTTGAAGAATAGAAATAGGCTGAAATTATGTTTGTATATTCGTTTTGAAGAAAATTCATTAGCCTAGCCTATTTGTTATTAAGTTGATTAAAAATGTTCATAACAAATTTTAAGAAGTTCAAACTTTTATTGGACTGCAGATTGAAATAAAAATTCTTGATAATCTTTAAAATGAGAGAAATCACTGACATAATTTAAGGCTGCTTTCATCGACTGCAAAAAAAAAAAAGTAATAATAATAATTTGCAGTGTTAACTTAAAAGAAAGACAAGAAATAAATCACAAGAACAATCGAGATTTTTCTTGTAATCAAGAAAAAAATATTACAAAATTAGCTACCAAATGAATGCTGAATGATGTTTGACAGTGAACACATCTCCACTGCATATGCACGCATACAATCGCTGGTGTCAGTCGCAAATATTAAACGTTTTAAAAAATCTTTGTGAAAACGACTGGCAACGACTGGTTCTTGAATTCTAAGATTAAAATCTTTAGACACCACACACTATGCGATTTTTCTGACGACTGCAAACAGCGACTGAGCCCAACTGGAACAGACCTGGTCCGACTGGGCACGATCAGCTGCCAATACCAAATTCCATTCATAATCGGCCTCACAATCGTGTAGTGTGTTCTCGGCTTTAGGCGCAAGAAAGACGCGGAGGCTCGCGCATGTCAGAGTCGCGGCTGTCTGTGCACGCTGTTTACACAGAACACAGCGCGTGAGTACTGAATGGAGTTGACAAACAAAAATCCCTGATATTCCATGACTTGGACAAAAATATATAAAATTCCCTGACTTTCAATGTCTGGAACAGACCTTTTAAAATTCCATGATATTCCAGAAATTCCATGAGCCATGAGAACCCTGTGCTTATTACACAGAATCTGCACCAATATCATGGACCATAAGCATCACTTGGCCATTGAGTGTACACTTTTAAGTAATTGCAATTTAATAAATTAAAGTTAGTCCAACTTAAATAAAAAGTGAACACAACACATTTTCAAACTGTTATTTGTCAGTGTATCTCAAAATTGTCAAGTTCACTTACTCTATTCTTTAATTATGCATTAAGTTTATTTACTTAATAATTTTAAGGCAATGAGTTTCAGGGCTCACAAAATTTCAAAATCCCTGGTAGCCCTTTGGGCAGGTACTCTTCAGATTTTGGTAGCCCGAAAATTAATTTAATTAGCCCAAATAAAAAAGACCATTTTCAGAAGGCACATTAACTTCTAAATCAAGTCAAAATATTATTATATTAATTTAAAAAATAAATATTACTGTCTTAATTGTTTCGATATTTAGAAGGCACATTAACTTCTTTCACATTTACAACTCTGTTTTTGCTGCATAAAACATGGGTCGATATTCGCATTGATCTGAACATAAGATAGGCACACTGGAAATGCAAATTCACCCTCTGCCACGAGGTGGCGCTTTAGGAGCAAATATAGCAGCTTCTCCGGTAATGGCTGTACACAAAGCAGCACCGCACTCATATACGCTGCTTTAGCAGGCATTTTATAGGCAAGATGAAATGAAAATGCCAACGACACGTTTCTGAGGACAGACGGTTCCCTTCAGAGACACATCTGCGCCTGTTTTGACTATAAAAGGTGCAGCACTCATATTTATTCAATTACATCATTGCCTTTTGAAGTTTAATCCAGCTGTATCGATTCTTTGTCTTTCCGTCCCCAAATGTAAGACCTCTTGAAATCGTAATTAAGACTTTTCTTATACTATATAACATATTTACAACTTATTATGGCATTAAATTTTATACAAGTAAATTGAGAGTTTTTAAGGACCCGTGGGAGCCCTTGTATTTAAGGTAGCCCGTTGGGCAGTGCAGTGATACATTTTGGTAGCTCGACTGGAAAATGCAATAATCCCGGGATGTCGGGCTAGCGATTTTGCAGCCCTGGGTTTCCTCAGTTTTTTTAAGAAGTGTCAACTGATCGTTTTTTACATTGTTAGTTTGGGCTCCTCCTCAATGCATCCTATAGAAATCTTGTCAAATCTCTCACACATCCAGTCGTTTTTCTTCATTATCATGCAATTTTATAGGACGTGTTGAATATCTTTAGCTTGCATTCTTGCATTTTTTATCATTTAGACAACAGGTTAAGTAAAAATATTAATATGCAATAGCAAATAAATATAGCAAAATGCTCCTCTTTATAGTTATTTTTCTAGCTGACTGATGAGCTTATGGATGTCCAATGGTTATTCTTAGGTAGTCTAAATGTATTGTTATGTGGCATTGTTTACAAGCTTTACACGTTTTCCGCAGTTTGACACAGAATGAGCGATTACATGACACATTTCAATAAGTTGTACTATAGGCTCTCTTATGAAATAGCCTACCTTTTGATGTTAATTCATGTTCATTTCGTACTATAGTAGAGAAAGATATAATGGGTTCACTTGCCGCCTGAACTGAGGCGCTAAAGCGATTGCAAAAAGTAACAAAGCTTATTGTGATTACTGGACGGTAAGTGCACTGCAGACAGGCTGATATGAAGTTCACGCATATAGAACACAGCCTAAGATCTTGATAACAAGAAGCGATAGGCTATTAGTAATGATTATAAACGAGAATTGTTAACGATATTGCCAATATCCACACAGCTGACAGCTTTACCTGTTGAAGTTTGTTCAAATTGTGCACGAAATAGACACTGCTTTTCCGCACTTTCACTTTGCATTTTGATCTCTCTCGCGCTGCACAACTGAGCTGCGTTTAGCAGGTGTGCGTCAATGCTGCTGTGCGGCAGAGATGAGGACTGTTTGAAACTTTTTTCCATTAAAACTTTGATGTGCATCGTCTCAGTTTAATACGTGAACATAACAAAAGATGTGATCGCAAAACAATCAGGAAAAAAATTTAAGTCATAACGTTACATATACATAGTCGCCAGTGGCGACCTCAGCAAAAACTTCACTCGCAAATTAATATTTTTGCTCGCAAATGCGACCGTTTTAGTCGCAGTCTGGAGCCCTGACAAGTGTGTTATTTGAAATACCAACTTCATCTAGTATATTGTGTAGCTCATCTTCATGTTGTTCAAAACCAAATGCTGCTATATTTAGGGCCCTATTATTTCCGTTATGCAGAAAACTCAGACGGAATCACGGAATCCAGTCATAAAAATGGAATTTACTGAATAACAGAATATAACGGAATTTGCCAAATTTTGAACGATTATTTAACCGTAAAAAATACTATTTAAATATAAATCCTGCATGTTCTGTGTCTCTGTGTGAACAAATGAATGACACAGACACCTACTGAAGTGTGCATGAAGCTAGCAATGTTTTCAGCATCTACCATCTCTCTAAACGAGGACATAAATACATGAACATCTCTAGAGCTGCTCTGAGTCATTTCACAAGCATATCACCATTGCATTTGAGAAAAACTTCTTCATATCATATAACGTCAAAAGAAAAGTTCAGTTTAACTTGAAGAAACGTGACAGAAAAATTACTATTGTACAGTAGAATGCACGACTTAATTAAATTCAAATTTTATTTTTAAGGAATAATCACATACATTTTCTTCCATGTTTTAATTTTAAGAGTTTTTTTTTTTCATTTGATAATTTAATGTTTTATGCCATCAAATGATTACAAGAAAAATAATGTACATAAAAAGAATGTAAGAAGAAAGAAGAAAGAAAAAAAGAATTTCTGAAAAAAAAAAATCAACATTTCATAGGACCCTACTGCAGGATTACAAAATAAATAAATAAATAAATAAAAGGAAAAAAAAGTTGACTATTAAAATTGAAATAATCCATTCAAATCCAGAAATTCCAGAAAAATTATAACAGAAAACATGGAATTTAGTGAAAAATAAATAGAATTTTAGAAGAAAATAAAATGTATTTCATATGGACATTTTTTGTTATACATTTTAATAAATTGCTGGAAACTTGTACAATTTTCATGATTTCAATTAATTAGACATGCTTTTTGATAACATATACACATTTAATTCAACCATTAAAACAGAGACCAGATCATTTTAAATGGGAAAAATGTAATCCAGAACAATTAAAGTGGGGAAAAAAATTAATTTGGAAAAAAATAAAATGGAAATAAAACAGATTTCCTAAGGCCCTATATATTTTTTCCACAAAACACAAAAGGAGATAGTTTTCCCCCCAAATGAACTGTTTTATCTGGTTCACAAATCAGACTGAAATGATTCCTTCATGAATTGGACGAATTCTTATGAACTCACTGATTCAATGTTGCAGAAGTTCTTGTGTTAACAGCTCACTGAAGGGGAAGATCACAACCAAATAACAATACCATTCTTCACAAAGCTTCAAGGATTTTCTTTTGTCAGCTTAACAGCTGTGATCACAGCAATCTATCATTGTATGGAAAAGACCTATGCGATTCTAAAAAATGGTGCCACAGAAGAAAGAAATTCACACTTTGCATGAGCATTGGGCTGATAAAAGTCCTCTGAATGTGTAAATGAAGCCAGTTGTTCTGTCTGCAGGGGCTAAAGATATCCTCCTATCTCTCCGGATTTGATTTTCCAGGTGTTTTTGAAGAGCACTGAGCTTTAAAAGCTTAGCTGAAAGATTATGATAGTTGTGTTAGTACTTTCTCTTTTGATCCACATCACGTGACGAGATTGTAAAAAAGAGCAGGCCGAGAGAGAAAACCAGGCGTTTGTCATCATAGTCGCTTCATGTCACTGCATTAAGAATTCATCACCAAAATAATTGTCTGGATCCCTCAGTGACTAATATTCACATTGATTTACTGTCCATGAGAAATATGTGTTGTTTATGGGTGGGGGAGTTCGGACAGCCCCTCAATCATGTTAGGAGCAGGATGGTAATTCAATTTTCGAACTGAAATGAACTCTGCGGGCTGATGTCGCTGTGTCTTAAACCTAACAAAACTTATTTTACAGTGCAATGATACACTGACATTTTATCTGTTTCAGATTGATACATCTTTCAAGAAAAAAAAAAAAAAAAGATACAATGGACATATTAATTACAGTGCAAAGAAAAATGAAACATGCTCATTTAACTCATCATCAAGCTTTGTTAAAAAGTATTAAGCCCACAGAGATCAAGCTCTTTCATTTGCCGTTCCTTATAAATAAAAACAATGCCTATCTGGAATCTCTCAACCTCAAGACAGGGAATCGTATGTGTTCAGCACTCTATTTCTACATTTTCCACTAGCTGACTTGATCACTAAAACTTGTTGAATGTTCAGATGACTTTTCTGGTTTTCAGTGTGACCTGAATCACTGGAGGCACAAACTGTTCTTCCATCCGACATCTCAAGACTGATCTGAAACAACATTCTGATAAGAACACAGCTTTGGAGAAACATGGGAACGAATAGAGGACAGATTTTTCAATTTTGGATGAACTATTCCTTCAAGAAATTAGGCTCATGATAGAGCACAAAACATGCTAGTCTCAGCCTCAGGCAGTCACTAGACACCTGATGTACACTCCGGCCAAAAGTCTGGGGTTGGTAAGACTGCTTAAGGTTCTTATTCTTCCAGAGGCTACATTAATTTGATCATACTTACAGTAAAAGAAGTAATTAGTGAAATAATGCCATAAATTAAAAGAACTGTTTTCTATTGTAAAATATATTTTAAAATATATTTTCAGCATCATTACTCCAGTCTTCAGTGGCACTTGATCCTTCAGAAATCATTCTAAGATGCTGATTTGCTGCTCAAGAAACATTTCTTATCCTGCTCCAATCTGATTAGCTGACTTTACACAAAATTGAGAGGAGAGCCCCTAAATCAGCTTTATGGATCTGAGATTTCTGTGAACGCAAAAGTCTTTTGCATATTAGTCTATACTGTGCATAACAGCCTAAAATCTGCTGTCGTTTCAAAGCAATTTAACACAATCAAACCTAAGTCCATTTAAAATGTAGTTGACAGACAGCTCTTTAAACCAAACTGATGCAGTTTCATTCAAATAAATACACACATAGCCTAATCAATAAATGCTCTACAGTGTCAGTAAATTTAAAGAAAAGCACTTCATGAATGATTTGGAATACAGACTTTTTACTTAAATAATAATAATAATAAAAATAATAATAAAATAAATACAAATAAAAAAAATGTCAAAAAGAATGAAAGTATAAAAAAGCTGAAGAGGTTTAAATTTACCATAAAGAAAATGTAGTAAGAAGGTTTTTATATAAATATGTATTTTACAAAATATTTTCTAATCTAAAATTGCAATAAAATCAAAGCCATACGTCTAAATGAGTTATGTTCCAAATTAATAAGTTAATAAATTTCATAGGAACCTTAATTGTTTTGATATCAACTTCATATTTGAAGTTGATATCAAAACAATTAAGGTTCCTATGAAATTTTATTAAGGCATTACATAAAAAAATAGCCTTTTTAAATGCATTTTTCTGAAACAAATTTATGAATTTCTATCACAATATTACTTCTATCACCAATAGTCACCAAATATGGAATGTTAAGACCAATGATATGTATTTTGTCAAGATTATAAAATATTGTAGTAAATTTTTGTAACGTGACACTTGACACCACCCACCAGGGGGAGGAGCCTGCTAAAAGATTTTAAAGTACCATTTCCACAGTAATGAAATGTCTGATTTCAAAATGATTTTCACAGCATGAATTCTTCAAATAATATAAAATTTACAATGATTGCTAAAATGTGATACGGAGAAAAAAAAAAAAAGCGTCAATCAATCTGGATAATCCACATCCTGAAGCATGTCAAACAACTCAAGTTAGTCAAAATATTAATTTCCAAGTATGAAGATACAGGCCTGTGATTCAAATGACATTGTTAAAAATAGCAAAGGCACCCACACGTCGCATCTGTGTATCTGTGTGAACTTCTCCTTCAGGGTTTGAAAGAATGAGTCTTTTAATGTTGCTATATTTATATCTCTCTAGGGATCGACAACAGTCACTTTCCTCATTCCCATTTCACGCAAAAGAAAAGTTTACCCATGTTCAAGTTTAAGAGGATCTGAAAGAAGAGCAGCATACAGACTGGAGCTTGATGCTGAACGAGAGCGAGCGATTAAAGCACAATGCAGGATAAACATCTTCATCTGCACACCAACATATTTCCACAGCGCCAATGCAAACAAATCAGCACGACTGTATGCAAAGACGTTTGCATCGTTGAAGAGATTTATGCAGATTGTCATGTCATGCACACAAAGCTTATTATTTCCAGTCTTTGAAACTGCACCTTGCAAAAAAAAAAAAAAAAACAACAATATTTTGACTGTCGTGAACTTCATCTTATCAAGCATGAACTTTGTGACTTATGAAACTTTAGATAGATGTCCGAATGACTGCGCGATAAATTCCACTATTCAATTTCGGCCGAGGATGAACTCTAATGAATTTCGTGGAGTGAATATAATGGCGCTACCTGACCGCTCCGGTTTCCAGGTGCCGCGGCTTAAAGACCAGTGGGAGAGTCATCGCTCTGTTGCTCAATCACGCCGTCTCTGCAATAAACAGTGGGAGGCCAATTAGAGCATGGCGCTCTCGCTTGAGATGACAGGAGGTGATTCTCTGAGACCCTGATAAGGATTATTGCGACTGAATGGCTATAACACATAAATTATCAAGCTCTCAAGTACAACTCTTCAGGGAAAAGAGATCCCTGATTAAAAAGCACGGCCTATATAGGTGTTGATGAGCTGCAGTGTCCAAACAATGAACGTGGCTCCTATAAAAATATCGTTATTAGTGCTGGCTAAAGCAAGCATCTCTTTCGCAAGTGTATTTGTTGACAACTAATAATCTATTCAAAAACACACTTACACCATGTGTCGAATTATTAGTTGATATTCTGGTCAAGTTGATATTCTGGTCATATTTTTTTCCAAGAACATTTTAACAATTCCAAACTACATCAATCTTAATAACTACTATTGACTTTGTATTTAATCAGTTATAAGTAATATATAATTGTCCATGAAGGCTGGAAGTCAAAAACTCCTAATATTCAGGTGTGCCGAATTATTAGGCAGGTTTTCTTTTACAGATAAAATGAGCTAAAAAAAGAGATTTAAATTATTAAATGCCCATGAGAAGGATGCAATAATAGAATTTGCAAAGTTAGGGCATGACCATTGGGCAGCGAAATGCTCATTGGGTCAGCAGAGTCAGAAAAAACAGGTGGAGAAGAAAAGACACTTGTTAACTGCAAAAGAATGAAGAATTAAGATGAGGAATTAGATGAGAAACCATCAGGAGCCATTTAGTCTCCAGCGCCATCATTTTCCAGAACTGCAACCTTCCTGGAGTCTCCACAAGTGCAATGTGTCAGGTTCTCAGGGACTTTGCTTGGGTAAAAAATCCTAAAAAATGACCCTCACTTAATAAGAATAGCATGCTGAAGTGTTGTGAAATACATTAAGACTGATTTTTCATAGGCTTTATGGACAGATAAGTTTTGAGTGACTCTTGAAGGACCAGCACCACATCCTCTTGTACCACTGTTTGAAGAATTGATCTTCCAGAATCTGGCAGTACGTTTTAGGAGCTCATATTAGTCAATCTCTGCAAGACAGACTTTTCAAGATAGGAGATGGACTAAAAATGAGCTCCTAAAACGTTGTTTTTTTTTTTGTTTTTTTTTGGAGAATGATTTAAACGTAAAAAGTATAAGAAAATGTTATTACAGTACTTTTTACTCATTCAATTGGAACTGTTCTTGAAAATTGTATAAAAACCATATGAAACGAACATGAATACAAAGAGTATGTTTATCAAAGGCAAAGTCTGTTCTGATGGGCAGATGAAGACTACCAAACAGCCCTATTGATCGGTGACGCTGACATCAATTCCCATCTACATCTCTCTTATTTTCTAACTGCCCTTGAGGGTCAACAATCTATTGTGATGAGAGACACTACTGGCCCTTCTAGAAGATGAACAAATAAAACACCAGCCGAGACAGAAAATAAATGTCTGCTAAATGGGGCTATTGTTTCAAACATTATAACAGTGTCTGCAATGGACAGCATGTGTGGCCCAAGGCTTTCAAAACACGTTCCACTGAGGTCAGGGTGTGATGTTTTCTCCTGTCAGGCACTTCAACAACAGTGAAAGCAGGGAAAAGCAATATCACAGCAACTCAACACCACCCCCAAGCACTAAAAACCCATGAAAAACTCTGAAGGCTGAGAATGAGGATGAGTGCTAAATATAATTAAAACACGTTACTTGGGAACTGCGTTTGTTCTATTATTTCCCTATAAGATCCAGCAGTAACATTTATTATGGGAAGCATCACTGTTAGCACTGCTAATAAGGGTTAGGGATTTGAACAACCTCTAACCCTATTAAATTTTTCCATGTAACTCACAGGGTTCGTACAGAAACTGCAAAATGAAATTCCAGGACTTTCAAGGACTTTAAGCACAGTTTTTTTTTTGTTTTTGTTTTCAAGGACTAAAATCAGAGATCTCACTTATCAAACAATATTGTTATTATCTTTCAAACTATAAATACATAAACTAATAAAACAAAGATAATAGAACGAGATAATATTTTAATACTATTTTTAAGAAATTTTCAATTACAAAACAAATCACAAAATGCAAAACAATGCAGTTGTATTTTGAAATGTTTTAACTAATCTAGGGCCATAACTAACAATTATTTTGGTAATCAAGTAATCTACTGATTATTTTAACAATTGAGTAATCTGATCATTTTTAGTAATAAAAATAGACCTAAGTGAAAAACAGGCTTTAATTAATATGACCATATTTATATATAAACTAATGATGAGGCAATCATAATTGGTTCAAATAAAGTATCAAAACCAAGTAATTACATGGTTTTATTGAACAACACTGTTAAAATACATAATGTAATATGCCTATATATAATATGAACATAAACAACTTTAGTACGTTATGAATTATACAAACACCTGCAGAGGGTGCCAACGGCCTGGTGATGTTTCATATTACAGTGTGATTCAAGGACGTTTAAATCTATATAATTTTAATATTTGAACACAAGCAAACTCAGAGAGACTTTTATTTTGAAATTGCGATGTACAACAAATCGCATATTTAGAAATAAATCGATGTATTCTCCTGTGTTGGCATAGGTTTATAAATGATTTACGTTATGAATCTAGTGATATAACGAGCACTGTTTTCCCAGATGAACATTAAGCAACCCAAACTCACAGCATATGCAGAGAAAGAGCGGCTGAGATGAAGATGCGCTCCACGCTTGTAAATAACACAAAGCGCGTCAAACTTTACATGCGTTCCCAAATGAAACCCAAACAAACAGCACATGTAATAAAAGACCGAGCAAGCACTATCAAAGGTTTGCCCACAAACACAACTTTATACTGATATCGCGAGACTGCTTTTCACCTCAAGGAGTAATATCGCGAGATATCGTGAAACAGGATCTCGCGATAAGCCGGGATCCTCCCGAAAGTCAGGAGAAATGGTATTTAACACGTGCTGCATTGTTAATTTTGGGTGCCGTCAGAATGAGAGTCCAAACAGCTGATAAAAACACAATAATCAAAAAGTAATCCACAACACTCCAGTCCATCAATTAAAGGGGTCATATGATGTTGATAAAAAGAACATTATTTTGTGTATTTGGTGTAATGCAATGTTTCTCTGTGGTTTGAGGTTCAAAAAACACATTATTTACCACATACTGTACATTATTGTTGCTCCTCTATGCCCGCCTTTCTGAAATGCGTCAATTTTTACAAAGCTCATCGTTCTGAGAAGCGAGGCGTGCTCTGATTGGCCAGCTATCCAGTGCGTTGTGACTGGCCGAATACCTCAAGCGCGTGACGGAAATGTTACGCCCCTTACCGTATTGTGATGCTGTGTCCCGGCGCGATGACACAAAAACAATAAAACCCATTACAAATGAGGCATTTGTTGCATCCAGTGGGGACATAATTACTGATTATAATGACTTATACTGTCTTTTACATGTCTGCATTTATGATCAGAGAAACGACAAACAACAAGCGCTACTCTACACAGCTCAAAACTCGCGTTTGAATAGTCAGTGGCAAATTCTTTAAATATGAAAGTATACTTACAGGCTGTGAGTCAGAGGCGCCAGACTGTCTTTGCAAAGTTGGAATTGCCCCACTTTACAGAAACAGTCTTTGAGCTCAGCTGGCAGGCTACTCCCAGGTTCAGGAAATAGTCCTCCGTAAAATGTGCTGCACACACTCAAATATTTGGGTTGAACTGTTCTGGAACAGTGTTGTAAATACAACTTAACCACTGATTTCTAGTTGTGTCCTCTTTTGGAAGCCCAAACAAAGTAGTTTTGCTTTCACAATGAAACACAGCGTCTCCAGGACATGCCGCCGGTGGCAGCAACAACACTACAGCGAGAATAAAAGTCCCGCCTTCTTTCATTGCGTATACATTTTGACGGTGTTTTGGAAATCTCCCCACACCGTGATGTAGACATGTGGGGGCGTGTTTGAATGAGCTGTTTTAGGGGGGCGTGGTCGAGTCTTAACTTTTATAAAGAATATCTCTTTGGTTTTGAGACTTTAATCTTTGCAACTTTAGGGATCTTATCTATGCACAAACAGCTTGTAACACTCCAAAGAGAAAGGAAAACTTGAAATCGCATCATATGACCCCTTTAATATCTTGAGAAGACAAAATCTGCTTGTTTGTAAGAAACAAATCTAGAATGAATGCATTTTAACTTTAAACCGTTAATTCTGGCCAAGTGTATAATCCATAATAATGCTTCCTCCAGTGAAAAAGTCCATCTTCTGTTGTCTCTCACATTAAAACTATACATACTAATGTGAGTTAGGACTTTCCTGTAGCTCAAATAGTAGAGCATGGCGCTAGCAACGCCAAGATCATGGGTTCGATTCCCAGGGAAAGCAAGAGCTGATAAAATGTAAAAACTGTAACTTGAATGCAATGTAAGTCGCTTTGGATAAAAGCGTCTGCTAAATGCATAAATGTAAATGTAAATGTAAAACGTTTAGAGACGTTTTTGACTGTTTTAGCTTGTAAACGGTGCTTGATCTGTGAAAATTTCTCTCCTGATTCAGACCAGATGACTTTTCACTGGAGGAAGCATTATTATGGATTATGGACTCTAGACTTCATTATGGATTTTTGCCAGAAGCAACTGAATTTAAAAACACCTTAATTACAAACAAATAGATTTGTTTCTTACAAACACACAGATTTTGGCTTCACAAGCTTTTAATTGATGGACTGGAGTGGTGTGGATTACTTGTGGGTTATTGTGATGTTTTTATCAGCTGTTTGGACTCTCATTCTGACGGCACCCATTTACTGCAGAGCATCCATTGGTGAGCAAGTGATGGAATAACACATTTCTCCAAATCTGATGAAGAAACTCATCTACATCTTGGACGGTCTGAGGGTGAGTTGGGTAAAGGTACCTATTAAGCTCACCAAAATCTACATTGAGACATTTTTAGTGGACAAAATATTGTTTTCAGTACAATAAGTTATGTTAAAATAAAATATTTATCTCTCACACAAAAATACATAATTTTATTTTAAATGACAAAAGCATTTTGATGAAGATATACATCATTAAATGCAAAACGTCTGGCTGTGCTTAATGGGTACATTTGTGTACCCTTTAAGCACACCCCTGTTCCCATTAAGCTCACATCATGTTTTATTAAAAATTCTTGTTTATTTTAAACAACCTTTTTAAAGAATCATTTAAAAATATTTTATTTGAAGGTACAAAGTCAATCAAAAACAAAAGTCTGTAGATTTTAGCTGACATATCTAATAGAAAATTATGTAGTGTATGATGGTCATAATGGACTAAATATTTTACAATTTAAATTAAAGGATGAACACAAAATGTATTGAGACATAAGATTTGTACATTCCAAATGCATATCAAAATATTTTTTATCCTTATCAGTAGCAGACACAACTGATAAAAAAAAGTCCCACTTTGGCTGAGCCATGCTGTCGTCTTCCTTTAACAACACTTAAAAGATCAACAGTTTATATTATTCAAAATAGTGCACATCTCAAACTAGTGGAAGAAACCCTCTCATGGCACTGCTTTCATATGGATGAGATTAAGACGTCTGAAATCCCTCGGCTCTGACACTCACTGGATGTAATGAAAGTGGCATCGAGGAAAATGCAGCTTTAAAAAGAGGACAGGTCTGCGGGGGAAATACTCCTTAAAGTCGACCAACCACATATGTTCAATGTGCCCACATGAAATGTGTCCAAGTCTGCAGTAAGGACCCTCATCACATTATTCCACCCACTGATTTGATTTTTTTGGTCTGCTTGGACAGTACTCTCAAACTAAGGCCAGATACACTCTGTGCATGCACACAAATGCAAATGCTTGGCCAACGCATTCATGAGTGCCATCTTGTTGTACATACTAATGTGAGTTAGTGCATACAGTACATTTCAGGCCAAAAATGTTAGAGCTGCCTATAAATCGTATTTTAAATGTGATTACGATTTCTGCTCTGCACGATTATTTGCCCGCTGGTTATTTATTCTAAAAAATGTCATTTTCGTGTGACATTATCATTATCTTGCATTGATTTTATGCTTGGGGTTGCCAAATGTCAAGAGTTTAAATCCCCCAATTAGAACATTTCTCTTAAATGGATATACTTTCTGCCCAGTGACATTCGATATACCCCACTGAAAAACGATAACATAGTTTGGAATTCTTGGAGTTAATTTTAGGATTTTCAGTGGCTTAGCTTTTGAAAGAAGATTGTTGTTGTACCAGTTTTCATAAATAGGCCTATAGTGTGGTAATTCATATGATAACTATAACACATCAGGAAACTAGATGAGGTATGCAATTTGACATTCTCTTGATTTGTGCTTATTTGAAAATGCAATAATTCTGATGAAATGTAAAATGAAATTTCTAAAATGACAATAATCATGAGGAATTATAATTCTAATAAACATTATCAATTATCATTTTTGAGAAAAAAAATAATAATGATTATTAGTGTAACCATTATGCTGCAACCTTAAAAAACCATTGCTACTGTTTTGTGTTTTAATCACATTTTATAAATGGATACAATTCAAAATGAGTTGCATATTATTAAATTGCCACTATCCTCTTTTAGACAGTAGAGTCATTCTATCTCAAATCAACCAAGTTTCAGAAACTTCCCAGGTCAAATTTCTGATTTTGTTAACATTTTTTCAGAAGAAAGATAAACATGCATAGTGATAAAAGCCAAAATATTAAATGTCATGAATGTTTATTTACGGAGTTACCCCCTATTTTGCAGTGGAGTGTCAAAATGAAAATTTTCACCTGCGATTCAGAGCCAAATTATAGGATGCTAAAAAAAAAAAAAATCACTTCAGAAAGATGGCAGCATTATTATATTATTTTTACACAGAGATTGGTTGATCTAGTATACTAGTAAAATCTGTTGACTTTAGCAATCTTTGTGGCATCATATGCCAACGGTGACCATTCAAAAATGGGAAAAAGCCCTTATGTGGTTCCAGATACATTTCTAGTTTTAAGATTATTTATTCCTCAGACATTCCCCTTTAAAAACAATAAGTATCAGCTGTATACAAAGTGGCCAACCTTTTGGTTTCGACCACTGAATATGGTTATTATCCAACAATCTGTGCATTGAGATCCCCATATCTCTGGGATTGAACCATCTGGGGCCTTAAAAATAAAGATGCCAGAAGGAAAGTTTAAGACCCAAAATCTAATAGGCCATTAAGATACCTTTAATACTTCTTGAGTTACAGGCATGCAAACTTTGGAGAACTAACTTAAAGTGCTTTTTTCCCCATATTTGAATGGTCACATTGCCATATATTGCAAGTTTGCAATAAAGAATGCTAAAATCAACAGATTTCCCTAATAGACCTACCAATCTGTGTAAAAACAAAAACAAAAAAAAAATCCTGCCATCTTTCTTCAGTCATTTTAACCATCCTGTAATATGGCTCCAAATTGACCTCTACAAATAGTGGATTACTCAGTAAATATACATCCATGATTCTTAATATTTTTTCTTCATTTATGTTTAGTCTTAATCTTTTTTCTTCATTTATGTTTCACCAGAAAAAATGATCAAATCAAAAATTTGAGCCGGGGGCCTCTGGTTGAGTTGAAATTTAATCTCAGCTATATCTTAGAATAGGAGATGAAGTCTATCCAACCAGTAACAATGAAAGATCACAGGCATCAGACTGACTTTCTTGCATGGCCATTACTTGTAGCAGGAATGGGGCTTCACGGTGAAGCTTTCATCAGGGAACAGCACTTCCAACGACAGGCACCTGATCTTGTCAATAATTCGGAGTTATCTTTTCATCATTTTCATCACTTTAATTGGCAGACAAATGTGACAAAAGAAACTTTAGAAGAGGAAGAAACATTCATCATAAAATTAGGCCACTTCTAGTCTCACTTTAAAAATGCGTAATATCTAGTTTCTCTATAAATGAAGCCGTACTATGATATTCCAGCTCACAGCTGGGATAAATACTTAAAAACGCAACACTGCACAGCCCAGTTGATTTGTTTAAGTAGTCTTGATTACACATAGACACCATGCATAATTTAATCACACCAGCAGCATAAATCCTCAACAGTCCGGAACAAACTGTAATGTTTCAATGTTTTCGATCGCAATTAGGAATCCCCACTTGAAAACACAAATGTATGAACTGAGTGAGTCTTGACAAAAACTCAACATCTGTGAGGCCTACTATTTCACAAATGTTAGAAATAACAGCCCAGTAATTCCTTTAAGCAATCAAAAAAGGTCAATCCGGGATCAAGCCAAAACAAGCAGAGTAGCAGCTGAATGTCTGTAGATTGATTGTGTTTAATGAGTCAGAGGGCCAGCAGAGCGTTTCCGCTGCAGTCTGCTCATAAATGTCTCATCTTAGAGATATTTGCACAAGTGTCATCTCAGTAAAACCACTGCTTTCATTAATATTCCCTGTCGCCTGACTGACATTTACATTGCAGCACTACAAAAGATCTTACATTGTCGTTTTAATGTAAAATCTACTCTACAACATTTCAATATGTCGAAGGACACTTGTGATTTTCATTCTCGTCTTTAGCAGCAGAACCAGTAATGGAGAATTTCCTGGACATTTCCAGGTTATATTTTACACCCTAATTTAAAAAAAAAAAAAAAAAAACAATTATTTGTTTCTCAAAAAAGTCTTATTTTTCATTAAGCAAAATTATTATTTTTTTTATTTATTTTGCTTTTACTTTTAAATGTGATATACCTTGTCTGTCATTTTAGTTAGTTTCTGAATTCAATTAAAACATGACCTTGAAACGCTGCAATCTGATTGCCTGAGCAGTAGGGGTATGTGATATTTATATTATATCTCAATATTTTTTGTGATTTTATTTTCGATAATGATAAATAAACAATATGTTGTGTGGTTTTGGCTGATTTAGACCGATAATGAATAAATAAATATGACACTAAAACCACCAGTAGGTGGCGGCAAGTTCCTGTTCCTTGCGCTGATTCATTCAGAAACAAATCAAGAGCCTCTCTTTATGAATAGATCATTGAATCATTGATTCATTCAAAAACAGATTCATTCAGGAAGAAAACCTGCAGTGTTGCTCTGAGATGCACAAATGTTCTTCTCTGGCTTTGTTTGGCACCATTTTCATTGGCGAAACAGAAAAAACAATATTGTGTCTAAAATGTAAATGTTAACCTCAGTTTTTTTTTGTTTTGTTTTTTTTTTTTTACTGTTGTATGAAGTCAATATTACAGAAGCATTTTAGAGGCTGGTTCAAAAAAGAACAAGTTGTCTTGCAGTGCCTTTTTTCCCCACTTTCTTTTTTACATGCACTAGACAGATGTCTTTGACCATTGTGCCATATTGCTGCTTTTTAAGCATCTCTTGCAGGATGGGCACATTTTTAAGGCACTGTCAAGTTAAAAGAAATTCAACTTTAAAAATGCACCTTAGACTGTGTCCTATTTATGTCTTATTAGAGCAACATCACACTCATAATCAAGCTGAACATCAGCATGGCTGTGATTAAGCTTAATAAATAATCAGATGAATCCAAATTAAAGCATTTGACAGCATTTTATAAATTCATCACTGAAGCTGTCAGCAGAAAACCAAACTTCATCAATTAAAAGAAGTAAAGCAGGTCCACTGAACAGTTACTTACTTTTTGAAAAGTCATTTGCTTTTTTTGTGTATGCTTTATTTCTGTTGCTCAGCAGCAGGTCAGTGCTCATGTCTTCTCTCCATCTGACAATTATTTTCAGACGCTTCAAAGTTCTTTTTCAGGCATGCAAGCTGTTTTAAGACTTGCTTTTCTTGAGTTTCTGTAACTACCTACATTCAATGTTTGCTCCAATATTTTCATTCAGCTTCAGAAGAGTGTTTCTGGACTGTAGTTTTAGTTTTGTAACACAAAATTTAGATTTCTGTCTGTGATTTACTCTTGTAAACACATTTGATCTAAATGGTTGTTAGTCATTAATAAAAACATTTTTGCTTGAAGTGTCATCTTTTTTTTTTTTTTTTTAACCAAATGCCACTTTCTTCAATATTTAGTTTTAAAATACAGTCCCTCCAGGATTTCGCAGGACTTTTTTCTGATTTTTGCGACCTAAAATGACTGATTTTGCTGCGGCTTTTCTCAAAATTTGCGGTGATATTTGCGGCATTTCTTATTGTTTTGCAGTGAAAATATACCACAGACAACATTCTTCTTACATTGTTATGACTTTTCTAACTACAAGAACCATTGTAGGGCTCCAGACTAACATTTGAGGACACCAGCACCAGTGCCATTAAGTTCTACAGAAGGTGGCACCAGCACCTGACAGTAAAGCACTTACCCTAATGACACATGTACATCTCAGAGATGTCTATTTGATGTCTGCATTTACATATGCAAGATATATTTTTTAGAGTGTTTGCTCATCTGCAATACATCTCTAAGACGTTTCCTGTCAGATGTCAAAGAGACGTTTATTAGAATGCATGTAAAACTGCTTCTGAGACGTTTATCAGTTTACACAGATGTTTCCCAGATCTTTAGCAGACGTCTTACAGATGTACTTGTGTTGGGTAGTTGAGATGCAGATAAAATTAACTTTTATTACTGTCATTCAAAATGTCTAAATATAATGTAATAAATACAAAAATATATATTAGGGAGTGGAAATGGCTATTAAGCCTGTAAGTACTTCTCTGCAGCCATCTACTAGTGGTAATTTAATGTCTTTTTTTTATTTTTAAATAAGTGTTTCCTTTCCTACACTATGAAACTTTTAGTTTTATAAATGGGGGCAACCTATGAAGGATGAACAAGTAATGTCATCACATTAAAAATAACTTTCAAATTCGGTTAAAGCTTTGAAGTGCTGGGAAAAGTTGTGAGAAGAATTTAAAAACACTTGAAAACATTACACCATTTCTGCCACAAGTTGTTCCTGTAGTTTTACTATGTTAAATCCATGGTGAATGGTTGTGTTTATTAAACGATGTTTTTCCTGGTTTCCACATCAGTGGCGTTTGTTCTGATATCTGTAGCTTAACAGAATTCTGCATCGAATTTGAATGCTTCTCACAAGATTTCACAGAGATGTTACTGATTCTGTGGCGAATTCGACTACTTTCTTCACTGTATCTCCCAGCGCTGCAGATAAACGGTCTGTGTTGCGTAGCCCAAACGAGTAGCGTGGATTCTTTCCACTTTCGGTTCGTTTGTCCAATGTAGCTCTTGTAAATCGGTCATGATGAGAACGCAAGGCTGTTCATTCCATTTTTGAAACTGAGAAACAACCTTTCTTTAACTGAATGCGCGTTGCGATGACGTCACAGGACGTGTCTAATCCCAAAATCTGCAAAAAATCTGCGGCAATTACGAAAATTTGCAAGCTCTTGTGAAATTTGCGGAGTTTGCGATAAATTCAGCGATCGCAGAATTGCAAAATCCTGGAGGGACTGAAAATAAATTAAAATAAAACAAATGGATTTATCTATGACTTAAATGTCCAAACGCTTTTGGGGTGCACTAAATTTAACTTACCTGAATTCAAATAAATATTATACGACTAAATCCAGCAATCTCACCTCAAAATCATTATTTAATTAACCAAAAATATTATAATTTTGTTCAAAAGCAAAAATTTTTTGCAATCTAAATAAATGATAAATGCATGCTTTCATGCCGCTATCAAGGCCCCGAAAATATCTTGACAACTCATTAGTGATTCCATCCAGCAATCAAGTCTATTCTGTCTTAAAATGTTAAATTAAGCTGTCAAAAATGGTTCCCCATGTAAGAGCTTCTTCAATGAAATGAGGAATAGCAAATTCATACAATGAATTTGTCAGTGACAGGAAGCTTTTAGTATTAAACGCACACACTCACACACACACACACACACCTTCCACTCAATGACCAGCCATGGTTCATTGATTACCTTATCAGAGGGATGTCAAAAGAGGAACGCTGGCTCACACTGGCTGTGCGGCCAGAGAGAGAGAGAGAGGAGCGAGCTTCGCAACAGTGCATTTCTGCTTGAAAGAATATTCAAATGACACCAGCTATCTCGCAATGACAACGCAATACAACATAAAGCAACAAAACAAACAGAAAAGCCACAGGAGTGCTCATGGACGCTCTGCCCTTGACTAACCAGAGCATCCTTCACGTTCCAACCTTTGAGCTGTGTGAATGTCCTTCATTTAGAGACGAGTATGTGTGTGCGTTTAGAGCGTTATGATGAGAAATGCCTCTTTACTTTCAATCTAGATTGAAAGAGCAAAAAAGACTGGATTCTGTGGTGCTCTTACAGACCAGTCTCAGTCATTGCGTTGAGCCTTATATATTGAGCGTAAACACTTTAATAGTTCTTCTAAGCTGGTAAATGTGAATTAAATCCCTTTATGTGACTGGTATCCAAACCTTCTTGCCGTTAAACATCTCTTTGAATGCTATAAGGCGGGATAAAATGATACACAAAGATAGATTTAAATACTCCAGTAATTTCCTCTCGAACAGCCGAATATCAAACAAGCGTAAAGAAATAAACACATTCACTGCTGATCCCCTATTTCCTTTAGTCAAAGACTAGACAGGATCTAAGCTAGGATTTAATCTAAGTCCTCGCTGCACAGAGTGTTAAGAGCAGCAAATTGAGCTCTACAAGAACAGACTACAGTGCAGCACAAAAACCAGAGGCGCAGACAGCTTCGCTTTCAAAGCATCAGCCGGAGGAATACAATGCCTTCAACAGCACTGATAAACCTTATATGAAGTGAAGGCACAGAGGCTTAGTGGTTTTGTGGAAGGTCACAAATCCATCTCAGACCAGAAGAGACACAACATGAAGGGCTAAAGAGATGCTGGGATAAAAACAGAAAGAAAGACGCTGGAATGAAACGAAAGCATTGCTGTGTGCTGTGTGAGGTTCACACAAATAATAGTGCATGAAACTCAAAAAAGCTGCCCATATTACTTGTGCACTAGAATTTAAGTCTTTAGAATTTATGCGATTATGTGAGAAATGCACCCAAATTATGTCAGTATTATTTACTGATCATTTTCCTCTTCGGTAAACTGGATAACCAGTCTGACAGGCAAACTAATCATTCAAAAAGTTGTTTTGTGAACTGAATCAAGTGATTCAATGAAAATATTTGACTCCAAAGAATGATTCTTAAATCAGACTTCACTTATTCTGTCATAAATGTGCCGTGGAGAACCAAGGTGGTCATTAATTATTAATGGTGCACCATAAATTCTATCAAAAAGTGCTTGGTTAAGATATCAGTCACAAAATTGAATATGGCTGGTTGAATTTATCACCAGAAAACACAACACCCTCAACAGTTTACAAGCTCAATTACACAAATTGAATTACCCTTTTTTGTGTGTGTTTCAGTTTTTGAACTGTAAACAAATGCACCACTATGAATTATGACTTAATTTTTAGTCTGTTTATCACACAGAAGTTACTGTATGACATTAGAAGTCTTTGAACATAATGCACAAATGATATGGACCATTTTACTTTTGTGGTGCTTTTGTAGCTTTTTTGAAAATTGAAAGCTCTAGTCCTGATCGCTGTAACTGCATGAAAAGGCACAACAACATTTCTTAAAGTTTCTAAGAGATGATTTAAGAAGTTTGCATTTTTGGCAGAAAGAGAAGTGACTGGATGAAAGAATGACAGAAGTGTAAAACGCACTGCTTTCGATCGATACTGTTCTGCAACAGAGAGCTCGCATTCAATAAAAACAGCTGTGGTTTGCACAATATTAGAATTACCTCTCTGCTTCCCACTGAGTCTAAACAACCCAAACTTTGACGAGAAACCGGCCGCTCATCGTCTTATTGACAACGAGGCCTATAACTGTCATGCACTGATACCCGCCGGTGGTTGTGCATTTCTCTTGTGTTGCTAGGATACAAAGCTTTCCATGTGAATCATACAGACGTGTTATTGCTGCAGTCCTGACACTCACTCGCTTTGCGCCATTCCACGCGCTCCGCACTCCAAAAACACTGAAAACCTACAGTGCACAGAGGAAAACAACGAGACAGGGAGCGATTCAATTACTGCTCCACCAAGAGCCCATTTCTACCAGCACACCTGGCGTGAATATTAAGATGATCATAAAGCATATTTAACAACAGTTTAAATGCATCACGTCGCTTCACTGTGAACATTTACCCAAATATCTTAGTGCTTAACTGTCAGCACAGTTCAACAAATTACTTATAATTACTTTCTAATAACTCAGGTTGACAGTCAACAAGCACTAAGACTAAATTAATCAAAGCAAATCTAACAAATATGAGGCGAGACTGAAACTGTCAAACTTAATACAGTATTTCTGCTATAATATTTCGGCTTAGGTTAAATTTATCCTTGACACTGATATGAAATCTGGAAATATGAGTAATAAGAAAATTCTCTATTAAACCATTTCTATACACACACATATACATATATATATATATATATATACACACACACACACACACACACACATACACAAACTAATAACTGGAATCAATAAGGATGATTAGTGTAATTGCATGCGTGCCAGTTCAGTTCATTTTGCTAGTCAACTAAACAAAGTCATGTATACTAAATAGTCTACAGAGCATAGTAATTACAGTTACCAATTATATGCTAATAATTACCAAAGATATACTAATACATCTCTTGGCCACAAAAGTGTGTGGGCGTTTTAAAAGTTATTTATTAAAACAATTCATATTCCGCGTGTTAATAAAATTGCAATACGATGCTCTTACAGCCAACTCACTTATCGGTTCTCAACGCATCACGAATCACGAATCGAACACCTGTCTCGGTTACTGAACGAGTCATTCGAGAAAGACTCCTTCAGACCGTTTAAACCGGTTCAAAGGAATCATTAAAAAGAACCGACTCAAATGAACAATTCGTTTCACGAATCATATACTCATCGGGACTGCTGTGACGTAACAGACGGAAGGCGTAAACTGTTTAGCTTGACACACTGTTATTATTTATGGTAACCATAGTTTACACCAGTTTCTATAATTATTGTTCTTTTCTAAAACGTTAATGAACATGACATCTCATTTACGCAATATTTTGTCGTTTTTTGAGTAACAGTGGCAAATAACTCCAAGTTACCATAGTTTATTATAGCACTTATAACTAGCATTTTGTAGTTGAATAATGATTTATGTAAGAGAACGTTTAAACTGGTCAGAAACATTAAGACGCTGTCCAAATTACTTACAGAAAAGTATAATAGATTCCGTACACCTTGGATTCGCTTTATTAAATATGTCAAGAAGAGACATGTTAAAGTGTTTAAAAGCGCAATGCGGCGTGCTCTGGAACATGATGCCGTTGCGCTTGAAATAACACGGAAAAGCATAAACTTACACTTCAGTGCTGCAATGCATGAGAACGATCTCCCCGTGTATAAGTTGATAGGAGCGCTCACCTCAGATGAAGAGCGCGGAAGTGTCCGGCTCCACCGCCGCGGATATAAGCGCACTCCAGAGCCGGCGACAGTCTCCGGTGCTCGGCTGCTGAGCTGCGCTGGGGTCGTCTTGATGTTCCAGCGCATGCAGCACTGCTGGTCCAGCGGGTGACTAGAAGAGCCAGTGAGCTGTATCGCTGCTGTCAGAAGAGCGGAGGTAAACACGAGGCATTATGGGAATCTGGAGGAGCAACGTGCTTTATTCACGCGGGGAAGCACACAGCGACATCTAGGGTGCAACAATGTTTCATATGCACACAAACAAGAAGTATCATGACACTAGCGTTTTTATTTGGGCATGCATGCTACTATGGTAATACCATGGCATTCTATGAAATATTTTAGAGGACTTTTAAAGGATAATTTTTAGGCCTATGCGTGTGTTATGGAATTCTGACGGATCACAAAAAGAAAATCCACATTTGAAAAAAAAAAAAAAAAGCTAAATAGCATAGATTAATAATAAAAAATATATTTTTAAGTTTAGAATAAGACTACAAAAAAACAAAAAAAAAAAAAAACTTGAATTAATTAGATATGGATTTTCTGCCTGTGATCCACACACTCACTGTTTCAAACTACTCTGAACAACCCAACAATGATAATTAGACAAGCATTGAATCAATTTCGTCTTTGTGTGCTCTTTCCTAATGAAGCACTTTTTGTCCTTGATGAAGGCTTCCTTCGACAAATCACTTTTGAGTTTGATTGATGTAATTAGAATTCTAATACAGACTATTGTCAGCTGAGCATCTGTGATTTTGTATAATTATCCATAAATGCATATTAGATTGCAATTATTATCAAAGAACTCTTTAACCTGAAAAAAAAGAAGAAAACTTATATTGAAGGCTTCGTTCTCCAGCAAGAATGTCTGTTCCATTAAATCAAGCTCATGCGATCAAACTAAAACCATAAAAAATGACACTTTCATTACTTGAAATAAATTAAACACTTATGGAAATAAACTATATACAAAAAAAAAAAAAAAAAAAACCTGAAACATATTTTATTTCAGCTAGTTGCCAAGAGACAACATGTGATTTTCATTTACTGTAACTTGATGTGATAAAAATAACTAACATTTAAATTAAAATTAATAAAAACTATGCAGACAGATAAAAACAAAAAAAATATATATTTTTTTTTATTTACGAGAAGAAAACAATTACGAGAAGAAAAAAACATTTCTCTGGCCGCACAGCCATAGAAATGACAGACACACAACATTACTAAAACTTGAAAAAAAAATTTAAATGCAGAAAGGAAATATTCAAATAAAAGGGAATTCAAAAGTTAATTTAAAAAAAAAAAAATCTAGAATGGTATCTATCTGACACTAAAATAACACTGGTTTCCATCAAAATCGCTGAAACAAAAATCAGTTACCTTAAAGAAATAGTTCAGCCAAAAAGGAAAATTTGCTGACAATTTACTCACTCTCAGGCCATCCAAGATGTGGATAAGTTTGTTTGATCATGGGAACAGATTTGGAAAAATGTGTCATCACATCTTGCTCAGCAATGGATGCTCTGCAGTGAATGGGTGCCGTCAGAATGAGAGTCCAAACAGCTGATCATCACAATAATCCACAAGTAATCCACACCACTCCAGTCCATCACTTCAGCTTGTGAATCATTTTAATTTTAATTTTTCAGTGTTTCAACTTTAAACTGATGCTTCTGGCCAAAATCCATAATCCATAATTACGCTTCCTCCAGTGAAAAAGTCCATTCTCTGTTGTCCTCTAAAATTACCCAAAAATTAGTTTAGAACTGTTTTGGCTTGTAAACGATGCTTGCTCTGTGCAGATTTCTCTCCTGATTCAGACCAGACAATTTTTTCACAGGAGAATGCAGTTGGAAAAAAATTGTTATACATTTTAATTATGAATTTGTTGCTTAAAAACACTTAGCTTTTCACAAGCTGTTAACTGATGGACTGGAGTGGCGTGGATTACTTGTGGATTATTGTGATGTTTTTATCAGCTGTTTCTGACGGCACCCATTCACTGCAGAGCATCCATTGCTGAGCAAGTGATGCAGTGCTACATTTCTCTAAATCTGACGAAGAAACAAACATCTTGGAGGGCCTGAGGGTGAGTACATTTCAGCAAATATTCATTTTAGGGTGAACTATTCTTTTAACAGACAACATTTTAGTATGAAGGTACACCTAAGGAAAGTTTCAGATTGTCTTCATAATAAAAGAGAAAAGCTACATTACCTGCAGCAGCAGCACAAAACAATGATTACCTGTTTGGCTATTGGTTATTCTCGTCAGCGGACACAAACTGTATCTATGTAGTTTCAAAGTTCCATTAGTAGTTTCATTACAAGAACAAGTGGAAGTTGTTATTTTGATGAAAAACATGTTTTTATATATAACATGCATTGATGTATTGTGAACAATAAGACCATAAATGCATATTAGTAAGGTCAATTTTTGATTTCAAGTGACTGTTAATGATCAGCGAAGCATTCTTACATTGGGCAGCACACATAAACACAGTTAATTCTGGTAGGCTTTGCCTTTGTGCAATGTAATTAATCATCATGAGATTTTTAAAACCATAAACACATTGAATCTAATGTAGCTCTGAAATAAAGCAGAGAGCACAAGGCCAACTAGAAAAAGCTCTGCACGTCCTGAACAGATCACACCCCTCATGATTTATTGCTCTCCTGTGTTCTTTATTCCTTTAGCTGCTGCAAAAGAGTACATAAATCTCATTGTTTTATTCTTCATCATGAGCTTTTAAGGATGAAAAAATATTATTTCAACATTTTTTATACTTTAATGTTCTCTCTTGAACAACGGCTCCCACATCAAAGGTGATAATGTATATATACTATTACAAGAACAATAGTTTTCTTCTATGAGCAGATATTCTGCAGAAGAACCATTATATGCTTTATGACGTGTCCTTTAACCCACAACTGAGGTTCCTCTGAGATTTACAGCATAAAAGCACTAGACTAGAGAGACAGACTGAATAAAGCAATGGGGGACAGGGAAATATGGAAGCACAAAGACTCACACAAACAATTGTCCTCATTTGTCATGCAAAGTCCACAGACAATACTGCACTGGGAGGTTGGACTATTCATGAATGACAAACAATTCATCTTCAAACCAATTCAGATGATTCTGCATCATTAGAAGCATACAAACTGGGAACAAGTATGCATGCATGTGCACTGCATGAATTTTACATTTTATGGCAGCAGAAAAAAAAAGTTTTCATTTTATTTTTATTATTAAAATCATCATTAAATCAAAAAAACATTTACTGCTTGAGAAGCAAAGTTGTACAAGGTGTTAAAACTTAAACAGTTTTTATTGTCTCAGTAACAAATAGTTTTTGTTTACCCCCACACAAATCTAACAAAATTGAAAATATACATAAATAAAACACACACACACACACACACACACACAAACACACACAAACACTTGAGAAGCAAAGTTGTATAAGATATTAAAATTCATGTTTTTCTTGTCACATTGACAAATAGTTTTTGTGTTTCACACACATAAATCTAACAAAATCAAAACAATCAAAATAAATCAACAAAACAAAGCAAAACAACTTAAGAAGCAAAGCTGTATAATATTAAAAATCATGATTTTCTTGTTCCATTGACAAAATGTTTTCCCCCACATAAATCTAAAAAAAAAACAATAAACGTTTTTGTTTTTCCCCAACATAAATCTAGCAAAATCAAATCAATCAAAATAAATCAATAAAGCTAAACAAAACAACTTTGATAAGCAAACTATGTAAGATATTAAAATTCATGTTTTTGTTGTCCTGTTGACAAAATATTTTTTTTGTTTTTTTTCTCCACATAAATCTAACAAAACAACAACAACAACAACAACAAAAAATAAAAATAAATAAAATAAAATAAAACCAACACTATCTCAAAGATGTAAAGGACATTAAATCCATGTTTTTCTTGTCCCACTGACAATCTGGTTTTGTTTTTCCTTACATAAATTTAACAAAATAAAAACAAACTAAATCAACAAAACAGAATAAAACAAAACCACTTGTATAAGACAACAGAGTAAGAACTTACAGTATAAGGAGCTGAAGTGTTTAAAACATACGTTCACAGTTCAGTTGAATGATAAAGTTGACCCTCTTGTTGTTGTGCTGTTTTGTGTTCATCTGCTTCTCACATTTCCTCTTTTTACTATCACTCTATATACTAATGCAATCAGATACAATAATCATTTCTCAAATATATATTACAATATTCTGAACATTCACTTCAAAGAGATGAAATGACTGGATGCTTTCAACTGATTTCCCATTGAACTGTCACCAACTGAGCTGCAGCTCAATCTATATAGTAACTTTCATATACAGTATAGTAACTTAAGCTACAAACTCGATCATGATGCACAATGTTTCCATCTAACATGTATTCTGAGGTGCAGCTCGTCGTATTAATGGAGTGTTTTCACCTGAATATGTTCTTAGATTTGTGTTGGATGCAGGGCCGTACCCACCATTGAGGTCCCGGAGGTCCGGACCTCGATATTTTTCCAATAACAGAAGTTGTAAAATAATTACCTTATATTAATTCTGCTTTGGTTCTGCAAGGATAAAAAGCCAAGGTAACAGATGTTCTCATCTGAGATGCCTCAGCGGTAGGGGTGCGCGATATATAGTCTGCGATAATATCGTAATTGTTGTTGTCGATGTGCGATTTGACATGATCGAGTATTTTGCAAAAACCATTCAAAACACCCCTACAGAGTGCACTAATACATTACATGAAGTCTAGACTAGTGCGCGTGCGCATTTAGAGTGCGTTCTTTCACTGCATGATTCAGTCTATTAAAATACATTTAGAATGATCACAAATTCAAGACACGGGGGAAGAAAATGTATATATTTATACCACTTAATATAGTTAATCAATTTCACACGAAGAGTGCCATTTTTCTCCAAAAATTACCATGATTACATGTGATATTGATTTTTTACAACAGCTCAATAAACAAAAAGTTAATTAAGAGACATATGTTTTAGACACTATGCCTGTTTTTGCTTTGTTTCGCCAACAAAAATAACTCCAAACACAGCCACAGCACTGTTTTGCGTCTCTGAGCAACATGACGGGGATTCGTTCCTGAATGAATCAACCGTTTAAATGATTCGGTTCAATCATAATGACTCACTTATTAACAGTCATTTGCTGCCACCTATTGGTGATTTAAATTTCACATTTCGATTTTTTTTTTCCCCGATTTTTTTTTCATGTTTTAAATCATTTCAAATATCAGTATTTACGGTTTTATTTTTAATATATCAAAACATTATTTATGCATTTGTAATTGCAGTTAAATGCATACATGTCTTGCATTAAACAGTGTGTAAATACATCTAAATGTCATTTCAGATGCAGCTTCTGTGTTGATTTGATTTGCTTGGTAACAGCCCAAATGTCTTATTATTCTAATTCACTGATTAAATGTAAGAATTTGACTCAAAAGATAATGGACAATTTTAGAAAAAATTGCTTTATAAAGGTAAAAATGCCCATAAAATATAAAAATAAGTTTAAACTTATTGGAAAAGATTAATTTCTGTCAGTGTGAATTAAAATTATAAAAAAATAATATTCATGTTTAATCATTTTAGACACTTGATTTTACTGAAGGCTACCAGGATAATTATAACTTGAGTTTATTAAATTCATAAATATAAACTATTTCTTCTCTATTTACAGTTTGTAGCGTGGATCATTCATTGCAACATTTAATCTGATTCTCATGTTTAAGAATCTGTTATCTTGAAAAATAATTTATGCTACTACTGCCTACTGACTTGGTTTTAAACCAATATTATTATTCAATTTATGAGCCTTAAAACAACTTAAAATGCACACATGTAAGTCAGGAAAATAAAAATTTCCTTGGGGGAGCATGCCCCAGAACCCCCCTACCAATCTCCATTTTGGGACCTCTGTATTTATAAAAACCTGCGTACGGCCCTGGTCGGATGTTATAATCTTTGGAATGGAAATATTGATATTTTATTGTAAACATAATACTTTTTTTTCTCTCATTTCAGTTCACGTCATAAAACCAGTGAGCAAAGCCAGTTGTAGTACTGACAGTGTCATGTAAACATGTCTGAAGACGCAAAAAGCAGAACAGACCCAATTGAGTGAGTCATTTACGCTGGAACCGCTCCGAATGATTCAAACTCAAACTCATGACTTCCAAGCGATTCACTAGCAAAAACCAGATCAAAAGAGCCATTCATTTCTGCATTTCGACATGGCTTGTAAGGATTTTAAAAAGCAAGTATAGTGATGGGTCAAATGGAACTCTTTGAAACTTCGAATCAGTTAAATCATTGCGTCGCAAATTAATGATTCACTATTTCGAAGCGCTGCAATCGGATCGCGTATCACGAATCCTTTGATTCTGATCGGGACTTCAGAGAGGGTTCGTGAGTCTTTTGATTCATTTCGGCACTTCGGAGTGCGGATCGTGAATCATTTTTTTCTGATTTCTTTTTTATTATTATTAAACAGTAGAAAACATCAAACTATTATGGCAGTACAGTTATTAAAAATAAATCAAAGAAAGAGAGAGAGAGAGAGAGAGAGAGAGAGAGAGAGAAAGAAAGAATACACAAATACAAATCCCTTAAGAGGACACATATGAATATAGAGATGCAGTTTTCATAGTATTAGGATTAACAAGTTTAGAGCCAGAGGTTTAGAGCCAGATTTTTGTTAATGTATGTGAAATTAATTAAGTTATATTTTTATTCTCATTTTATTCTCTTTCGAGCGGTCAAACAATCCAAAGAAAACATCTTTAAAACAGAAAGAAAAGTCACTTACAATTTGAGATTTTTAGATTACATGAAAAAAAATTGGACCAAAATTTCTCTGTGTGTGTACATTGCCAAACAAGTGAATGTATTTTCCTCAGAAGAGCAACAAAAACAGCAACTTACTTCAATGTCTGGTTTATATTATAAATACATCTTATATAATTAAGCTTTTTGTTAAATTTGGAGTAACTCATTAATCTGTTGCTTGACCTCTTCAAAGTCAGACATCACTTGTTATGTTTCAAGGGTGTAGAATTTAGTAGAGACACCGACATGTCCCTACCATATCCAGCGACTACTAAATTGTCCCTAGCAATAATTTTGATTTAAAAATGAAATGTCTGTTGTCTGCCGTTATGTCCCCACCAATACTAAAATCAAACTTACGCCCTTGGTATAATATGTTAAAATGAATGTTTATCTTGTTCCATTGACAAAATGTTTTTGTTTTACCCCACACAAATCTAACAAAAAAAAAAAAAAATTGCTATACTGGAGTAAGAAAAGTAAAATGCTTTAAAATACATTTCTGCTTCTCAAATGCATTATTTTAAAAGAATGTTAATATGTATTTTACCAGAACACAGTACAGAACAATCGAAAATACATTTTTGCACTGAATGCTCAGAAACATATGGAACACGGTCAGTTTGAGTGCAATATCACAACACTTCTCTCATGAAAACATGCAGGGCTGTTGATAAAGATATGAAAACTTTGTGCTGTCGAAAGCAGAAAATCACAGACTGAACATCCAGAGGAAGAGATGCTGTGTATGTGCTGTGTGTAGGATACAGTTCTTCAAGGAATACACCAGAGACCCCTGGCAAACAGGAAGCTGTACTGTGTGATGGGTGGGAGTGTTAGTCTGTGCGAAACTGGATACAAGCATCTCTCAATAACTCGTTTTATGAGGTGTAACTGTATGTGTGTGTGTGTGTGTGTGTGTGTGTGTGTGTGTGTGTGTGTTCAGTTAATGGCCCTCTGCGTTGGTGTCCAGGTGCTTTGAGTAGGAGCAGATGTACTTCATAATGAATCAAAATGGAGAAATAACTCAGAAAAACGAGAAGAAAGAGCCTCATAAAGAACAGAGCCCAGGAATAGTCCATTGGTTACCTAACCAGGTGAGCTGGTACACAACCATTTCACTTCATCAGAGACCAGAGACGAAGGACGACACAACCGCTAATGCTCAGTCCAGCTACTGATGCAGAAAAAAAAAAAAAAAATCACTTTTTCTGAGTCATTTTTGCATTGAATTTTAACCAACTGATCTCAAGAAGATTTTTAGTGCATGTCTTTAAGTTCACACTGGTGTCCTGTCAAAAGTATACAAACATACTGAAATAAAGATATATTCTCTTAAAAACTTGTTTTAAGCAGTGAAGCATTTATATATTTATATTTTCAAATATATATTTATAAAACATGTATTAATATAGTATATATTGTTATGATTTCTTTCAATATTTATAACACACACATATACACACACACACACAGACACACACACACACACACACACACCTCAAGTTAAATGAGGCATCTCAATATTATAATGTACAGTATGAAAAATCTTCATTTTTAGATTTGGAGAAGATCAACAGATAAGTAGTAGTAGTAGTAATAAAAATAAGTTTTATTTTCAAAAACCAAGGTACAAAAAAAAAGAACAAATATAACAAAAATGGTTCACAGACCAAGAGCTGAAGAATAATGTTCAGAAAAAGTGTATATCTACAAAATAACAATATTTGAAACAAACAAACAAATAAGCTATTATATATCATGCACCCCCAGTTTCAAGGATGGTTCAGATTTTTAATTATTTCATGCAACATGAAAGGCAAATGCACACAGCAGCGGCTCTTTCTCAAAGCAGAGCACGCAGACATGAGTTTGTTTAAACTGAGGTAAATATATAAAAGAAATGGATCAAAGAACGATCACACCAAGAGTCCAGCGTTAACAAGTAAGGCTCACCTGGAGTGCGCTCTCTTCTGCATTTGGGAGAAACTCTGACAGATCAAACAGACAGCATCACGCTTACAAACCGTCTAATGATTGTGGAAGTGTGGACAAATGACACCGCAAAAGAATCAGATATCACAGATATCACTATCTGTGATGAACGAGAGGAGTTATTAAAAAATCAGTGTTCAAGGCGAAAGAGAACCTCGTTTGGCTGAGCAATTAACATCTGTACTAAAACACAGAGAGCAGTGGATGATGGGAGCTACGAGCAGGGCTCAGGTCTTTCATTAACTGATGATTAATTACACAAAGTGAGAATTAAGACACTTGTGTGGCAGATGCTCCAGCCCTCTGACATTTACTGGGTCAAGAAATATTGAATTTCTGATTAATTGAACTCTTAATCTGAATCATCTGATACTGATTCTTATAATCCCAATATCAATCCTTTAATCAATGCTGTTTTAAACATGTTAAAGGTGATGTGACTTTATTAAAGTTAAAAGACTTAAAAACTAAATCAGCCTCTCCAGGAACATGCATGTGATGCTGCTAAAACTGATAGATTTGATAAATTTGGATAGTCAATGGCATGTTTTTGCCTGATATTTGCCACCATAATTGTGCTTAAAGTGTGTCCATGCATCCAATAGATCTATAATTAACTTGGACTGAGATTTGCATTTGAATTCAAATTGAAATGTAAATTCAAATATAAAAAAGTTAACTAAAATTAGGATTTGAATTAGAATTTGAATCCCATTTTTTTATTCAAAAAGTATTAATAAATTTAAAATTGTATTATTTTTTATTATTAATGCATTATTAAAATACAAATTGAATTTAAATCCTATTTTTAAAATCTATTAATACATTTAAAAATAATTATTAAATGTACAATTTATTACATTTAAAATTTGTCATTAAATTAAAATTTATATCATTGTTGTCAGACCTGTGTCCTGTTTGGTGTTGTAGTTTTCTGTTTTGTGCTCCCCTAGACTAAGTTTTCCCTCAAGTATGCCCATATTTGGTTATGTTCCTGTTCCTGTCTTTATTGTTTCATAATTACTAATAAGTCCCCAGCTGTGTTTGATTTATCTAGTTTTATCCTGTGTACTTAAGTTCCTGTCTGTTCAGTTCTGTTTCGTCTGGTCTACTCGTTACATTCCCCGTGTGTCTCAGTCCTGCCTTGTTTTGCCCTATTTATTTTGGATTAAAGACTGTTATTTTGAAGTTTACCTCTAAAAAAATGAATATAATGAAAATATTAAATATCAAACCTATGAATCAGACTCAAACTGAATCGGGAAATCTGAGCTAATGGCCCTAAACCCATAAGCAGCTCTCTTTGATTTTGCAGGGCTCCTGGGATTTTCTCCAGCAAGTCTTTCTCTCTGCTAGAACATCATAGATGCTGTTGTAAAATATTGACTACTCTTAGTGTGACACATTTCGTTTTCTTTCACTGCATTAGCCACATCTCCAAGTACATATTCATTGCATGCAATTCAACATAAAATGGTGATGAAGACATTAATCAGCAGCTGTGTTATCTAATAGTAAGTTCCCTTTCACATCTAACACAAGGTGTTCAGTGCCTTTCTATTCATTATGCAGTCATTATGTTAAGATACACAACTCTTAGAGAAACAGGCGTGAAAAATCAAACGAGCGTGCCATGTTTGTAGTATTGTGAGGTAATGATCAAGCTGTTTGTTTACTAGCTGCTCTCGACAAGCAGACAGAAGCTGTGTGGGAGGACGCCGAGTGTCTGGAAAGCCACAGTATGTTCATTTGCAGAATGCTTTTACATACAAGAGAATACTCCAAAAGTAGGTTGACTCTTAGATGGTTCTTGCAGAAATGCTCCAGTTTTTACCGCAGTGCAGTCATGTTCATACAGCATCTGTGAACCAAGCGTGAGAGGCAGGTGAAAGATAACTGGAGAGATGCAGGTTGACAACAAAATCCAAAGGACGCAATGGTGACAAAATGTGGAAGCCGAAGAGGCTGATAGAGAGCAAGTGGAAAGGACATGCTGGCAATGATGAGTGTTTCCATCACTGCTTCCTGTTCATTTACAGCTACAATCAATTAGAGGCTGGTGTGAATAAATCACACCTCTATGAAAGCTGTAAATGTGCACAACACACCTATATGCATATAGAAATTAAACCAATAAGACAAAATACAGTCATTTTACCAAGGGTAAAGGGGACAAAATGAATATCTGAATTCGATTTTGTCAACTATAACAAATAAGATAAAAAAATACACATCATGACCATAATTAAGCATAACAGAAATATGATAACTGACTTGTTTTTTTGAGAAGAAAAAGCTACACTACTGTTTAAAAGTTTGAGGTCGTTAAGCTTGTTTTATGTTTTTGAAAGAAGTCTCTTATGCTCAGAAAGTCTGTATCTATTTGATCATAAATGCTGTAAAAATTGTGAAATATTATTACAATGCAAAAGAACTGTTGAATATATTGTAAAATGTAATTTATTCCAACGTGTTCCAAAGCAGAATTTTCAGCATCTTCGGTGTCACGTGATCCTTCAGAAATCATTCGAATATGCTGATTTGCTGCTCAAAAAACATTCATTATTACCATCAATGTTGAAAACAGTTGTACTGCTTAATATGTTTTGTTGTTGTTGTTGTGGAAACCATGACACATTTAATTTTTCAGGATTATTTGATGAATATAAAGTTCAAAAGAACAGCATTTAGTTGAAACAGAAATCTTTTGTAAGACTATGCATGTCTTTACTATCACTTTTGATCAATTTAATGCATCCTTGCTGAATAAAAGTGTACATTAAAAAAAACAAAGACTATGACTAAAAAATAAATAAATAAAAATAAAAATAAAAACTATTAACACTGAATCAGAATATGAATATAACTATACACATGATTATCAGCATTGTACAATGGCTGATCCAATCTGAATGTTAGGTCTGAACTCTCCATTTGATGTACACTGAACTCCAGCAAATATAAAGTCAATTCAATATCACACAAAAATAATTGATATTCATGTCTATGCAGAGGATGCATTGATGTTCTTCCCTGCTGCTTTGTTTGAATATAAAAACACAACTCATGCTGTTTTGTTTGTGAAAATGGAGAATAGTTTTGAGGCCAGCCACTATACTAAGTCATTGTGTCTCTATAGTGCTAACAATAGCGGGAACATTTCCCATTGGAAGGCTAAGCCCCAAAAGACGAAAGTGCTTGAAAAACACAGGGGGAATAGAAACATGTCACATAATTCTGAGAATCTAAAAGAAACAACAGCCATTAGTGTACAAACATGTTTCTACACAGGAGCAAGAGCTGAATTAGCAGGAGAAACGCCAGCTGTAAATTGATTTTCCTTTCTTGCGTTAATGAAACAGTCTCGTGGCACACAAGACCCCTCGCAGTATTTGCCACGGATCAGCGGTGCCGAGATAAACCGCACTGCCAAGTGCCAATCAAACCAAAGTCATCGCATTTCAACATTTTTCTCTCTCTCTCTCTCAGGCAAATTATCAGTCATCAACCAGCCATGAAGTTCATAACGATTAAATTACACAATAAATTTTCTTTATCAGACCAACTAGCTTCATGCCTCTGAAATAGTTATTAAATGCTGATCAAATTTGTCTAAAAATAGCACATGCATCATTTGCTTAGGAATTTAAAGCATTTTATCCAATTAAACATATGACTTAATGTGAACTTGACAGTTTGCATTGGGAACAATCTTCTACATATTTCTGTACAATTTCAGCAATCTTATAAAATCATTACAAATCACAGTGGATCAAATAAACTCAAGTACAACATGTACAGTATGCATGAAGATGACACTTATTGACAGAGCTGGGTAGATTACTTACAAATTGTAGTCTGTTACTGATTACAGATTACATTGAAAACTGCAGTAAGTAATGTAATCTAGATTACTCATTTTAGGCAATGTAATCTGGCTGCTTTTTAGATTACTTTTTTACATTACTTTTTAAAAAAAACAACAACAAAAAAAAACAAACTTGTTTTAAACATAACATGTACCATATTGATATAAAAAGAGAAAGAAAAATATTCCATTTTTTAATATCAATATAAAATGCATTAAACAATACATTACATTTACAGTACATTAGTCTGCTCAGACTTCCAGAATCAACAGTTTCTGAAGGTCACTGGATATGATGAAGACACAGCTATACATCACCTGTGTTCAGTAATTGCATAATTATTTGTTTCATACGTTGTCTAATTTCTTAAGAGGTGCTTCCCCAAAAGCAATGTATCACCGAATTATTTACATGACATTTACACGGCCATTCTACAGTATATTGTGAGTATAGTCAAAGCTAAATGGTATGACACACAGATTTTTAAAATTAAAATTTAAACTAAGAGTAATTAGGGAGAATCAATAAATGATTAATAATTTACTGCCATTGTGTGAATAACATGTAATCATGTGATCCATAAAAAAGCAACTGTAATCTGATTATGAGCTTTTTAAAATGCAATATACTGTAATGCAATTACAAGTACAATTATTGGAATCTGATTATGTAATCCAGATTACATGTAATCAGTTACTGCCAGCATTGTGCTAAATTTATGACACTGTCAGAAAATTTTCGCAGCCTATCTTTGGTCACAAGACCATGTCAACTACCATCTTTGAACCTCTCCAACAGATCGATGTAGGACCACCGTTTAGAAGCCATGCCCAAAGAAATCACCGTGCTTGTTTCACATTGGTCCTCTTTTGTCTGGGACAGCCCAAAATCAAACAATGTATACCTGACATAAGCAACCATGTTTTGGTGAATAAGAGCTCTGTTGAGGACAGTGGTGGTGACACAGTTAATTGAAAGCGGCTTGTTGTAGCCGCTGGTGGCGTGTGGCTGGAGCTGCCATTAGTTTTCATTAACGTCTGCTGCTGCGCTGATCGTACAGAACACCTGAACGCTTCATAGCTCATCAGCAAACATCTGAGGAGCCACAGGACACACTGAGCTCTGACAGAGAGCACACATTTGCCCTTTCTCTGGGTTCAGTGCAAATTAAGATCCATCAGCAGCATCTGTGGCACACGCTGTCCATTACCACAGAAAATCATTCTGACACGTTTGACCCTCAGTGTGTATAACAACAAAAATCATGCTACACTGCTGCACTGATAACCAGTGTTTTAAATTCATTGAGATACTATTATAGTTTTCGTTAATATTTTGAATTTTTTTATTTTCTGCTTACATATTAATTTTAGTTAAGTTTTAGCAATTTTGTTGTGTTTATGTTGTGTGTATGTGTGTGTGTGTGTGTGTGTGCGCATGTGTTTGTGTGTGTATTATTTATGAACTATTTCTTGTATCATGCTGTGCAGCCTAGTTGGAATAGTAATCCAAAAATTTAAATTCTGTTATTATTTACTTACCTTTTTACATAGAACAGAAAATGATACAGTATTTTACCACCCAGTGAAAATATCAAGCTCAAAAAATAAAAAATAAAAAATAAAAAATTCATAAAAGTATAACTATATTAAGAGTCATCTGAGATTATGAAGTAAGTAGGAACATTCTGAACTTTAAGTAATTATTTATTGATAATCTTGAAATCTCATGTCTATCCAGCATTAGCAGCCGTAATTTAAAACATGGTGCACTGAGAACTAATGGAGCAGCATTACTGAACCTGAACATGAGACAACAGCTTTCGCAGAGATGAACATCATCCGTGAATCAGACAATTCAACAGTTCCACTACTGTTCAAAAGTTTGGGGTCATTAGGATTTTTTGTTCCTTTTTGAATAACATTGATTCTTTTCTTCAGCAAGGACATGTTGCATTGATTCATGGTGACAGTAAATACATTTATAATATCACAAAAGATTTCTATTTCAGATAAATGCTGTTCTTTTCGAACTTTCTTTTCTATTCATGAAAGAATCCTGAAAAAACTGTTTTCACAAAAACATTAAACAGCACAAATTTAAACATTGATAATAATCAGAAATGTTTCTTGAGCAGCAAATCAGCATATTAGAATGATTTCTGAAGATCAAGTGACACTGAAGACTGGAGTAATGATGCTGAAAATTCAGCTTTGCATCATAGAAATAAATTACATTTTACAATATATTCACATGGAAAATAGCTATTTTGAATTGTAATAATATTTCACAATATTACTGTTTTACCATAGTTTTTGGTCACATAAATGCAGTCTTGGTAAACACAAGAGACTTATTTTTAAAAACATAATAAAATCTTTCTTGCCGTGAACTTTTGAGGTAAAGTATATGAACCACTTTCATGACTGTTTTATGAGTTTTTTGTTCTTTTTGTGGCTTGACAGCAACTGAACTTTTATTGTATAGAAAAAAAAGCTGCATCATGATTCTTTAAAAACTTATACTTTTGTGTTCCATGAGGGAACAAACAGCAAACTGTGTGGGAAAACAACAACAAAAAAAGAGTAAATATTCTTAATGTTATTTTTTTTCCCTTTAACTTGCACTGAACCTTGAAGAATTCTTTATCTTACCAGCAACTTGACTATAATTGTATAGAAAAAGCTGCATAATGATTCTTTAGAAACTTATACTTTTGTGTTCCATCGGGGGAAGAAACAGCAAACTGTGTGGGAAAACAAAAAATGAGTAAACATTCGAATGTTCTTTTTTTTTTTTTTTGTGTAAACTTTTCCTTTAACTTGCATTGGACCTTGAAGAATTCTTTAAGATAAGAAAAAAGTCCAGTGTGTGCTCTCTGGTCTTCAACTGCCAATATCCTATGTATTAACTGTTCCGCACGCATGCTAACTCCATCTGAGTTAATTGAATTTTAATTAGAGTCGTGGGTATCAGATTGTTTCATTCTCTGTGAAATCCCTGAACATCTTCAGCAGCTCGGCCTCATTAACGCTCACTGACCTTAAAGCGGCTCGCCATCCGACCTCTCATCACACACAGCAAACAGTCTGAGATGTGAATAGAGGAAGCCTAATCAGAGCGCTCAGTGTTCAGAAAACAAGCCTTGTTCCCAGACGGTGACTGAAAACATTTCCCCAGAGTCAAGCATCACAGGCCATGTTAGAGGAACACTGGCATTCTTTTTCTAGGACTAAAGCTTTGAGCGCTCATATTTGTCTGGAAAATCCAAGAAGACCAAATGTACATCTTACACTTCCACATTTCTTTAAATGTGTTCAGTAATATATATTCTCAGCCCTGTCCGAGTCAGTCTTTTCTATACAGCACAAATGAAAGGGTACAACCATCAAGCTAAGCTTTGTGACATAGTTTTTTGTGTCATAATTGACGTCAAACCTGGCATGATGTGTCCTGAAGCGACATATTTGAATATGAATGCGAGTGATAATTGAGATCTGTGACCAATGAGAAGATTTTCAGTGAGTAATAATTTAAATTTTAGTACTGTATGGCTTCAGATGACTTGAAATAAAGTTCATGCGTCATATGAACTACTTTTATAGTGCTTTTTTGCAAAAGCTCTATAGTCTTCATTTTCTTGATGTAAAAGAGCTTTTTGTGAGATGTTTAACAGTCCAAAAGAGTTCTGGGTGGATTTTGATGTCAGAGACAACAGGGGTCAGACTTTCTCACCGGAGGAAGTGTTATTATGGATTATGGACTCATATTTTGACCAGAAGCAATTGTTTGAAGTTAAAACACCTTAATGATGGATTTGTTTCTTACAAATATGTAGCTTTTGACTTCACAAGACATTAACTGATGGACTGGAGTGGTGTGGATTACATGTGGATTATTGTGATGTTTTTATCAGCTGTTTGGACTCTCATTCTGACGGCACCCATTCACTGCAGAGCATCCATTGGTGAGCAACTGATGAAATCTGTAACCAAAGGAAAGATGTTGAGGGAGTAATAATTAAGTTGGCTTGAGAAAGCCAACTTACTGAAATCCTATTTAAACTTATTATTATTATTATTATTATTCTTCTGAGACTAAATTTCTGACTGCTACTCCTCCTAGAGCTTTAACTCTACAAACTCCAAACGCAGCCCAGATCTTCAGACTGATCTCACCGAGTGTGCTATATCTTTTCTAACTGATCCGACTTACGGTTTTCATAAAAATGAAGATTAAAAATCATAAAAATCCCATAGACTTACATTGACGGAATGTTCAGATGGGCCAAGACTATTCAAACTCCAACTGTCAAAAATTCAAATCTAAACACACTGAAGCCCATTAGACTCAATCAGACTGCCCTTCTATGTACTATTTCTAACCCATTCAAACTCATTCAAACTCATCTATCTAACATTTCTAATCTATCTATCTATCTATCTATCTATCTATCTATCACCTGACTATATCTATATATCTATCTATCTATCTATCTATCTATCTATCTATCAATGACTCCATCTATCTATCTATCTATCTATCTATCTATCTATCTATCATTGACTCTATCTATCTATCTATCTATCTATCTATCTATCTATCTATCTATCATTGACTAACTATCAATCTATCTATCCTAGCGACATGCTAATTATGCTAGAAACATTAACAACATGCTAGTAGCATGCTAATCATGCTAGTAACATGTTAGTTACTTGCTAATCATGCTAAAAACATGCTACCAACATGCTAGTAACTTGCTTATCATGCTAGAAACAAGCTAGCGACATGCTAGTAACTTGCTAATCATGCTAAAATCATGTTAGCGACATGCTAGTAACTTGCTAATCATGCTAGAAAAATGCTAGCGACATGCTAGTAATTTGCTAATCATGCTAGCAACATGCTAGTAACTTGCTAATCATGCTAGAAACATGCTAGCGACATGTTAGTAACTTGCTAATCATGCTAGCAACATGTTAGTAACTTGCTAATCATGCTAGCAACATGCTAGTAACTTGCTAATCATGCTAGACACATGCTAGCGACATGATAGTAACTTGCTAATCATGCTAGCGACATGCTAGTCACTTGCTAGTCTTGCTAGCAAAATGCTAGTAACATGCTATCATGCTAAAACATGCTAGAAACATTCTAGTCACTTGCTAATCTTGCTAGCAAAGTGTTAATCCCTTGCTAGTCATGCTAGCGACATGCTAGTCACTTGCTAACTTCATAGCAACACTCTAGCAACTATTGAAACCAACCTAGCAACCACCCTGATTACCCTAGCAATACCCTAGTAACCAACCAGGGTACCCTAGCAACCGCATAGCAACACCCAAGAACCCACCGTGGACACCCTAGCAACCGCATAGCAACACCTTAGCAACCACCCGGAGTACCCTAGCAACTCAAGAACAACCACCCCGGGTACCCTAGCAACCGCATAGCAACAACCTAGAAGCCATACCGGGTACCCTAGCAACTGCATAGCAACACCCTAGCAACCAACCCGGGTACCCTAGCAACCGCATAGCAACACCCTAGCAACCACTCTATCTATCTATCATCTGACTCTATCTATCTATCTGTCTATCTATCTATCATCTGACTAATTCTGTCTATCTATCTATCTATCTATCTATCTGTCTGTCTGTCTGTCTGTCTGTCTATCATCTGACTCTATCTATATATCTATATAGGGCAGTCGTGGCCTAATGGATAGAGAGTCGGACTTGTAACTTGTAACTTGTAACCCAAAGGTCGTGGGTTCGAGTCTCAGGTCCGACAGGGATTGTAGGTGTACCCTCAATACCACGACTGAGGTGAGACCCTTGAGCAAGGCACCAAAACCCCCAACTGCTCCCCGGGCGCCGCAGCATTGGCTGCCCACTGCTCCAGGTGCATGTTCACTACTGTGTGTGTGCACTTGGATGGGTTAAATGCAGAGCACAAATTCCAAGTATGGGTCACCATACTTGGCCACTTCCCTTTCCCTTTTCCTTTTGTATCTGTCTATCTACCATCTGACTAATTCTATCTATCTATCTATCTATCTATCTATCTATCTATCTATCTATCTATCTACCACTGACAGGCTGCATTGCCTTCAAAACATCTAAACTTTAAACTTTTAAAACTACTTTAAACTTTAAACTGTTTCAGACTGAAACTTAAAACTTTTTTAAACTTCTTAAACTTTTTCAAACTTTCTGGTCCGGCTTTCTCAAGCCAACTTAAAGTTTGTCTCGACAAACTTTTTTATCTAGTTCTTCTTCTTATTCTTATTCTTCTTCTGGACAAAACTTCGGCGCGCTACTCCTCCTGCACCGTTTGTCACAGACCCATGAATGAGGTGTCATATCGACCGGCTCATTGAGGAGAGGTGTGCTATATCTTTTCTAAGCGATCGGACCTACGATGTTCGCACAGCGGACGAAAAAGCGGGCAAAAAAGTCCCATTGACTTACAATGGCGGAATGTTCATGAATTTGAATCTCAACTGTCACTTTCTCAAACACACACACACACACACACACACACACACACACACACACACACACACACACACACACACAGGCCCTTAGGAACCCCTTCTCTCTCTCTCTCTCTCTGTAACTCACACACACTCATTTGACTCATCTTTTAAGTAACCAATAAGTAATGACCTATCTTCATAGCCACACCCTAGCAACCACTTACAGCACCCTAGCAACCACCCCATAGACCTCCATTTAAACAGATCAAAAGGGATATCTTTGGATAGAAATGTCATTTGCTCTTTTGATTCAGAGCAAACAGGACTTCCATCATGCTACACATGCTAGCAGTGAATAGCTACATGCTAATAATGATTAGTTAAGTGCTAAAACATGCTAAATATTCCAACACACACACACACACACATACACAGAGAGTCTGGCATATGTGGTTTACGGGGACTCTCCATAGGTGTAATGGTTTTTATACTGTACAAACTGTATGTGCTATTGCCCTACACCAACCCTACACCTAAACCTACCCCTTACAGGAAACTTTCTGCATTTTTAGATTTTCAAAAAAACACTATTTAGTATGTTTTTAAGCCTTTTGGTTTACGGGGACATAGGCAGTGTCCTCATAAACCACCTTCACGTTGTAGTACCCATGTAATTATACACATTTGTGTCCTCATAAACCATATATACCAGTTCACACACACACACACACACACACACACACACACACACACACACAGGGCCTAAGAAATCATCTCTCTTTCACTTTCACATTGTGTTCCGTACATAAACAGATAAACGTTTGTACATGATTGTACAGCCAATGGAATCACACTTTCACTATGGACCTTGTTCACAGACTATTGTGATGAGGCAAATCTGTAATATTCAGGGTTTGTACAAGGTGCTTAAAGTGCTTGAAGTACTTGAATTTGACGTTTTGAAATTTAAGTCCTGGAAAACCCTTGAAAACAGCTATATTTATGAAAAAGTATTTGAAAAATACTTGAAATTTTAAAAGGCAGTATATATGAAATTATTGTTCATTTTTGGTTTCGATAAAAACAAACTTTTCATGCAAAATTAACAATGCAGTGCATGTTAAATAAATACAGAGCCATTTCACCTGGCTTTTGGGAGCGCATAAGATCTCGCGATACTTCTTGAGGTGAAAGTTTGTGGTAAAACCTTTGATAGTGCTTGCATTATATTATTCAGTCTTTTATTACGTGTGCTGTTTGTTTGGGTTTCATTTGAGAACACACATAAACTCTGACGCGCTTTGTGTTGCGCTGTTATCATTTACAAGCTTGGAGCACATCTCCATCTCAGCAGCTCGGTCCACAAACTCTTCCTCTGCATATGCTGAGTTTAGGATGCTTAACATTCATCTGGGGAAAAAAAAGTGTGTGTGTGTGTGTGTGTGTGTGTGTGTTATCTCACATGGTGTCTACAGTGTCCGAGTTTTGCCACGGCAAGCACCACTCACATTTTCTTCAGGAAATGTACATTCTAGTATTGTTATTACTATTCGCCCGGACAAAACTTCGGCACGCTACTCCTCCTGCACCTTTTGTCGTAGACCCATGAATGAGATGTCAAATCATGCGACATATTGAGGAGAGGTGTGCTATATCTTTTATAAGTAATTGAGTGTACGATGTTCGTCTGGTGGATGAAAAAATTTGGGCGAAAAAGTCCCATAGACTTAACACTGGCACAAAATTAATGAGATTATATCTTTGGATCAGGAGGTCACAGAGACTTGGGGGTGGGCTCTTTTGACTCGGCCTATCAAGCAGCCAATAAGTACTGACATGACAACTTCATAGCTATGCCCTAGCAACCACTTACAGCACCCTAGCAACCGTAAAAGGACATTAGCAAACAATTATTCAGCACCAGAACATTGTAGAAACATGGGGTTGGGCTCTGTTGATTCAGACTGTCAAATAGTCTTTAAATATCATCCCATAAACTGTATAGCCAATCCATAGCAACAATTTAGAGTACCTTAGCAACTGAACAAACACATGAATAAGCAATTTCTCAGCACCAGAAAGTGGTATAGATATCTTTTGTTTCGGCTGAAAAACCAGTCTGTAAGAATTACCATGGCGACTGTGCAGCTACACCCTAGCAACCATATAGAGCACCCTAGTGACCGTATAGCAACATAAAGAAGCCATATCTCAGCTCCACAACATCATACAGACATGGGAGTTGGCTCTCTACAATCATGCTGAAGGCTCTACTGACGGCCTAGTGCCGAGTTTTGCCACGGCAAGCACCACTCACATTTTCTTCAGGAAATGTACATTCTAGTATTGTTATTACTATTCGCCCTGAGAAAACTTCGGCGCGCTACTCCTCCTGCACCATTTGTCGTAGACCCATGAATGAGATGTCAAATCATGCGACATATTGAGGAGAGGTGTGCTATATCTTTTATAAGTAATTGAGTGTACGATGTTCGTCTGGTGGATGAAAAAATTTGGGCGAAAAAGTCCCATAGACTTAACACTGGCACAAAATTAATGAGATTATATCTTTGGATCAGGAGGTCACAGAGACTCTAGCAACATGCTAGCAACATGTTGCTAGCATGTTGCTAGCATAGCAACCATGCTAACAACATGCTAGTAACATGCTAATCATGCCAGCTATAGCTGTGCCCTAGCAACCACTTACAGCACCCTAGCAACCGTAAAAGGACATTAACAAACAATTATTCAGCACCACAACATTGTAGAAACATGGGGTTGGGCTCTGTTAATTCAGACTGTCAAATAGTCTTTAAATATCATCCCATAAACTGTATAGCCACACCATAGCAACAATTTAGAGTACCTTAGCAACTGAACAAACACATGAATAAGCAATTTCTCAGCACCAGAAAGTGGTATAGATATCTTTTGTTTCGTCTGAAAAACCAGTCTGTAAGAATTACCATGGCGACTGTGCAGCTACACCCTAGCAACCATATAGAGCACCCTAGTGACCGTATAGCAACATAAAGAAGCCATATCTCAGCTCCACAACATCATACAGACATGGGAGTTGGCTCTCTACAATCATGCTGAAGGCTCTACTGACGGCCTAGTGCCGAGTTTTGCCACGGCAAGCACCACTCACATTTTCTTCAGGAAATGTACATTCTAGTTATTATTATTCTTCTGAGACTAAAATTTCTGACTGCTACTCCTCCTAGAGCTTTAACTCTACAAACTCCAAACTCAGCCCAGATCTTCAGACTGGTCTGACTCGAGTTGCTATATCTTTTCTAACTGATCGGACTTACGGTTTTCATAAAAATGAAGATTAAAAATCATAAAAATCCCATAGACTTACATTGACGGAATGTTCAGATGGGCCAAGACTATTCAAACTCCAACTGTCAAAAATTCAAATCTAAACACACTGAAGCCCATTAGACTCAATCAGACTGCCCTTCTATGTACTATTTCTAACCCATTCAAACTCATTCAAACTCATCTATCTCATATTTCTAATCTATCTATCTATCTATCTATCATCTGACTCTATCTATCTATCTATCTATCTATCTATCTATCTATCTGATTATTTCTATCTATCTATCTATCTATCTATCTATCTACAATCTGACTATTTCTATCTATCTATCTATCTATCTATCTATAATCTGACTCTATCTATCTATCTATATATCTATCTACAATCTGACTATTTACATCTATCTATCTATCTATGTGCTAGCAACATGCTAGTAACTTGCTAATCATGATAGTAACATGCTAATCATGCTAGAAAAATACTAGTAACATACGAGTAACTTGCTAGTCATGCTAACAACATGCTAGTCATCCTAAAACATGCTAGTAATTTACTAATCATGCTAGCAAACATGCAAGTCATTTGCTAGTCATGCTAACAACATGCTAGTCACTTGCTAATCATGCTAGTAACATGCGTCACTTGCTAGTCATGCTAGCAAACATGCTAGTCACTTGCTAATCATGCTAAAAACATGCTAGTCATGCTAACAACATGCTAGTCACTTGCTAGTCATGCTAGCAAATTGTTAGAAACATGCTAGCAACATACTAGCAACTTGCTAATCATGCTAACAACATGCTCGTAACATGCTAATCATGCCAGAAATGTACTAGCAACATGCTAGTAACTTGCTAATCATGTTATCTACATGCTAATCATGCTAGAAACATGCTAACAACATGCTAATCATCCTAGAAACATGCTAGTAGCTTGCTAATCATGCTAGAAATGTGCTAGCAATATGCTAGTAAGATGCTAATCATGCTTGTAACATGCTAGTAACTTGCTAATCATGTTAACAATATGCTAGTAACAACCTAACAACCACACGGGGTACCGTACCAACCGCTTAGCAACACCTTAACAACCGCCCCGGGTACCGTAGCAACCACAGAGCAACACCTTAGCAACCACCCCAGGTACCCTAGCAACCGCATAGCAACAGCTTAGCAAGCACTCAGAGTACCCTAGCAACTCCCTAGCAACCATCCCAAGAACCCTAGCAACCCCAGAGCAACAACCTAGCAACCACCTTGGACACCCTAGCAACCGCATAGCAACACCTTAGCAACCACCCTGAGTACCATAGCAACTGCATAGCAACACCCTAGCAACCGTCCTAGAAACCCTAGCAACCGCACCAGATACCCTAGCAACCATATAGCAAAACCCTAGCAACCTCCCAGAGTACTCTAGAAACCACATAGCAAAACCCTAGCAACCACCCCAAGTACCCTAGCAACCGCATAGCAACACCCTAGCAACAATCCAGAGCACCTTAGCAACCGCATAGCTATACCCTAGCAACCACCCCAAGTACCCTAGCAACCACATAGCAACACCCTAGCAACAATCAGGAACACCTTAGCTACTACATAGCAACATCCTAGCAACCACCTAGAATACCCTAGCAACCACTCTGAGGTCCTTAGTTGGCCTCAGATCTATCTTAGCATCTATATATCTTAGCAGATCTATCTATCTATCTATCTATCTATCTATCTATCTATCTATCTATCTATCTATCTATCTATCTATCTATCATCTGACTAATTCTATCTATCTATCTATCTGTCTATCTATCATCTGACTAATTCTATCTATCTATCTATCTATCTATCTGTCTATCTATCATCTGACTAATTCTATATATCTATCTATTTATCTATCTATCTATCTATCTATCTATCTATCTATCATCTGACTAATTCTATCTATCTATCTATCTATCTATCTATCTATCTATCTATCTATTTATCTATCTATCTATCTATCACTGACAGACTGCATTGCCTTCAAAACATCTAAAATTTAAGCTTTTAAAACTACTTTAAACTTTAAACTGTTTCAGACTGAAACTTAAAACTTTTTTGAACTTCTTAAACTTTTCGAAATTTTTAAACTTTTCAAACTTTTTAAAAATTTCTGGTCCGGCTTTCTCAAGCCAACTTAAAGTTTGTCTCGACAAACTTTTTTATCTAGTTTAAATATTAGTACTGCGTGATGACTTGAAATTAAGTTCATGAGTTACGTTTATGGTGCTTTTTTATGTAACTCAACAGCTCTTGTCTTTATTTACTTTAAGTAAAAGAACAGCGTGAACATTCTGTTAAATATCTCTTTTTGTGTTCCAAGGAAATATAGAAATGCAAGTTTGGAGCAACATGAGGGTGAGTAAATGACTACTTTTGAGTGAACTATCCCTTTAAATGGTCACCTGTCACTTATTTGTTTCCTTTTTAAGATGAGAAAAAAAGTGTATTTATTACAGAAACACTGATCGTTAAATCAGTGCAGGGCTTGTATTTATAAAAGCCTGTGACATTCAATAATATCTGCTTAAAAGCTGCAGCTGACACAGAAACTCTGTGTTTGCTTTGCTTACACTCATCTCACATTAAGATTGCAAATATTAGCAATTTGTTAATCATAATCTGGTGTAATGTTAATCTGAAGTTACGCAAACAGAAAAAGTTTAATGTGCTACGTGCTGTAGCAAACAGATGCTGTAGCATGTGGATGATTGTGTTTCCATAGCAGGTCAGGTAGTAGAGAGATTTGTTTTTATGAAAGCGAATACACATACAAACAGAAGCTCTCAGCTGTTCCGTAGAATCAACTGAGACTTTTGAATACACTGAATGTGCTTACATGTACAATAAAATGCTGATAACAACAACAGAATACCTTTTTTTTTAAAAAAAAAAACAATTTTAAACAAATAGTTCACCCATAGATTACGATTTGCTGATCTTCACTGGAACAGATTTGAGGAAATGTAGCATTTCATCAGTTGCTCACCAGTGGATCCTCTACAGTGAATGGGTGCCGTCAGAATGAGAGTCCAAACAGCTGATAAAAACATCACAATAATCCACAAGTAATCCACACCACTCCAGTCCATCAATTAACATCGTGTGAAGTGAAAAGCTGCATGTTTGTAAGAAACAAATCCATTATTAAAATGTTTTTAACGTCAAACCATTACTTCTGGCTAAAATAATCTATAATAACACTTCTTCCAGTGAAAAAGTAATCTCGTCTGAATCAGGAGAGAAATCTGCACAGATCAAGCACTCTTTACAAGCCAAAACTTTCTAAAACAAATATGTGTGTGGATTTTGATGTGAGAGACAGCAGGAGATGGACTTTTTCACTAAAGAAAATGTTATTATGGATTATGGACATATTTTGATCGGAAGCAACAGTTTGAAGTTAAAATGCCTTAATGATGGATTTGTTTCTTACAAACGCGCAGTTTTTGGCTTCGCAAGATGTTAATTGATGGACTTGAGTGGTGTGGATTATTTGTGGATTATTGTGTTGTTTTTATCAGCTGTTTGGACTCTCATTCTGACGGCACCCATTCACTGCGGAGCATCCATTGGTGAGCAACTGATGGAATGACACATTTCTCCAAAACTAATGAAGAAACAAACTCATCTACATCTTGGATGGACTGAAGGTGAAGACATTTCAGAGAAACATAAATAAACACTGTAGAAACAGTGTTTTTACTTGATGTAAACACATTCCTTACTAAATTAAACCAGCAGTCAGCAATTAGTGGACCGCAGTCCAAATCTGGACCCCAGATATGACATATACTGTTAATGTGATATAAAATCGGTCATATCACATTATAAGATACATAGTTCCCCTCTAGCACTGTAAGCACAGACATCTATGATTGCATCAGATTGAGCTCCACTTTTCTGTCAGTCATCTCTGATCCACTGAAGAAAAAAAAAAATATTAGTTGTGCAAGAGTCCAACCTGTGACCTCTTACTGAACTCAACAAAACCTTCCACAAGTCTTGGTAATCAATAAATCTTTCTAAAATATACTTGCAAATGTTAAATTCACACTGCAAACAGAGAGTGTTTTTTCTGGGATGGAAACTGGGAAGAGACTGGACCTAATATATGAAAGAATATGAAACATTTATAGCTGATTTGTTAATGCTTTAGGCATCATGAACTAATAATGAACAATACTTTTAAAACATTTATATACACATACTACAACATTTTAAGTTTTCTAGATGTATAAATAAATGTTTATGTAATATGAACAAACAGTGCAAAAAAGCATATTTATAAATTAACATTAACCTAAATTAATAAAAATGTTGTTCATTGTTATTTCATGATACCTAGATTATCAACGAATGTTACTGAATCAAACCTTATTATAAAGTGTTGTCATTTCTATTTAAAAGTCTTATGTATTATTGCCGGTTATTCAAGCTGACGTGAATAAAGAACATAAGAACATTAGCAGTTTTCTGAGACTCCAACCTGAAGAGCTGTTTTTAACCTTATGTGCTCGAACCTTGTTTGTATACGCAAGACAATGTGCGTCTTTAAAAGGCCGTGAGCTATTGCAGTCGCCCACACGTTTGAGATGCTTCAGCATGTATTCATGCTCTCCTGCTCGTGAATTAATCACACAGAGCCACTCAAACGGGGCTCGAGGTGAAAACGGCGCGGTAAAACGGCGTCATACATGAGAGTGATTCAGAAGTGTGAAATGAGTCCTGTTGATGACATATCACAGGATAATATTGCATCTGAACAGGCTGCTGGAGATATATGTAAATATAAATCACACCACGTGTTTCTCGCTAACACTGATTTGCTGCATCTGGGAAAGTAGCCAAATGCCATGTGGTTCGTAATGCTTTGATTTTCACAGGAACAGCTAGATTTGTTCACTTAAAAACTGCTTTGCCACTGAATGTGTTCAAGCTATGGGGCAAAGAGGGCCCACTTTCTCCCTTATAATGCAAATTATAGATGTAGCTATCATTTTTTGTTGTTGTTGTTGTTTGTCTCTTACAAGAACATATCTAGATTTAGCACTAAAGTCTGGTCCACACTGCAGCTTTGAGAACTGTCCATTTGATAAACATGTAGATTAGAAGACATGGTTGGCACAAATTGTTTACTCAGCAACCTGAACCTATTCTTAATGTAGTTTAGATCATTTTCCGGTTTTTGAAGAAAAGTGCATGTCACAAAACCGGTTCATGTTGACATCTTTCTAAAGGATTCATCTGTTCATCAACTCTGCCAATTTGATTAAGAAGCTGTAACTGTTGGAAATTCCATATGTCCTCTATTAAAACGAATGGTTTGAGTATGTAATTTTTGAGATTTTGAGCCAATTATAAAGATTTGAAGGAGTTAATGTGATTACTACATGGTGTTTAACCAATACCTGTGGCGCAAAAATCAAAAATCATTACCTAGAGTACTTTTTGAACAATGTGGTCAAACTACATTTTACCAGATTCATTTGTAAAAGTCACTGATGTACACTACTATACTTTGGGTCAGTAAGATTTTCTCATGTGTTCGAAAGAAACAGTAATATTGTGAAATATTATTACAAATTAAAGTAACTTTTTTTTCTTTTTCAATATGTGTCAAAATATAATTGATTGCTGTGATGCAAAGCTGAATTTTCAGCATCATTACTCCTTCTAGTCTTCAGTGTCACATGATCCTTCAGAAATCATTCTAATATGCTGATTTACTGCTCAAGAAACATTTCTGATTATTATCAATGTTGAAAACAGTTGTGTACAATTTTGTGTAAAAAAAAAGAAAAAAAAGGATTCTTTGATGAACAGAAAGTTCAAAAGAACAGTATTTATTTAAATCAAATATTATAAATTTCTTAACTGTGCTGTAAAAAAAAAAAAAAAAAAATTAAATAAATAAAATAAATAAAATAATAAAAACAAAAAACTACATGCTACATGCATAATACTGAGCTGACAACAACAGTTTAGCATAAACAGTTGCCAAAAGTGAGTCATCCAAAACTTCAGAAGTGTATGCTGGATGACTTTTTGTCTTTTATGACTGGAATATTCCAGAATACACTACAATATTACAGAATGTTACAGAAACTTCCTTGCAAAAGCAAAATAGCTTTAAAACAAACATGGAAAATCAGTACAAAAACTTATCTGTACTAAACTGATGTTTCATAATTTTTGATAGAAGTTTTAAAATGTACCTGGCCTAAATATTTACAAAAATATTGATTCAACATTAACAAAAATAATAATTAGCACCACAGAATTACAGAAGAACCATTATAAAACTGAAATTAAAGAAATTTTTGTAACATTGTTACATTGTACAACAATGAATCAGTTTTGCGTGCTTTCAGATTATAATGTTCTATTTGCATCTTGGGGTGTTTCCAGTTTTGTGGCACTTTACAAATATCACCACTGTCACAAGTGCTAAATTACACTCAGGCCTGTTCTAATGCTGACAAGTATTTTACAGTCTGGCAGCTCAAATAAAACACTCAACAGCTGCTTCGATTTGCCTTTGCGTGTCACAAATAAGAAATTATTTTAAATCTAAATAAAGCTGCTCTTTATGTCATAACTCAAATAGCTAGCGCCGACCCTGAGTGTGTTTCTAACCCAGTGAGACTTTGCTGAAAAACTTCCAAATAAATGTTTAATCTGACAAATCCTTGAGGATGAAATCCTATGAAGATGAAAAAGCTGTTTATATGAAGGACATAATGTTTTATTGTTGTTGTTGTTACTCTAAAAATGGAAGTGATTTTCTTTTAGGTGTAAGATCAGGGTTAGTCTGAAGTAATTATAATCACCTTCGTTTAAAAAAAAGAGAAATATTCCCACATTCAGAAATCTTGTTAAATGTGTGAACGAACTGAATGTGAAAGTGCAAAACAAATGTTATCGCTCCGGTTCAGTTGTAAACAGGGTAAGTGTTTGAGACAGTAAACAATCTGGACTGGCACCTTGATGCTCCAGACAGCTGCAGAAATAGCTCCAGCCTGTCAAATTAAAACATTGCATGCAAATGGAAACTGACAGGACTAATCTAATACTTCCAGTGTACTTTCACAGAGCAGCGGTCTGTTCGTACATTAATGATAACTGAATCTCATGTAATAAGAACATGCTTCCACATGGGTTTAACACACAGACGTCATGCACCTGCAGAAGTGACACCATGTGCCTCTGCTCTCCGGTGCTCAATGATGCTGAGCTGCTCTCAGATCTCCATTTAAATGCTTCATTAATCTGGAGTCGAACAGGGAACGGAGATGTCTCTGTTTGATCGCATGCACGGTGACTATTCGTGTGACATCCATACCATTGAATCATAGTCACACTGTGCAACAGACCACAGAGTCTGAGCCTTCGTTAGCAGGCAATGCATTGCTGTGGTGAATCTTTGAAATATACCATAGTACTGAATGATTAGCATATTCATATACAGGGCAAGGCTCTACAGTGTGTTCAAATGCAGTTATGCAAGCTCGCAAAACCTCTAATTATAACAAACAAAGTGTAGACACAATCCAAATAAGAGATTCATTGTGCAGTTCAGAGCTTCTGTAATTATAATAGAAGTTTGTGAGATGAACTAGATTAGTGACAGCATTTTAATGATTATGAAGGGAGTTTGCAAATGTGATACTGATTCAATAAACCAGAAGTTAATATTAAGTTTTAGAACAAATCTAATGAGTCAATGAACCATTCATGAAGACAGTCACTTGCTTCATTCCTGAATGAATCAGCTGTTTGAATGAATCGATTGAATGACTGAGTGACCTTGCTACCACCTACTAGAGGTTTTAGTTTCATTTTTAAAGTATCATTTTAGTTATTTAAACCATTTATTTATATATTCAAAACTTTAGAACATTCATCTAATGATATTGATATTTATGCCACCTTTGAGCCTCAATAAACAGTCTGTAAATACAGCTAAATATCATTTTTGTGTTCTTCTGTGCCACTTCTGTAGTGCAAAGGTGAATTGTTGATACTGAATTTATTTGATTGGTAACTTATTCTTCCTAAATGTATCTCAGTATTATAACTGAATTTATTGTTTAATTAATCATTTTGAAGAAGTTTCTAAATATACATTTATGAATTTGACATCAAAGATTACATATATTTAATAAGGTTAGAAAACAATGCCTTAACAAAGGTTAAAAAAAATGCTGCCGCAAATCACTTTAAGGAGTCAAAAATGTTGAAGGTGCTCCTAATTTTTTAGGAGCACATGTGCTCTGAAATATAAATGATATGCGTTACTATCATTTTTGCAGACTACATTGAAAAAATTAAATAAAGATGGCATCTTTTATTTATCTTTTAGTTGTCTATATTCTCTAGTTTGTATATCAGTGTAGTATAAATTGTTTTCAGCAGTGTTTAGTTCAAGCCGTGGGTGAAATGGGTGATTTGTCAGACTTCCAAAAAGAACAAATCTTAGAGCCTATTTAGCAGGAGCAGCTGTAATCTTAATAGCTGAATTGTTTGGTGTTTTAAGAACAGCAGTCTTATGACTGTTTACATAAAGCATGGCAAGACTAGTGGGTGAAAACCAAAAGTGAATGATAGGGACTGTCAAACACTAAGAAGGATTCTCTTAAGTCTCTTGTGCTCACCAACTTATTTTGGTTAAAAATACAGCAAAAATAGTAATATTGTGAAATACTTTATTATTACAAATTACAACCCGAATTCCGGAAAAGTTTTTTAAATTTGAATAAAATGAAAACTAAAAGACTATCTAATCACATGAGCCAATATTTTATTCACAAAAGAACATAGAGAACAAATGTTGAACTGAGAAATTTGACACTTTTATCCACAAAATGAGCTCATTTCAAATTTGATGCCTGCTTCAGGTCTCAAAAAAGTTGGCACTGGGGCAACAAAGGGCTGAAAAAGCAAGAAATTTTGAAAAGATTCAGCTGGGAGAACATCTAACAACTAATTAAGTTAATTGACATCAGGTCTGTAACATGATTAGCTTTAAAAGGGATGTCTTAGAGAGGCAGAGTCTCTCAGAAGTAAAGATGGGCAGAGGCTCTCCAATCTGTGAAAGACTGCAGAGGGTGAAGTCAGCTAAAATGGGCCACGTTTTGGTAAATTACTTATAATACCATCAAATAAGCTATGCATAAGATCTAATGATATTCTTATAAATTAGCATGGGTCTCTTAAATATATTTATATTTTTTAAATGTGAAAAAGTATAAAAGTTTTAAAATTATGAGCGTTAGAGTATCAGCAGGTACCTTGAGTCACGGCACAACATTCAGGTAAAATGGGCCAGCTGTTCAATTAAAATGGGCCAATATAAAAAGAGAACAACACCGGTAATTTCAGCTTAAATCATTTTATTTTTAACAGTAAATTGACACTATTGTCTTTAGTGTGCCATAGCAGCACCATAAATGTATTTCATTAAATAGAAAGTCGAATGAATATTTAATTAAACAATGCAATTAAAAATGAACTGATCATGTTGTATAGGTGCATGTTTCTGTGCATTGGTGTCTTTTGTCTGCATGTATGTTTGTATGCTTGTAGTATGTTGTGTGTGTGTTTTTTTTTTTTTTTTTTTTAAATGTTAAGATTTTATATGGATGCATATCTACAGTAGGCCAATAAACCTATTTTCACCCTCAATTTCTGTGTAAAAGTGTGTGTGTGTGTATGCAGCCCATTTTACTGACATCTTCCTTTCTTTCCCTTTCTCTTCTCGTCTCTCTGTTCCCTTTCTTTGCTTGTCCTCCTGCCATACTGTCTGCAATGCAATATATATATTATTTTTTTTATTTATTTTTTTTTTTTTTAAAAAGACTGTTAAGATTTTGTATGGATACATATGTAAGTCTAAACCTATTTTCACCCTCAATTTCTGTGTAAAAGTGTGTGTATGCAGCCCATTTTAGCTTAACCAGCCATTTCTACCTAAAATGACCTTTTTCACAAAAATCAAAGTTTCTTTTATAATTAAACTTAATTTTATTTTTTTATTTATTTTATTTGAAAAAGCATGTCAGAACATTGTTCATAAACCTTTGCTTTGTTGGTAAGCTTAATTATAATTGCTTTAGTACCCTTATCAAGGATTAATAAAATTTTCTGTCAGGCTCAATTACCTTACAATTTCTCTGACAAGCTTCATGTACCACTCTGCCCTGCCTGCCTTAATCTCAGACCAATAAAAATTGTTACATATTAACAAGAGCTGAAGCAACAATGCAAGATCAGTTATCGTGATTTTCTGTAAAAATTTAAAGAGATATGATGCTACAACCTTATTTGGCCCATTTTACCTGATATCCCATTTTAGCTGACTTCACCCTATAGAAGATTGTGGAATACTTTAAAAGCAACGTTCCTCAACATTAAATCGCAAAGGCTTTGCAAATCTAATCATTTACAGTGCATGACATCAAAAGATTCAGAGAAACTGGAGAATTCTATGTGCGCAAGGGACAAGGTCGAAGACCTTTGCTGGATGCCCGTGGTCTTCGATACTGCATCACTCACCGGCATGATTCTGTCATTAACATTACTAAATGGGCCCAGGAATACTTCCAGAAACCACTGTCGGTAAACTCAATCCGCCGTGCCATCTGCAGATGCCAACTAAAGCTCTATCATGCAAAAGCTCTATCAAGCCATATGTAAACATGGTCCAGAAGTTCCGCCGTGTCCTGTGGGCCAAGGCTCATTTAAAATGAACTGTTTCAAAGTGGAAAAGTATTCTATGGTCAGACGAGTCCAAATTTGACATTCTTGTTGGAAATCACGGACACCCTGTCCTCCGGGCTAAAGAGGAGGAAGACCTTCCAGCGTGTTATCAGCATTCAGTTCAAAAGCCAGCATCTCTGATGGTATGGGGTTGCATAAGTGCATACATTATGGGCAGCTTGCATGTTTTGGAAGGCACTATGAATGCTGAAAGGTATATAAAGGTTTTAGAGCAACATATGCTCTCCTCCAGATGATGTCTTTTTCAGGGAAGGCCTTGTGTATTTCAGCAGGACAATGCAAAACCACATACTGCAGCTATTACAACAGCATGGCTTCGTAGTAGAAGAGTCCAGGTGCTGAATTGGCCTGCCTGCAGTTCAGATCTTTCACCCATAGAGAACATTTGGTGCATCATTAAATGAAAAATACATCAAAGACGACCACAAACTCTTCAGCAGCTGGAAACATATATCAGGCAAGAATGATGTTGGAACCAAATTCCAACATCAAAACTCCAGAAACTCATAACCTCGATGCCCAGATGTCCTCAAACTATTTTGAAAAGAAGAGGAGATGCTACACCGTGGTAAACATGCCCCCGTCCCAACAATTTTGAGACCTGCAGCAGGCATCAAATTTGAAATGAGCTCATTTTGTGCATAAAGTTTTCATTTTATTCAAATTTAAAAAACGTCCCAACATTTTCAGAATTCGGGTTGTAAAATAATGGTTTTCTGTTTGAATATATTTGACTGGTTGATTATTATCAATGTTAAAAAAAAAAAAAAACCCAATGTTGTGCTGCTTCATATTTTTTTGTGGAAACCACGATGCATTTTTAAGGATTCTCTGACAACAATTCTAAACAACATTCAAATGGAGGCTATTCAGAAGTTGTATGAACCTATTCTAAGAAGGTTGGAGACTGTATTGAAGGTAAATGATAATAAAACACCACAACATAAAGAAATATTGCCTATTCCAGGTGTTCACATTATTATGTCCAACCCCTGTACTATACAGTACATGTCTATTTCTATGCCCAAAATACCACAGAAATACTGTCATTCTCTTTGATAATTCTTTGTAAGTGTTTGAAGCACCTCTAAATGTAAAAGTCAAGTCCATGAACACTTCAAGAATTCAGCAAACGGACAAACTTCAGATTGAGATGTTGAATGTAGCATTATACCAACAATATATTTACTGAAGCACTACAAATAAACTTTGTGGAAAAAGCCAATATGTAATGCTATCTGAGTCTAAAAGGACAGTACATGGTGGCAGGCTATTTGTCCACTGTGACAGAAATAAACCTGAGAACCACCTTGACAAGATGCAGACTCAGCGAGTATATCCTAGCCGTATAAATGGGTAAGCAAAAAGAAAAACAGAAAAACAAACAAAACAAGGCTGCACAACAGAAAGCTGGCGTCTACAATGCAAGCAAAACAAAATCAAGACAGAAGTGCATTTTCCAAGCGAATGCACAAAAAACGTTCTTCAACAAAACGAGATTTAACATCCTGAATTTGACAGAATGCTGTGCTGGGAAAAACTCTGCCCGTTGTGAAACATGTAGGAAAAGATGTTGCAAGCACTGTAAGTTGGTCTCCTTATCTCTTTCTCTAACAGGAAAAGTTTATCCACAAACGAATATACTGTAATCATTTACTCTGCGTCATGTTGTTCCAAACCTGTGAAAATACTGTAAATGAATATTAATTAGGCTATGCTAGGATATTTTAAGAAGATAATGTACTGTTTGAATAAACAGTGTATGTGATGTAGTCAAAACACCTTTTATCTTTATTTTACAATTACATATACAAAAACAAAAATACTCAAGCAACCGTTTCAATAGCACAAGTAGTCACTATTTTTATGTTATTTATTTACTTATTTAAGCTCTTGGTACTCTTGGATTTGACAAAGCACAGTAATTATTCTTATTGACCAGTTCAAGTGCTCAGCTGAACTTATGACAAGTGTAATTTACTAACTTCATCTTTACATCTGCTGCTGTCGGATCTGGCATGTTGTAGGTCAGTGGATAAACACTGACCTACAATTTAATACATTTAATACACATTTAATACATACATTTAATGCACATTTAATACACGTGTGGAGTAAGAACATATAAGAGCTGAAGTATTTAAAACATATGTGCACAGTTCAGCTGAATGATAAAGTTTACTTTTTAAATCTGGACAGGGCTTGCTTGTTTGTTTATATAAAAATTCCTTCTTTTACAAAAGTAAAAGCCCTTTCACAACAAAAGTGAAATGAATACGCCTCAGGCTGAAGGAAATGTAAATTCACGTCTGTTCAGTAGAGGGCGCAGCTCAAACAAATTACATGAAGAATATGACGCAGGAGAAGAAAGTTCAACACTATTCAGAAATAGCAAAAATAAAACACAAATGTGTCATTTTTGCTTAGTATAGTGAATTGGATCATCGAAGGTCAGTAGCAAAGACTGGTTAATTAAATACATAAATGATATTTGTCTTATTTAACATATTTAATTATTGCAGGTTTGTATAATATTCTGAGTTTGCATTTGACTTTTTATTCATTTTTGAAAAAAATCATTTTCAGGAATACTGAATCTGTTTTTGTGCACGTGATATGAGTAAATACATGTTCATATTTAGTCTAGAACTACAGTAACATCATGTTCACACAGCGCCTCTAAACTTACTCCCGATTTTCTCAACATGGCAACACGAAAGCTGTGAGTCAAGACATGGGAAACATAGTAACTGTAGTAAACATATACTATGTCTTATTTGAAAAAGTAACTCAGATATTTCCTTCTAAATTAGAAAGTAATGCACTACTTTACTAGATACTTAAAAAAGTAATCCGATTATGTAACTCACGTTACTTGTAATGCGTTAGCCCCGACACTGCTCACCGGAGCTTACTCTATGCCTACGTCCTAATTCAGGCTGGAACGCCACTCTCTCGTATTCCGAGATTATGGTTTATAAAGTTTGAAATATGGATATTTTTCTTACAAAAAAGCATCAGAATTCGCTTCAGGAGGCCTTTTTTCACCCCCCCGGAGCCGTGTGGAGCATGTGTAAAGTGGAAAGTAAAATTGGCATCCCCTGGTTAAAGCAGTTGCCACTCGCCACTGCTTTTAAAATACTTGGATTTCACTGTAAAAGTTTGCCGAACGGTGAAAGTGGTCATACCTTAAAAGAGGGTGGACATTTGTTTGTATTTTTTTTTGTGACGTCATAGGAAAGTGAAGGTAGCTGGAGCGCTACAGAAGCATCTAAACTGAGAACTATAGAAACACTGCTGCTCTTGATTTCCTCTAAATATGACAACCACAGCCACCGCCTCAGCAAAACATTACAAATGACACATTTCACTGCCAGACTACAACTCATTATAACAACATGAAAATTCCTGTTTAATAATGGAAGATGTTTCCTTTGTATTACAAAGATCCCAGCTGTCTCCTTCACACTTGCACATAACCAAACATAGCAACTCGATTTTTGACACCACAGATTCTTTCATGTCTCGTGATCGCATGTCACAAATATACAATGGAGTTTCATTTTTGATTTCTTCTGCACCAAACCTCATTGTTTTAACAAGAGCTGCTTTGGCTGTACAAATTTGAGCTACAGTGAGAGAGTCAAAGCTATGAAAACAGAAATAATATAATATAAGAGATTCCGATAAACAAGAGAAAAATGAAGATGGATGAAAGAAGGCATTTGTGTTTATATTTCGCAATTCTGAGAAAAAAGTCAGAATTGCAGGATATAAATTTGCAACTGTGTGTTTTAAAGTCAGAATAGATATAAACTCACACTTCTGAGAAAAAAAAAGAATTGTGAGATATAAACACACAATTCTGACTTTATAACATGCAGTTGTGAGTTATAATGTCAGAATTGTGAGGTATAAACTTACAATTGTAAGAAAACAGATGTTTTTTTCCCCCATAATTGGACTTAACTCGCAATTGCGAGTTTATATCTCATAAGCTTGAGAAAAGAAGTCAGATTTACGAGGGAAAAAGAATTACAAGATATAAATTTGCAGTTGCAAGAAAAAAGTCAGAATTGTGATTCTGACTTTATTTCTCACAATTGTGACTTTACTCATAATTGCGGTTACAGCACTTTCTTCGTAGGCTATGAGTGTGTGGACAGGTTCACAAAGCAGAAAAGAAACATGAACGGAGACAGAATGAAAGGAGATAAAAGCGAGAGAAGGTGAGAAAGAGAGCGAGTAGAGTGTTTATTGATCCGTTCTCCTCATCAAGTGGCTGCCTCAGTAAGATGTCGGCATCGTCCGGCTGTGTTAGTACCTATGCAGAGACCTAGAAGTGCTGACAGCTACGAAATCAGCTCCCATTCACACATGCATTGTGTCTATTGTCAGAGCACTTTTACTGACTATTACACCTGAGTTCACAATGCTGGTGTACTAAGAAGTGTGATAGTGAGGGAGCTACAGAGAGCAATCTAAATGTTCTTCTAGTCTAGCCTATACTTTCTAGCTCAGCCAGAAGTGCACAATAGACAAGACCTGAAAGTACTCACTAGCTAGTCTTTAAATGGAGGTATAATCTGTACAGCATTTATTCAAAACAGAAATCTTTTGCAACAACATAAGTCTTTACTGTACATTTTCAAAACAATTTAACATATCCCTGCTGAATGAAACTATTAATTTCTTCCCAAAAAAAAGACAAAAAAAAAAAAACATTGAACAGTAGTGTATATGACAAAATATTTATATTTTGAATAAATTCCATTCTTTGTAATTTTTTATTCATCAAGGAATCCTAAAAATTATCACAAGTTCCAAATAAATAAATAAGTTAGCAGCAAAACTGTTTCCAACACTGACGACAAATCAGCATCAGAATTTCTGAAAGATCATGTGACACTGAAAACAAGAGCAATGCATCACAAAAATAAATTCAATCTTAAGGAATAATAAAATAGAAAACCATTATTTATTTTTTTTTATAATATTTCACATTATTTCTGTTCTTACTGTATTTTTGATCAAATAAATGCAGCTTTGATGAGCATAAGAGATCCCAGCAGTGTGTGTGTGTGTGTGTGTGTGTGTGTGTGTGTGTGTGTGTGTGTGTGTGTGTGTGTGTGTGTGTGTTTATAGTGTCATACAAGCCTAGTAATCTTTCTCTTTATATAAAATCCACTACTATCAGGAAAATGTGAAATAATTCCACTGTAAAACATAAGTTGAATACTCAAAACATTTGAGGAAACTTATTGCCTCAAAACATTTGAGTAAACAATTTTTGAGCTTAAAATTTTTATGACAAGTGGGGCGGGGTTAAAAGCAATGGGAGCCAAGCCAAGCCTCGTTTCCATGATCCCACCCACTCATCACAATGATAATTATTTACAACTTGCTTCCAGAAACAACACATTCATTCAGATCTTTATAGTTAAGTGCTAATTAGCAACAGCACACTGGCATTTGCTAATGTGGTTATTTAAAAGTGTCACAACACTTGCATATAAAACATCAAACAACATGCAGTGCATATAGTCTTTAAGATTTGCTGTCCATCCTCAACCTAACCACAGGCTCTACTCTTCACCACAACGGTAATACTACAAAACCAACATAACAGAAACCTATGTAAATCCTAACATAGCACAACATTTAAGTCCTAACTTATGTCTCTCTATGTTAATCTTGTTACTGAACATCTGAATGACGAATGAAAATCTATTAAATGCATGTTTAAATTACATTTCTACACATCTGCGAGCTAAGAAGTACTCCTAAAACAAATTAATTTTAGATATTTCTACTGAAATGTAGGGCTCAGAGAGGATGAATTCACTTGATGTCTGAAAGCTGCACCGATAGAAACAGTGGCTGTAATCCCAGCGTGCCAAAAACAGACATTGATATGCAACAGCAGAGATTCAAAACCATTCTCTGGATCTCGTCTGTCTGCTATGCAAGAACACAGCCGGTTCAATGCCAGGCGGTATCTAATGGTACCGCTGCAATAACCACAAGTACCCTAAACGAGTGGAATAAGAGTAAAAGTCAGCTATGCGTTGCCACATTTGGGGCCCTGCAGGGGTTATGGGATTATAAAAGAGAATGACACCTTTAAACCTTGATGGAATCATCTGCCAGCTCTTACATTTGATGTCTTGTGCTCGAGTCGAATCACTCCCTCATGAGCACTGCCATTTACCAAGCACAGAAATCAAGAGCGGTTCACGGCAGACACTACTTCTGCCAGCGGTGTCAAGCTCCAGCTGACACGGAGAGTGCCACATTCTCTATAAACTGTCTTGCTATTAAATGCAAGGACAGGGGTCAAAACGAAACTGGATGAGAACTTACAAGAGAAGCAGTGTCGTGGTTTTAAACTCCAGCGTCTTCAAGTGTGCGTCTCCATCATCAGTCACTGTGAGGTGTGTGCTCCATCTGTTTCATTGTAACTATAGTTTAATTTTTGTTTAATTTATGTACTTCCCTGACCAGTTTTTAGCAGCAGTTTACCAGTAGGCAAACTGCTGCTGAAAACTGGTCAGGGAAATATATAAATCTGAACATTATTTTGTCAAAACACTGCACATAAATACATATTTTTTTTGCAAACAAATGATCAAAAAGTAGGCTAAATGAGAACTTTAGAATCTAAACTGGGAATCAGTAAGAATTGAAATCAATAAGCAGAATCGGAATGCATAAAATTGATGACGGTGGGTTTTGTGGGTGCTCGTCAGGACAAAGCTAAGCTGTGTGGGTGTGGTATAGTGTTGCAATGCATTTCTGTTTAGCAATACTAAGACTGAATTAATGCACAGAGTACATCAGGAGGAAAAATTGCAAAGTAAAACAAGATACAAATATTGGTGAAAAAAAAGTTTATATATTTCATATAGTTTTCACACCAATTGCACCCCTAACTCTAAGTACAGGTAATATTATGTGTGATGTTTAATTTAGCAACACCACTAATGACTAAAAAAATGCTAGTTAACTTGTCAAAGCTTGACAAACAGAGCCAATAACAGTCACAGCATTTCCTTAATCTTGATTTCTCCATTTGGAGAAAAAGAATCAACAGACTAGTATTTCATATTTCATCTAGCTAATTTTATGGCACCATACAGTCAGAATAACACATGGGCTCCTCATTACTCTGGATAATTACGATCATATAAACCCTGTGTCTGGAAGAGGCATTGCTTAACCAACAGAAAGGTTCTATTGATTCTTGGAAAAATACCATGCTGAGCGACTGTTTTGTTTGGTTTTAAGCAAAGGCCACAGGAGCTCACATTTATAAAGTTTTGCAGATTATCGTGACCATCAAACAAAGAAGTATAACAAAGATTATTTACAACGGGCTGTGAATAAGACATTACAAGAAGCTCAACACTATTTATTAATAAATACATGTAGCTCAGATGTCTACACTTATATCAATGGTGCAAAGGGTGTAGAGTTTAGTAGAGACTCTATGACATGTCCCTACCAATACCTAGCGACTACTAAATTGTCCCTAGATACAACAATAATTTCTCAAATATTTATTACAATATATACTGATAAATGTAACATTCACTTCAGTGGTATGAGATGACTAGATGCTTTCAGCTGATTTTCTATTGAACTGTCACTAACTGAACTGCAGCTCAAACTATTAAAAATATAGTGAATTAAGCTACAAACTCGATCATGATGCACAATGTTTCCATCTAACATGTATTCTGAGCTGCAGCTTGTCATATTTCTGGAGTGTTTTCACTAGTTAGCAAACCTGTTACCTGAATATGTTCATAGATTTGTGTTAGATGTTATCTTTAGAATGGAAATATGGATATTTTATTTGTAAAACATATTTTTTTCGCTTATTTCAGTTAATGTCATAAAACCAGCGAGCTAAGCCAGTAGTAGTACTGACAGTGTCATGTAAAACATGGCTGAAGACCCAAAAGCGGAGTAACAGACAAACCGATTCACTTGAGTGAGTTCAAACTCTCGACTTCGATTTCAAGCTATTCAATAGCAAAAACAAGATCAAAAGAGCCATTCATTTTCTAATTTTGACATCGCTTGTAATGATTTTAAAAAGCATGTAGTGATGAGTGAAATGGAGCTTTTCGAAACTCCAAATCAGTTAAATCATTGTCTCAAAATGATTCACTGTTTCAAAGTGCTCCAATCGGATCGTGTATAGCAGTGGTTCCCGACCATGTTCCTGGGGCCCCCCAACACTGCACATTTTGCATCGCTCCTTTGTCTGACACACCCATTTCAGGTCTTGGAGCAGGGGTGTCCAAATTCAGTCCTGGAGGGCCGGTGTCCTGCAGAGTTTAGCTCCAACTTGCCTCAACACACCTGCATGGAAGTTTCTAGTATACCTAGTAAGAACTTGATTAGCTGCTTCAGGTGTGTTTAATTAGGGTTGGAGTTAAACTCTGCAGGACACCGGCCCTCCAGGACCGAGTTTGGACACCCCTGTCATGGAGTCTCTACTAATGAGCTGGTGATCTGAATCAGGTGTGTTTGATTAGGGAGACATGGAAAACATGCAGTGTTGGGGGGCCTCCAGGAACGTGGTTGGGAACCACTGGTGTATAGGGAATCATATTCAATTCGGGACTGCAAAGCACAGATCACAAATTATTTGATTTAGATCGGTATTTCGGTGCGGGTTCACAAATCAATTGATTTAGATTGTAACTTCGCTTATTGCGAATCATTTGATTCAGATTTACAATTTATACAAGAAAAAATGGGATAAACCACAAAACATTGACAAAAAAAAGAAGGTGGGAAGGGGGAGCACGAGAGGTGCCAAATAAAAGAAATAAACAACACAGCTAGCAAATGAAAGAAAATGTAGAAAAAAAAGTCTCTGGCGTTACAACGCCCTAACTAAACTAACTAAGAGGAAAAACAAAACGAACAGCGGGTGGCACTCCCTCATAACCTGGTGTGTCTAATACATCAAAATTGACCTATGTGTTGTACAATGTATGTCGTGCAACAAACTTACCTGCTCACGCCTTCCCAACTTTACATGCACAGTGGGAAAATAGCAAAGACGGCGCAATAAACGGAAGACTGTACACTGTACAAACACTGTATTGACAAAGGACTTTTGAGACGTATTCACATACAATATACAGGTTTATAATATATATTTATAGATCACAAATTATTTGATTTAGATCGGTATTTCGGAGCGGGTTCGCAAATCAATTGATTTAGATTGTAACTTCGCTTATGAATCATTTGATTCAGATCGGAACTTTGGAGCGGGTTCGCTAATCATTTCGATCCATGCTCCAAAGTCCTGATCTGACACTGTGGTTTACGAATCATTATTCAGATCGAGACAACGGAGCGCGGATCACTAATCATTTGGTGCAGATTCGCGAATCTTTTGATTCAGATCGGGACTTCGGAGCAAGTAGGTAACGCAAATCTTTTTTTCTGATTTATAAAGAAAGAAAGAAAGAAAGAATGAATGAATAACAAATACAAATACCTTAAAAAAATTAACCATGGTTTTATTACAGTAAAAGTGCATGGGTTTTTTTTTTTTTTTTTTTTTTTTTTGTATAACCACATTTTTACTACAAAAACCATGGTTAGTGTAGCAAAACCATGGTTAATTTGTGGTTACCATGGTTTAACTATAATAACCATGTTTTTTATTTCACCTTAAGAGGACACACATATACAGTAGGATGAATATAGAGATGCAGTTTTTTTCTGCTTTAGAACGGTTTCCATGTATTTGTCTAGATCAACTATGAATAAAGAGAAGAGAGGTGTAGAGACAGATTTTTATGTATGTGAACATCTAGTCAATATTTACTTTCATCATATGGAAAGAGCAGTGTGAATATTCTTCTAAACATCCTTTATTTTTGACTTGCACAAAGAAAAAACAGAACAACTTTTTACAAAAACTTTCTGATATTACAAAAAAAATCAATGCTAAATTTTGTCCCTGCCAATGTTAAAATGAAACATGCGCTATTGATTGAGATCATAATACAATTCTATTACCATTTTGTCACATCAGAGCACTTACACTCACGTTAAGCAAGCAGAACTGTTGTGTTGTTGAAAAAGCTTTTAATGACAAATGTCAGCAAAATGTGCAATGAGTGTACTTCCAAGGAAAGTGCCTGAAGTAACAACCAGCTATGATTAATTTTCATGTGCCTTGTGGTCAACACAGAAATGCAGTGAGTAATAACACCTTGAAATGACTGTAGGACAAGGAACCAGCGAAACACAGACTGAAGATTAGACCATATCAAGGCCCAGCCATGCAGGAACAGCCCCCGGGTGTCTTACCGACGGGCACAGAAGCTGAACTAGCTGAATCTTGATATCACCCTGCGGGTAAGCGGCTTGCAAGCAGCAGCATAAAAAAACGAAAAAGTTTATCTCAGGTGCCAAACACAGCTGCAGTGTTAAAAACAGCCCTGAGATGAACGGCAGCCATCGTATGCTCACCTGCTCCTGACTTCAACACTGTCAAAGCAATTTACAGACAACCAGATGGAGAAAGACTGAGACGGCAGAACCACAGAAGAGAGAAAAAAAAAAAAAAAAAACAACTGAAAGAGAATAGTGTGTACAAAATCAAAGACATTTGGATTTGGAGAACCATAATAATTAATCATTTTATGAAATAGCAAATGGTTCGGTTTAGATTTGGTGAAATAATGTCCCTGCCAGTTTTACTTAAATGCAATCATACTTCTAATCAGTCTAAATTCTTTTAATGTATCATACTGACAGTAAAGATGGTGACCATTTGTAAGATCTTAAAATATAAATTTAAATAAATCTCAAGTCTCTACTAAACATCTTTTTAATATTCATTCTCATCATAGTGTTTTATAGTGTTACATTTATCACAATCCTCATTTATACACTTATTTATTAAAGGTGTCATAAATGTAACATAACGCCAAAAGCTGCTGAAGGCATGGGCCAAAGAAAATCATATTTTTATTCAGAAAGGATGCAATAAATTAATTAAAAGTGACAGTAAAGACATTTATAATATTACAAAAGATTTCTATTTAAAAAAAATTGTTCTTTTCAATCTACTCATCAAAAGAATCATTAATGTTTGTTTATACAATATAGCGATTCCAAACCATTTTTTGTCAGCCTTTGACATGAAATATTTACTTGAAATATCCCTGAGGAAGTTAATCTTTCATTAATTTAATAACACATCTGCATGTTTACAGTTAATGGTCACATGCAGGTAAACAAATTAAATATTTCTATTTTTAGTGTTCAACTGTTTCCGTTATTTTTATTTGACATTTTTATGATTTAATTTATCATTTGCCTTTTATCCACTAACAAAACCACGGCAGTTCATACATTAAGCCCAGTTTGGGAAACCCTGGGGTTATTTAATGTTTAATGCATTTTATAGTGTTGATGTAAATAAATATATTTTCTTTCTCTTTGCTTTCTCTTATATCAATATGGCATGTTTAATGGTAAAACAATTTATCTAAAATGTAGGCTACTCAGAATACATTACCTAAAATGAGTAACCTAGATCACAATACTAACTACAATTTTCACAACGTAATCTGTAATCAGTAAAAGAGAACTTTTTTTTTTTTTTTGTAAGGAATTTCACAAAAATGACTGTTTTGACTGTACTTTTGATCAAATAAAAACAGTCTTGGTGAGCATAGGAGACTTCTTTCAAAAACATTAGAAAATCTTATTGACCCAAACTTTTAATATTGATTGCATGACTGTGATATCAATAAGATAACATATGAATCAAAAGTTCATGAGCGACACAGTTACTTCATATTTGCAAAGCTGTAGAAGTCCATAAAAGAATGACTAAAGCACAACTATGATAATATATGTACTGTAACACAAGAGTTTAGTATAACGGTGAGTACATTTTAAACATGGTCTGTCTACTGTAAATCATAATCAAGAACAACAGACAATTATCTGTTCAATCAATATGTTTAAAACACATACTAATTAAAGTAAACAATTGTAAACAGAAAGTATTCCAAAACATGCACACTGTCATACCGATTCATTAATTAAGTGTTAATCACTGGAAAGAGTTTTCATTTAATCTGAGACACACTTTGACTAATTAGCCACATGAGCCATTCATTTGCTCAGCAAAACAGTCCTATCTCCATCTTGAAGGAATGATCTGGCTTCAACACAGGCAAGGTCAATCTGTGACATGCTGTTGTTTATCACAGAAAATCGTTTCTGCCCTCAGTTTGTAAAAACAAGCAATAAACGTGTTTACAGTAATGCACTTACAGAGGAGGACTGTGTTATACTGCCTGAGGTCTCTGGTTATTAGCCTTCTCGTGAGCATCAGTGCTTTTACATTGTTACCTGCAGTGGAGCTGTGAGGCCTGTCACGGCAGACAAGACATCTCTAATACTGCTGGATCTCCACAGTCTAATCTCCAACAACCTGCTTTAGCTGGTAATTAAATGTTTTCAGCTGGGGGAGGAGACAGATGGTTGGAAATGATAGAGGGCTTTAGAAAAAGGATAATACAGAGATTAGCTGGTACAGTGTGCACTGCAATTATTATTAAACAACACTAGCCCCTAAAAACAAAACTACTACATTATTTAATACATGCAGCCTGCAGGGCAAAGGCTCATGGCACATTTATTTTCAAGTGTGCAAGGTCAATATGTGCTTGCAATTTAAAAAAAGAAACACCCACTTGTACATAAAATGGTGTTTTTTAAGCTTAAGTTTACTGAGATGGTCCTCATGAACCGATCTTCTAATCATGCTAGTATATAAGCCGTGATCCAATCCTGTTTACATTCAATAAAACCTGTCCGTTTGAACTTTGACAACAATTCCGAGATGAGCTTCGATCCAGAATCTGGGATTGTGTCAGACAGTCATCAATTAAAGCCAGTAACTGTAATCGACGCTTGTTTTAGTTAACCCAGGCTCACTGAAAAAACATGCCTGTGGCAGCATTTAAAAAAAATGGTATTACGTTGCTTCTTGCATGTTCTGCAATGCTTACAAAGTGAAATGTCTTGTGAGTAGTACTAAAAGTGTGTTCAGTTTCATCCAAAACACATGAATTGTGAAAGTTGTATTGTGGAAGTTCGGAAATGAGATGTTCGGAGAGTGGCATTAAAAAGTTAATGCTTTGTTGTGTTTGAAAATAATGTGCACCTTCACTAAAGACTATGCTAATCCCTCACAAATAGTGTAAACAAATGCAAACATGAGATAAACACAAATTAACTGAAGAAACCATATCATTTTAGCTTTGAGCTCTTTTATTGTGATTCATGTTTCACGGGACTTTGACATTGCAAGTGCAATGCTTTGCCAGGTGTGTTTCCGAGCAAGTTTACTATGTCAAAAACAAAACAAAACAAACAACAAAAAAAAAACACACACACACACATATGAAGTTGATTATGTGAAGCAAGTGTCAAAATGTATTAATTTTCAAATCATGCCCTTTGGTAAAAATGTTTTGAGGCCATAATATAGTATTGTGCAAGGAATCACACAAAATTAAGTATTTAGTAATCTCCCCTTGCAAACATCTGTATGAAAAGGAATGAAAGTAATTGGTGTTTATTTGCAACTAGTCTTCATTTCAGCTGGAAACTGCAGTGAATTGTACAGGTGCATTTTTGGAGTTTTGCAAAAATGTAGGTATAGTCTCATTTTTCCATCTAATTCACTAACCACCTGCAGTCCAGTTAAACCAGCCTACTTTCGGTATAAATTAGTCTTATTTTTTTAAGGAGAGAGATAAAAGTATTCATGAGTTAACTGAAATGTTAATTAATTGAACCTGAAAATCTTAAACGTTGGTTAATTAACATTAGAAATGTTGATTTTGGATAACTAACTGAAATAAGTTCAAGTACTAAAATTGTAAGTAATATTTTCTCTTTTAAATTCGGATTTATTTTTATTTTAAAGGACTTTGAATCAGCTACGGTTGTTAAACTTTTGCTCTATAAATAAAATTTCACTTGATTTGACTAAAATTACTAAAACTGAAATAAAATAAAAAAATAAAGCTATAACTTTTGCTCCATAAATAAAATTTCACTTGATTTGACTAAAATTACCAAAACTGAAATAAATTACAATAAATTAAAGCTATAATAGAAATATTTTCTGACAAAATGACACAGCATGTAAAAAAATAAAAAAAACAGAATGATCAGAGCATGAGACTTTTGGATCCATCTGCAGGCTTTTATTAGACAGAGACATGGTCATAGCAGGCATGGTTCAAACAATGGCAAACAGGTATATTGAGGGCAATATAGAGAATAATCCAAAACCGGCGTGGTCGGTCGACGGCTAACAATATCCAGAGGGCTTGACAAAAGCGGTAATCCGTAAACATGAGGAATAGTCTGGGCTGGGGCAAACAGTATCCAAAACAGGGCCAGGCACACGGGTAATCCAAGATACACAGGCTAGAATCAAAAAAACAGGAAAGGCAAGACTATGACTATGACTAAGAAAACTAAGACAGGCTCTGTAAAGTAGCTATCACAGTGATAAAGACCGAACAATAGCAGGATCTGAGTGGGTGTTATATAGTGGGTGTGATTGGTTTCAGGTGAGCGTGTGATTAGTGAAATGGCTGCTGCGAAATGTAGTCCAGGGTAACATGTGAGAGTTATGTAGTGAGAGAGTCATTATAATGGAAGAGCGACCTCTGGTGGCAATTGAACCGGATTCGTGACAAAAAGCTAATTCAAAATATTAATAAAGAATATAATAGAACACTTATTAGAAAATTAAGAGATCACTTGAAAATTCTGAGTTTTTCTGGATTTACTAGGTATGGGTTTGAGTAAAATGTCAAAATTTGTTTTATTCTGTAAAGATATGATAACATTTCTTCCAAATTTCAAATAAAATTATTGTCCTTTACCTTTTTTTTGTGCAGAAAAGAACAATTGGTCAAAATAGCAAATATTTTCATTTGTTGTGATTGAAATTCAGGGTTATTCCACCAAATATTGAAATCTTAACTCTTCTGAAGTTAAAACATTTGTATCTAAAAATGAATATAAATATGTCTGAAAACATGGCTTTTTTAAAAAAAAATTATTTTTATTTAATTAATTTTTTTCTTGTAATAATGACCAATTGACATTTTATGCAAAATTGCTCTAAAAGACAACATTTTTATATAAATTTGGAAGAAATGTCATCAGTAGTTTTACAGAATAAAACAAAAGTTATGTTTTCTCAAACACATAACTATAAATCGTAAATCCAGAGAAACTGAGAATTTTCAATAGGTCTCTTAATTTTTTCCATAGCTGTAAACATTCTACTAAAATAACACAAATACTAAATTAATTAGGATTTTTTTCCCCTGTAATATTTATTATAGGTTTGCAAGACTTACAGTTTATTTACTGATTAGTTGTCCAAATGACAACATGTACATAAAGGGCCCTATCATACACCCGGCGCCAGGCGCGACGCATTTTTGCTAGTTTCAGCCCCTGCACCACGTTGTTTAAATAGCAAATGCATTTGCGCCCATTTGTGCGCTCGTGGGCGTGCTGGTCTGAAAACGAGGTGTGTTCAGGCGCATTGTTGGCGCGTTGCTATCTTGAGGCCTGGTCTAAATTCACTGGCGCAGTGCTTTTTTTGTTATTTAAAGAGCGCGTTAGTATAGGTGGGTCCACAACGCGCGTACACTCTGCTTATTACACACACAGGGGCGCGCAGCAGCACACAAATGCCAAATATTAAAAATTAAAGGATTACAGTGCAAAAGATTATTATTGTGGAGGCTACATAAATATAAAAATGCCTACATGTCATAATGCATAGTCACTGCATATATCAAATTAGGCTACCTATTTGCTCGCGCATGAGCAGCTCCGTTTCCTCTCTGGAGACGCTTTCTGTCTTTGCGCTTGCAAATTCCGCCGTATAAATAGCAAATCCGCCATGGCGCGAGCGCAACTGGCTCTTAAAGGGAATGGGAGATGAGATTTTGGTTTATTGCACGTTATGCCCAAAACACACCCATTACTCGTTAAGAGAATAGGAACAACCCTTTTAGACCATGCGCCGGGTGCGCCGATCGTTTTTAGCGTCATTAAACTAGCAAAAGTGGATTCGGACACACCCTAAGTGCACCTGCGCCGTGCACTTTAGACCTTGCACTTAGATCGTTAAAATAGGGCCAAAAGACACATATTCAAAAAATAAATAAATAAAATAAATAATATAAAAAATAATTTTTTTTTAAATATGATACACACAGAGAGAGAGAGAGAGAGAGAGAGAGAGAGAATCTTAAGTTAATATCTGAGAAGTCTAAATGACATCCTAACTGAAATCTCCATGGTTACTAAACTGATAAGATGCTGCAGGATTCAGAGATGTTTCTGTAATTCGGCCCCAGGTGTCTGGATCACAGAGATGTTGTACAATCAGATCACGGTGGTCCGCTGCTCCCCCACAACCCAGCACTCATAACCAGCCTGCAAACAGGGAATTGCGCCCTACAAATTGCACTTGCTGTAATTCTGTGAGCCGTTACCTGGTTAGCATAATTTCTTTAGTGGCAGGTGCTAAATCAACATAAAGCACATGCGAAAAAGAGCGCTAATGCTGGGTGTATTTAGTCAATCTCTCCATCAGTGCTGCATGTGCCTGAAGATTTTTTGCAGGAATAAAGAAGGTCTCTTGGACAGAATACCACCATAACCTCCTAAAACCAGAGCTCAATATCCTCAGCACAGGATAACACAATGGCTTTGGAAGTCCAGGGTTAAGTTAGCAGCCAAATCTCCTTAAGTCATCCATTCTTACTAACCTACTCCCTCACCCTCAGACTCCTGCTGAATAATCTGACGGTCTGAAAGAAGACGTGAAAGCGATTTCAAGAGCAAAGTAATCTTCCCACCTTCTTCAGAGAACATCTATTCCCTCTAATGCGTCTTCCACATTTAATTAACAAAAACCCTCTCACCTTCATTCATGTTCACACACTCTAAATATGAAAATCAAAAGTTGAGTTGAAGCCTAATTAGATGTGCGTTTTATGAACGGCAGACTCGGCATGTTCCTCTGCTCGGTACGGATTAGAGAGGATGTCTCTCTTAAGTCTCATAAGAACAAACACTTGAGAAACATTCTGTCTGGAATTAAAGGAGTAAATCAAATGTTTGACTACATGTGGGTGATGTTTCAGGTAATATTTTCTGGAAGAGGATGAATCCGTTAGGATGTAGTTGCAATTACTGTTAAGATGTTTTCATTTAGAGTTTTTATATCAAACTCAAATGGTTTACTGCGCTTCAGTCAGAATAAATGCCATGTTTAATTAAGCACCAGAAAACAAGACTGCGAGGGATAGAATAGCAATCTGTTCAAAATAATGTACTTATTTTCAGAATTCTTTCCACAGATATTCCAAAAGCTCCAGTACACAAAGTGGCAATAGTAAAACAGACAATGTACTTGTAGTACTAGAAGCTACTAACTACTAGTACTACAAACAATGGACTTGGAAAAAAAATTATACATAAGATTAGATCAGATTTTTATTTATTTATTTATTTATTTATTTTTTGAATAAGTACAAATTAGTACTTTTATACAGCAAAGATGCACTAATCAAAAGTGACACTGAAATTGTTATATTGTTATAAAAGTTTTTTATTTCAAATAATTTTTTTTTTCCAAAAATGCTAAAAAAGCAGCACAACTGTCTTCATAGATTATAACAAATAAACTAATTTTTATTTAAATATTTATACTTTAAAATAAAACAATTAAAATATATAATTTCACATTATTAATGGTTTTTTTTTTTTTACTGTATTTTTGATCAAATAAATGCAGCCTTGGTGAGCAGAAGAGACTTCTTTCAAGAACAAAAAAACTGTATGTATAACATATAATCAAAATAGTAACATATATTAATATTAATGTCAAAAAAGACTCAATTACAGAATGACTAACATGCCCTCATATGCTGTCTTTTACACAACTCTTAACCAATGTTTCATGTTTACAGTTTTAGAATAATATTAACATATTTTAAGTTTACTAACATCAGATTAAATTTTGTACATGCATTTATTAAAGTGTTTTCTATTATACTACTCACCCCACTAATAAGTATGGAAAAAAACAAAAACAATGTAAGTCAATGGCTACCGTCAACTGCTTTCTTACCAACATTCTATATCTTCTTTTGTGCTCAACAGATAAAAAGAAACTCATACAGGTTTGAAACAACTTGACGGTGAGTAAATGATGACAGAATTTCCATTTTTGAGTGAAGTATCCCTTTAAAGCAGTGTCACTGCTCCTGCTTTACAGAATCAGGCCACCGCTTAGAAATATCAAGGATGGGAGACAAATAAAGCTACTAATGCATGTTGCCAATGCAGATCGGACATTGTGAGATCATCTCCAATTACCTCCATTGTGTGTGTACGTATCTCATTACATCCACAGGAAATGGCTCACATTCACGTGGCTTTGCTTATTGGTTCCTAATGGCTTCTTGCAGATCACATACCCACATCCTCTAAATATCTCTCACAGGTCTTAATGTGCTTCAGGGAATCAACAGGGCCCGTCTGAGGCGAAGGGACGCTACAGTGCAAGATCGATACCGACTTCAGCATTCTTTAATTCTCACGCTGGATATCGATCGCGTGGCAGATGGGAAGCGGGGATTGTCCCACCTTGCATGCCATAGATGTCCGAAAAGAGAGAGACAGAGGAGAACTAAGGCATGTAGACAGATAATAACCATTGATGTATACCCGGTAACAAAGTGAAATGTCAATAAAACATATTTGTGAGATACACGGTGACTCTTTTAGAGTGTGTGTGTGTGTTTTTAGCCCGTATATCTAAGAATGGATTACACTTAAAAAGGGCTACCAAAAAGACTCTTTTGACATACCTTTGACATATCTTTGTTCATGACAGATTCGCAATAACGGTTACTGTCTGGTTTGAGGAGATAAAAACTGAGATGATGCAAGAATGCGCTATTTTGAAGAAATAAAGTCATTAATCCCTTGTCAAGCAACATACTGACGAAATACACACACAGAGAGAGCCACAGTATAGATGTGACACCAAAAATGAGAGATACATCTCTGAAGAAATGTGTCATCCTGCTCTTATCTTTAAGATTAAGCAGATTAAGAAGAAATCCTGGCTTGTGCGTCAGTCTCCTTTCCCTGGAACCCAATGTTAGCAAGTATGGGCAACTTCCTGTATGGCAATGAAGAGAAAAACTATTTTCCAAAGCGATTTCTCCTAATGCATAAACCACACTCAAGAACAGCACACAGACTTAAACTGGCAGGTGGCATCAGTGCCTGAGGGAGATGTGACATCTCCTCAATCTGACAAAGCCCACATGGGCTCAGATCTGACACTGGCAGAGGAACAAACTTGTAAACATGTATGTTCCTGTTGCTTGCTGACGCTGCTTGCAAGCCCCCTGGGATCTGGAACTTTTTGTTGTGACATTTTTATACAGGTGAAACAATACACCCACAGAGATATTTATTTATTTATTCATTTATTTATTTATTTATTGTGATGGACACAATCGGAGGAGGTGTCCTGACTTGAGAAGATATAATGATTGATTGGGTTCCACAGTATGCTCAGGGAATAGAAGTCATATGACCTTCAACTAGCTTTATTTTGGTGGTGGACCACAAAGACAGATATATTAACTCTTTCTCTGCCACTGACAGATTTTCCAGCCTTCTGTGTTTTTTACTGTTATATGTTACTACACATCTGAACATCTGAATCAAACACAGATGAAGAAGAAGCAGAAACAAGCGATTGCGTATGTAAGCAGATGCATATGTAAAATAACAAGATCATGAAACATTAAACAACATATAAATCAAAACCGTCTAAAGTTACAAAATGAAATGTCAACCCAAGAAATGGTTTAAGACTGTGAAGCTTTGGGGGTGTTGATGGAAGTGATCGACTCCATCTGTGTTATGATCATTGTTCTGAATCCAATCCAGATGTAGTGTTTGACAAATGCAATTTTCCTGTTCATATATATTCATTCAACAAAATATTCCGAGGGGGATGGAAGCAGAATTATTTATTGTTATATTGTTAACTTTTGACCAATAGATGGCACTGTCATCAGTTTTATACAGTATTTTTAGGGAATGGTTACACTGGCACATACACAATTTACTGTAAATACGCCAAAGATTTGCAGAGATACAGCCTTGTATCCATTTTTGTACCTTCCAAAGCGTTACATGAGAACAGATAGTTGTGTGAAAATGTTAAAGATGCAGTATGTAATACTGAAAATGGTTCCTGCAGTCCAAATTCAAAAAATATTGGAAAGAGTTGTTTCTCTTGCCCCCTCCTCCTCAGATGCAACACTCACACAGGTTGCCAGATTGAGATCACGCAACAGACCGAGCACAATTGACAATGGAAGTCGTCGAGCCTTACACTGTAAGATGATGAGTTGATCATCTGCATTTTAATATTCCTCTGGTTATAGAGCTTTTTAGATGAATGCTGAGGCCTTGAATCTGTGATCTCTGACCCATTTGTTTGCTGGCTTTAATGGATACAATACGCTGTGTTTTCCACTAACTGGCAACCTGGAGTGTCAAAAACCTATTGGGTAAATCTGCAGTAGGTGGAGTCACACATACCAAAACAAAAACAGACATTCCAACACGGAACACACATTTCAAAGTAGAATAACTGGCTGTAGTGTTGTTTTTCAGAGAAACGGGTGTGTGAACTTAACATGTTTCCTAAATATCTGCAAACATCAAATTATATACAGCACCTTTAATAACTTTTGTTCAGTAACTGATCTGAGTCTTATTGAAGGATTTGAAGGTGTTTCACTTGAAGTGCACTTTCAATGAAATTCAAAATGAAGGACATGCACTATGGCAACATAAGATATACGATATCATTGTACTTGGTGTAATCATGAATTCACACAATGTGATTTGTATGGAAAAGTACGATTTTTAGGAAAAAAGAGCAAGTATAAAGCTCTATCCCTTAACCTTATCCCTAAACCTAACCATGGGATTGTGGTTGGGATTGTATGAAGTCCTGTGAATTAGCCACCAATTTGGCAAAACATAAAACAGTTTGGCCCCAAACTTCTCAAGTACCTTGCATTTGCACAATACAGAATATTACAACAAAATTTTAAATGGCCAACACCCAATACAGCCACTGTAGGACCACTGTATCATTGTATCAAACGCTCCTCAGAAATCTAAAGCAATCACGAAGAGAGTGACACGAGAGACATGAGACTTGTACAAAATCAGTTTCTCGGTTATAAATTCAGAAAAGCCAATCATCTAATTGCAGTTACACAGCACTGCACCACTTACATGTGTAGTGGAAACGCTGTAACCTGTTATTATGTACGCCCAAATAAATGTGTTGCTTACGTGAGCTGTGTGAAACAAGCTTTAGAAGGACCACCTCTGATTGTCTCCATTACGGCTAAAAGATCATCTGACTACTAATCAATCATAGAAATGAACATCAGCGTGGCGGGTCAGCAGAGAGATGTGCAGATGCACCTATAATGAGAAGCGGAAGGACAACAGGGAGCCATTGCTGTTCTTGATGGATGAACACGAGTTAGTTAACAACAAGTGAATCTGAAAGAAGAATGATCCCCTTCAACAACCTAGCAGGAGGAGCCACACAATGCCATTGTTTTGCATTTCTCCTTGTTGCACTTGATGACCCTTTGTTCCAGATGGGATGAAATGATGCACTACATGTGAAGCAGTTGTCGATAGCGGTTAACATGTTGTGAATAGAGATGTTCAGTTTGAGGTACTACCGTATAAACCGTATAAAAAAAATTATCTTTTTTTTTTTAGCCATGGGATTCATCAAGAATTTCTCAAGGGTTTTAGAACAAACTAGTGGTTTTTGATTTATGACTAATATAAGATCTGTAGATAATATTTCATGAAAAGACTTTCACATTTTGTTTTACAACATAGTGGTGGATAAAGTGCACAGATCAAGGACTCGAGGAAAAGTACAGCTAGTTAAATATTGTATTTCAAGAATTTCATTTGAGTCAGACAAAAGCAATTCAGGAAAATGTTAACTTGAATCGAGTTGTTGACTCAAGAACAGCTGAAATCAGATCAGTCCAATTTGCAAATAAATTGTTCAACGATCAGTCTGTGCAATAAACTGAACATTGTTTGCAATATTACAACATTGATTGAGTAACTTGAAGATCTGTGCTGCTCGAGCCGTGAACTGTTTCAGACAGATCAGTCTGATTTGCTGAACTGATTCAACTAGTTCACCAGAAAGAGTTGGTTCAAAATAACAATTCGTTCATGAACCGAACATCACTCCAGACCGTTTGCCTGAGGCTCTGGATTACAGGTAATAATGTTGTAAATAATGTTCATTTTCTACAAAAAGACTACAAATACCACAGGGGTGTAATCAGAGAACCGTTGTGATCCTTATGTAGCATCTTTTTAGCAATTTACAATTGTAAACCTTTAAAATTCAAGGTAGGTATGAGTGTGTGTGTGTGATACAAGCTGTATAACAAAACTCTCAAAACTAAAACACACCATTTGAAATTTCCTTAGGTGACCTATGTTGAATTAGCCCTCCAGGTTAGCCTACAAATCGAGGTCATGACTGAACAGCTCTATTCTCTATTCACAGACCTGTTTTGAATTTACTATGTAACGTTAACATGTGCAAATTACTCTACCTAGACTTAAAGGTGAAGTGTGAAAGTGCCAACATAATGGAATTTCAAACACGGCTTGCTTATATTCGTCTCTACGTGTATCTGGCGTAGCAATTACACTCTTCACCTCTGTGTAAACCCAAGACATTTACAAACCTCACCGGACCTTTCATAATTTTTTCTGGTTAAGCAGCAAATATGCAAATTTAGCTTGACGTTTTTGATGATGCAGACAGCAGGATTCTTGAGAAACCCCCAGACTACATAAGCAGTGGATAACAGCCAAGAAAACACTGAAAAGCAGTGAAAGAGGTCTAAAAACTTGCATTTTATACCAGAAAACATTGTTACAAGAAATAATAATTTCAGAATTATGTTAACTTGGAAAAGCTATACTGATATTTTATTTAAGATTATTATTATTATTATTATTATTATTATTATGAGACTAAAATTACTTAATGTATCTCATCCTAGAGCTTTCAAGCTATATCCACAACTCAGCCCAGATCTTCAGACTCTATGATGTCTTAGTGTGCTATATTTTGTCTAACATGCTAGCAACATGTTAAATCATGCCAGAAACATACTTGCAATGATAAATCATGCTAGCAACATGTTAAAATATGCTAGCAATGTGTTACAACATGCTAACAACAATCTAAATATATTAGAAATATGTTAGTAACATGTTAAAACATGTTAGCAATGCGTTTGAGTATGCTAACAACATTATGAGTATGCTAAAATTTTAAAACATGCTAGAAAAAATGGTAAAGTTAAATTGTGCCATAAGTATACTTGCAATGATTAAATCATGTTAGCAAATATGCTAGAAATGTGTTAAACATGCTATGCTTAAAATATGCTATTAGCATGTTTTGTTAGCAATGTGTTAAAGAATGTTAGCAACACGATAAAACATGATCATAAAATGTTAAAACTTGCTAAATGCCAGCAACATGCTAAAACATGCTACCAACATGTTAACATGTTAAAATGTGCTAGAAATGTGCTAAGATGTTAGGAAATGCTATCAATGTGTTAAAACATTCTAAAATGTTAGAAACATGCAAGCAATGCGTTAAAACATACTAGAAACATGCTAAACAAAATGTTAGACATGCTAGCAAAGTGTTTAAACATACATGCTAAAATGCGTTACACACGTGAAACAACCTACTTTTTAAAGTTTTTAAAACCATTTCAAACTGAAAACTTTCAAGTAAGTCAACATAAAGTTTGTCTATAAACTTGACTGTCAAGTATGTAAATGCAGTTGCTTATGATGTCATCCTCTATTTGTATTCAAAAATATATATTTTTTTGCCCATTATTTGTGCTATTATAGTAATAAATAGTAAAAAATAGAGTTCTGCACTTACATCTCAGCTACAGGACGCCTTCCTCTATGTCCTTCTCGTGCAGTAGTTTGACTTGGAGCCTGGAGGATCTAAATATAGAAGAGACCTGGCTGGTACTTCACAGGTGCAGCTCACCTTGCTCCATCCAGGTCAGTGTGATGGACATGGCCTCAGGAAATTCAGAGTTGTCAAACTGGAGGACGGACAAGAGGGATGTAAAATATTGAAGAGGAGTCGAACTGTATAGACTCTTGTTACTAAGGGAAATATTTTCAGCCAACTAAGAAACACCGAAGTCCATCAACCTGCTAGTAATGAAAGGTTGAGCACAACAGTTCTCCAAAAAACTCAAAGAATTTCCACACACAACTTGACAAGTTTTACAATTTCATGAGTTGCTGTGAAGCTCAGTGCAAACCAGTTAAATAATTTCTAATTTATTCATCAGTGTGCCCTTAAAAGCTCACAGATCTGAAAAGATTCAGTTGAAGGAAAAAGAAAAAAGAAACAAGCAGCTTCAAAGCTAGCCTCAAACATCACTAAAATCCTTGCTGGAACATGGGTAAAAAGAGTGGTGTTGAAAATCTTTGACAACGCAGATCTATAGAAACTTTAAAATCTGGAAGGGAAATCCAAACTCTGTCTGTGATGTCAGGCCCAGAGGGCACATGTTTTGACACAGACTTCCTTAAATGAATCGGCTGGCATTTTCTACAGAGATACAGTAGTGTTGCATCAAAGAACAGAGCTGATTTGATATGACAGAATCAAACAGATGCTCCCACATCAACATTATTCATTGTCACAGCTGTACATTACATGGATCTAAGTGCAGAAATATTGGCTTTGATTTATTTCAAAGAATATTCTAGAATTGTGAATCTGACTTGTTCCTCAGCTCATAAAAAATAGTACTGTACTTTTTGCTTTCTGATTGTTGTAAAATCGGTTTCTCTTATACAATACACAATATATTTACGGATTGTAATCTGCTACAGATTATAGATTACATGACGAAAACTGTAGTAAGTAATAATCTAGGTTACTCATTTTAGGTAACATAATCTGACTGCTTTTTGGATTACTTTTTTTAAATTAAACTTGTACCATTTTGTAAAACGTACCATATTGAAAAAAGCGAAGAGAAAGAAAATATTAAATTTTTTGATATCAGCATCATAAAATGTATTAAACATTACATTACATTATACGAACAAACATGAAAACAACAACATTATAC